>MU177936.1:23541-73223 GCA_016695465.1 Suillus americanus | reverse complement strand
TCTCCTACTCTGTCGAAGTCTGCAGCCTTACTTGGACCCCGGCAAACACAGATCTACAGCCTCAATCACAATGCTTGACAGTTATCCCTATGCCATTGGTCTCAATGGACGCTGATCATGGGCGATGCCAAATCTTTAGAAGATAGACTGCCAAATAGGACTCGTGCTGATGTAGAGTCGCAGTGGTGCTATGAGCATATTTTGTCTTGATAATCTTACCGGATGTGACATATTTCTGTCCTGCGTTCTCACAACAGTTAGCTGGACAACCCGTGATAGCACCAGCACCAGAACAGTACGTTTTGTTCCGCGCCTGTCATTTTTCTTATCACGAGTGGCAAGAACGTGCACTTTATGGTCACGGCCTCTTTGCGTATCTATTTTAACCCGCACCTTGGTTGACCGAACGCCTATTCACATGTAGTTGTGGGTGCAAACGCAGCCACATGATCATGTTCACGTCTATCACAAATTTGATAAGGTATATAGCTGACATGTGCAGAATACATAGCAAGGTAATTGATCTAGGATGAACATGAGAACCGTGCTCTCTGCCTCTGTCATCAGGGTATAGGTGGTGGGTATAAGTCGAAGGATGTCGAGGACTTGAGGGGAGGCAACAGAATGGGGGCGTACTGGAGGGAAAATATCTTTGGGCAGTGTGCTTGGAAGTGTGAGTTACATGTTTGCTTGTGCCACGTCAATGAATCGTGCTTTTTATGTCATGGATTCCAGACACATACGTCCACGATGATCGGAGTGAACCCAATGAGCTTCATTCTGTCGAGCGAATCTGTGCTCACGCTGTGACTTCAGTTCACGTACATCTGACATACTTGATAATCACCGCCTCGTGGCTGTCACTTCAGCGCGGGATGATGCAGATGTAGTGCAAGCCAATGCAGGCAGCACATCAGGGGCAGTATATATCTATCGTCCCATTTAGCCAACAATGAGTATTTTGTGTCACCACAATCAGCGCCCCATGACCCAGCCTCCTTGATCCCTTCATTGTGCACCGCGGCCATCAACACGGATCGGTTACCACTATAATAGGCACTCGGAGTGACACGTGGTGAATGATGCGGTCGACTCAGTGTAGCCAAATCTGAATTCCTCCCCGGGTACCTAGGAGAGCATGGAGAGATATGAGAAGCTCGCGGTGGTGCTGCTAGCGTCAATTCACGGAGAAATTTTCTATGATGCACTCTTGAGTGTCATAACACAAGTAGTGATACACCAAAATCCTGATGAAGTTGGATGCCTTAATTCCAATTGAATGTGTGAACAAAGTCTTAGGATCTTTGGAGCCCGAAGTCTGTGTTATACATTCGGTTCGAATTAGCACCTCTAAAAAAGTAATCCAACTGTCCTAAACCGCTGTGCTTGATAGAGAAGAAGTAAAGCGGGCTGATTATAGGAGTTGAAGTGAATGATTGCGACCAGAACTAGATCCGATGATCCATTGGCATGATGTCGGTTGTTCTATCATATTTTCACTTGAGGTTGACAAGTATTCCGCAAGGAGAGAGAGCTAACAAGGAACGCACATATCGTGTTTGATATCGCGGAAGATACAGCGTCCATGAAACCAAGAATGATCACGCATTACTTGGACTGCAACGATGTATCATCGGGTTTGTGGAACAGGTGCGTAGGTCAAAATGAAAACCGGTACGCGTCGTTGTACCAGTTCTAGTCAGTTGATCATAATATTTAAGCTGCTGTGTCAAACACTAAGATCAGTAAAGACGCGAATTCGAGGTTGTACCACTTTGGTATAAATGTCTGCAGACACCATTAAGCTCGTCGTTCCAGCGACTGTAGCGTAGATGCTGGCAATGGCACTAGATGAAGGCGATTAAATTTAAATGATTGAGTCGGGGGGACTGTTTGGTTATATTTGCTCTGAGGCTTACAACTAGCAAACTCTATTTCTTGTATCAACACGTTAGGCAGGCCAGTACACCTCAAGACCGTCAAAACCGTCAAGATCAACGACAATGGCCTCAAGACCCACCGTTACCGTCCAATCCGTCTCCGGAGGTCTGTACTCATATTGGGACTTGCTGACCATCCACACTAAAGTCTATCTCATATAGAGGCTTCGACTTCCCTTCCCCTTCCTGCAGTCCTCACAGCTCCCATCAGGCTTGATGTAGTCGCCCAGGTTCACAGTGCGTCACAAGTGTTTTACACTTGAATAGAAATATGACATTATCTCAGAGAGCATGGCTAAGAACAGGCGTCAGGCTTACGCTGTCAGCGAGAAGGCCGGCCACCAGACATCCGCTGAGTCCTGGGGTACTGGTCGTGCTGTTGCGCGTATTCCTCGTGTCGGTGGTGGTGGTACCCACCGCTCTGGTCAGGTGCGTAGACAACCATCTGATCTCTGATCTTGTATCATTGACAATCTATCCTCAGGCTGCCTTTGGAAACATGTGCCGTGGCGGTCGCATGTTCGCCCCCACCAAGACTTGGCGCAAATGGCACGTCAAGGTCAACCAAAATCAGCGCCGCTTCGCTACCGTTTCCGCTCTCGCAGCTTCCGCGCTCCCATCCCTTGTTCTTGCCCGCGGCCACCGTATCGAGCAAATCTCTGAGGTTCCTCTTGTCGTTGAGAACGCAGCCGAGTCCTTCAAGAAAACCAAGGAGGCTATAGCTCTCCTCCAGTCCCTAAATGCATACACGGATGTTACCAAGGTTTCCAACTCGCGCAAACTCCGTGCAGGAAAGGGCAAGATGCGCAACCGCCGCTACCGTCAACGTCGTGGCCCTCTTGTCGTTTTCAAGGAGGACAATGGCATCGTCCAGGCCTTCCGTAACTTGCCTGGTGTTGAACTCGTCAACGTCCAAAGGTTGAACCTTCTCCAACTCGCTCCTGGTGGACACATTGGCCGCTTCGTCATCTGGACAGAGGGCGCCTTCAGCCTCCTTGATGAGGTGTTCGGCACCTTCGACAAAGCCTCCTCGTACAAGAAGGACTACCTGTGCGTCCCGTATGCAGTGTCCTATTGCTCGACTGATTGTTGTGTATAGCCTTCCTACCGCTAAGATCTCCAATCCTGATGTCACTCGTCTCATCAACAGCACTGAGATTCAATCTGTTGTCCGCCCCGCAGGGCCCCGGGTCCAGAAGCGCCCATGGACGCAGAAGAAGAACCCTCTCGTCAACAAGGGCGTCCTCTTCCGTATGAACCCTTATGCCAAGACTCTCCGCAGACAAGAGTTGCGTATGTATCTTATCTGTATTTCCTCCATCTCAATTGATGACTCATGCATCACGTTGTGTTATAGTCAAGCAGGAGCGTGTCAAGGCACAAAAAGACAAGAAGGGAAAGAAGGCCAAGGGTTCCTCTGCTGGAGAGGCTTTCCTCAACACGTTGTTCGCTCCTTGAGTGTGTTAAAGTTATGGTTACCTACATCTACGTCGATTGTCCTCGCATGCCCTTATGCATTCATGCCATGCAAAAATTGTCAATCATGGAGACTCTACTTTGCCAGTACTTCTGATCGATTTCAGATATTGTTGCACTCCATTCTCATTTGGTCAAGAATAAGTACGTCCAATAGAGTTATGGTTCAGCCAAATCTTCTGTCAAAGTGGACACGGTTTAGCCTGATAATGCCTAATGGTTTTTCAGCTGATCCTTAGTACCCAGGAGTGTGGAATTTACGTCCTTGATAAATTTCCAACAGGTACAAGATCCGCTTCAATTGCAAAGAAAAAAACAATATTATATGGTGAGTACTGTACATGTGCGCCATGCTGCCACAACGCCTGCTGCATGTAACATGTCCAGCGTGTGAGTTCTTTACATAATCGGCGTGTGACTTCTGTTGTTGAAGCAAATTTGTAAGTTCAACTTGCACTACCACACGATCATACGCATCGATACATCGAAGGCAATCTAAAACAAGTGTGGAATTTCCTTTCGGCTTGTTTAGAGCTTTTCAGATCTGAGCAGGACGACAAACGAAATTCATCCGACGGGTGCTTCATTTTTGCATTTATTTTCACGTTGTCGAAGTCCAGAACATGATGGATTGTGAAGTTCGCCGTCACGATAATCACTTTTATTGCGATGCGCGGGATTCTCTATTTCGAGCTTCTGGCAGTACAGCGCGAGAGGTGCCAGTGCCACCATCGTGATCAATCGGCACTGCCTCACGTGAGGATGCATATCGGTAACCCCTTGAAATTCATAAGAAGAATCCTGCGACCCTTTTTCACCACTTTTTCAGCCATGTCAACCCCAATGTTGACCGACTATTTTACTAACGAGGCTGCATTGATTCACTCTACAGACCTCGCCATCGCCTCAGCGGCTCTAATTATCTACGACCATGTAATAACGTTTGATCAGGAGGTTAGTGTCATGTTCCTAATACTAGTACTAGGACGGGAAGTTACTAATCGACAACACATGCAGGTGGATCTGTTTTGGACCGGTCGACGAGATGCAACGAAATTCTTCTATCTCAGCGTGAAATACGTCCCACTCCACAGTACAACATCTTCCTGATTGTCTACCTGCAGATACGATATTTGGGATTAATTGAAGCATTGTGAGCACCAAGCGTCTAACTAGTATGATCGCTCATCATCATCATCATCTCTCAGTATTTCAGTATACCGTAAGGAAGGTTCTTATGGCAAAGGTGATCTCTGATTTCATGTCACCTCAGTGCACCTTCATGTCTCCAAACCTACTGTAAGTGTTCATTGATGAAATGCTTATGGTGTGCCAAGTTACTCAGATCACCCGCAGATGTGAGCCTCGCCAGCTTCCGTCGTCGCCCAAAGCCCCACACTCATTAATCACTAAGCTTCAAGGTATTGCTTATTGGGCATATCGCGTTGGTAAGTCTGGGTGCGGCGCTGTGTCAAGGTACGTAGCTTGAAATCTGTTGATACATCTATCAACGACCTCCCAAGCTGTCATCGCTCTCCGTGTTTGGTACCTTTTCGCAAGGAACAGGCAAATACAAATATTTGCTGCGTCGCTATACATCGTGTGCGTAGGGTCGACCATAGCGTTAAGTGGCTCTCTCTTCGATCAATATTTTGAGGAAATAGTCCATCCGAGTTTCACCAAGAGCCCGACGATCTTCACCCTCTTATACGCGCCTTCCTTTGTAGACCATAGCGTGCTTTTTGCCCTGAAGGTATATCGGTATATGACGAGCGACCGATTTCAGAGACGCTCTTCGCTTCTAGAAGGTTTTTTAAAAGAGTATGCTCTTGGTTGTGCATCTACTCACACCAAATACTTACTATATGCATTCTCAGGGGGCTGATCGTGTATGCATGCGCAACGGGTAAGCATTCAAGTTTGATATCGACTTTCACACCCGTCATGCTATAGCTCAGGATCACTACTGTACACAATCATCGCTCTTTCAGTGTCCAACATTTCGCAACTAGATGTGTGTAGTGTCAATCCGTATCTTGCTCTGCTCAGCAACTTATGATTATCTAGGTTTACTACACAGGTTTACAAGGCGGGTGGGTCGCTCTCATGGCTCACTGATTGATGAAATCATGAAACTAATTATTTACGCAGCCTCGTCGTCGGTACAACCCTTGTCTCCGTCTGCCACGCGTTACTCGGCATTCGATCTATA
This sequence comes from Suillus americanus, assembly GCA_016695465.1. Classification (NCBI taxonomy): domain Eukaryota; kingdom Fungi; phylum Basidiomycota; class Agaricomycetes; order Boletales; family Suillaceae; genus Suillus; species Suillus americanus. Next base: position 67,595 of record MU177936.1, on the reverse strand, counting down.
TCTGCGACGCTTCACGTAGATCCGGCGTGGCTCCTCAACCACGCAGAACTCAGTCGTGTCCAATGGACCAAGGGAAATAGTGAAGGCGAGATTTTTGTCGAGCTAGACGGTTCCGGTGCCACAGAACTCCCCATGACGAATCTTTCTCACACGCTGGCTCCAGATACAGTATCTTCGAGTGGCAGCAACTTTGATGATCAAGGCACTCCCACGAAGAGCTACAATATATTATAGGTGAGACACGTAGCTGTGTTTTTGCCACTGATGTGACTAATTTCAGTAATGAACTTGCTGTTTCAGCTATACGCTTTTAGTATATATTGCTACACTGTCAATACCTTGATGAAAATAAGGTTTTGTGGACTTCGAGTTGTGCATCAATCCAGTGATTTGCGCATGACACTCTTACACACGAGATAGAAGTCATTGTGAGAGAGAGTAAGACAAGTTCCATGCACTTTTATCTCCTAACGGACACGCGCCATTGAATTGACGAATCGGAGTGAATGCTGTGTCTCAGCTGATGATGGGAGTGGCAAAAATGCAGCATGACAGCATCTAAACACATTTGGAAACTTCAACGTCAACGCCGCATATCTTGATGAAAGATGCTAAACACGGTTGGACGCTATAATTGTTTGAATATGTCTCCTTTTCGAGCAGGTTACAGCCTCGCCTCTGAATGGATATCTGGTATATAGGTCCACGTTAACTCCTCAATGCGATTCCCCGGATTAATCGTGCTTCCTGCCAGTGTACTAGTAAGCATTCGAGGACCGGCATCTGTAATTCACCATGTCAACACACTGGCCGCAAGCGCAGAAGTCGGCGAGCGCTGCCTCTGCGCAATTGGCCATAGCATCATTCACCCTAGTAGTGTACGATCATATCATCACATTCGCTCAAGAGGTATCGTCGCCTCCATCATCGATAGTAATCTCACACTGGACTCACTGTTCTAGGTAACCTTCTTCTGGTCTGGGCCATGGTCGACTTCAAGAATACTATATCTCAGTGTAACACCGTTGGTAATTTGTATTTTGCCGCCGGTGCTTAATCGTGGATTTGACAGATTCGATACTTGGCTCTAACACAAATGATGTGCGTCTTTGATTCCTCCCGATAACATTGCGCCAGTTGATGAGATTGATTAGTCTCGTGTTCTATGGTCCGTCAGCGAGAATACACGTGTTGTGGCTGAGTGGCTCTGACGACTTGGGCGAATAGGAAATGTCCTGACTCCCAGTTCTGCTGTGAGTGCTTTTAAAAGTCGTATCGTCATTCGGCGTCTTACGTACAGCTTTCTGCAGGAGTGAGTTATGCGTGACAAGGCTCCAACAAACCACCTCACACAAGAAATACTAGTTTAAACTGGCTTTTTATTACAGATTTTGTCTTTGCGTTGATGGTCATGGGACTCTGCCAATGTTCGTCTTTGTGCATCCATTGATCACACTGAATTAACCGATGTGCGCAGGTGTAGTAACATTGCGGGTATGGCATCTATTTTACCGAAGTCGCTTCATCAGAGGGCTGGCGGTTGTCATTCTGATTGCTTCCACGGCAGGAGTGGCAACCGCTGGCCTCACCACGTTTGATTCTATTAAGACTGCCATGTACGGGCTACACGACCCGTCGACCTTCAAGGAGAACCCTGCAACCTTATATGCGATATACTTGCCAGCCTTGGTCGTCCATACGACCATGTTATCATTAACGATATATCGATTTGGCATTAGCTCAACAGTCTTACCGAGTCGCGGGATTATCCACCGATTCTTAAAAGAGTAGGTCGCCCCTGTCAGTCACATGCTCTAAGCTAATGATTGTTTAGAGGGATGTTTGTGTATGCGTTTGCAGCCGGTGGATACATCTCGATTCTTTTCGTTTTTCAGACGCTGAAGCGAATGACAGGAACGCTACTGTACGAAATCATCGCTCTTTCTCTGACTGAACCAGGGGAAGCATCCGTAAGTTTCATAGCCATAGTTGCATGACTCGTTGACATTCGAAATGGTTGCCAGGTTTACTATTCAGCTCTGGGGGGGGAGTAAGGTCGTGTTATCCTTTGTTATTCACCGAAGCTCATGAGCAACGTCTACTTCCCAGAATAGCAGTAGCAGCTACAGTCGTCTCCGTCTGTCGCGCAATGCTAAGCTTCCGCTCCTTGGCTGCAACTTGCCACGTCGATCCAGCATGGTTGCTCAATTATGCTGAACTCAGTCGCGTCCGGTGGAGGAGAGGAACCAGTGAAGGAGAAATTGTCGTTGAAGTCAACGAGATGGATGTAATCCTCCCGTGCGGGTCGCTGTCCGAGTCTTTAACTGCTGTGCAAACGGAGTATCCAAACAAGATTTAAGGACGATTTCAGATGTATCGTCTCAACAATTACGATTTTGCTCCAGACATAATAGCAGTGAGCATATATCAAACTGCCTTGCGAAGTCTCATGCACTATGGTGCGTTCACTTATGCGCCGCTACTGTGGGGCAATCGCCAAATCGACGGCCAAAAAGTTTCAACCCTAACCCCATTGCTCAAAATTGCAGGGGCGCAGCTTTGATATCAGTATACCAGGCATCAATATTTCAGGGTCCTCGCAGCAGAGAAACAAGAGGTGCGAACGCCACGTTGGTTATTCGTTCCGAGACTTAACTCTATTTCCTCCGCTCGTGCCTCGCTACGTAATAAAATGGCAAATTGCAGACCTGCATTTACGATCTTAACTTGCAAGCATTATGATGAGCTAGTCCAATGGACTAATGTTGGCAGAACTCGGCAGTTTTGCCAACCGGTTTGGCAAAACCGGTTTTGCCGCTGCTGAGCAATACATTCACAGGCAGCGAGAAATCCGGACTTTCGAAGTATAATGTATAGGAAGCCTCTAATTCACTGTTTCCCTGGGGATCTGAATCGATCGTGCGCCGTCGCCGTCGCCGTGATACAGTCCACGCGTTTAAAGTCCCTCACTGCTTGACCCACATGTTGCCATCCACATCATCGAGCGAGGTGACACCCCGAGCACCATCACGCACTGGGATTTCCACCACAAGTTATGGTTCGGTGCATCCAGCACCATAAAATAAACCCTGAAACAAACGAATGTACCGCTTCATAGCCATTGTTGGTTTCATATGGAATGCTGACTAGACGACGACAGTGTACTACTTCAAGGATATACTTTGTGTTGGATTTATTTTTGTGTTCAATTTGGAATGTGAACTTGAATTTTGGATTCTTGCCGGAATTGGAGTCGGGGACTTGGTGCGCCAGTACCATTATCCATATATCTAATTGTAACGCTAGTGCTGCGATGTGAACTAACTTACAGTACTGTTACAAGGTAACAAGCGCATATGTTGTTGTCCAGCTCTGAATGAATCTGCAATCAATATACTTATTATGGTTCCCTGCTTCTTTGAATCCCACCACTGCTCCGTTATCTGGTCAAGCTTCATAATCCGTCGTTCTTCAATACAAAGATATTCACTTGGGTGAGTCATCGCTTCTCGACAAAATCACGCAGAAGACGTATATTCTTCTCCCAACCATGTCCTCGAGAGAGTGCGACGCATACATTAAACGGGAAAAGTTCACCACTTGGCGTCGTCGTCATAGCATAAGCTGGAGTGAGCGGAAGCTGATGCTAATACTGCTTCTGCTGAAGACGGAATCTATCAGAATACCATTCGTAGGATTGGGAGATTTTCGGCAGACAGGTCCTATTGTCAGCGGAGCAGGAGGGACAACAACTTTGGCAGCATCAGTGAAATCATAGGCGCTATAGTCAGACATTTGGATTTTGAGTCTCAACGTCGAGTCGCAATTCGCAGCATGAATGACCCACCAATTGAGGGCCGCAATTCACAGCATTCGTGCATCGCATTGGAGAAGAGTCAGAAGACTGTTCCGGAATCGACAGAATCTTGCACTCATAGTGGCGACTACAAACTTCGACGATACCTTAACTTCCTCTTCCCACCACATCACTGTGATGTTCTCGAAGACGCTGAAGCCTGTCTTCAAAACGTCTGTGTCGATGAATTCAACGACAAAATTGCCGGGTGGTTTCGAAGCTTGGCCTTTATCTAGTACTGTAGTAAGATCGTAAAAAAGATCGGAATTTACTGATGAGTTGTTCGACGCCAAATTGCCAATAGACCTTGCTTCACAAGGTACTACTAGCTGGCTATCAGCTGGAATTGCTGGTATATCAGTTCGAAAGGGGACTTTAGGTGGACTGAGTTCTCCTACATAAAGAATAGTATTCAGTATGTGGTAAAGGCAAGACGTCTTCATATTCTCCCCTCCAGGTTTATCTGAGCCCATACTAGTGTTACATCCTCACGAACAATGCGTTTCGCCTTTGTCCTCGTCGTCATTGCAACTTTAATATCTGCCGCTGCTGCTGCCACTGGCGAGGCCTCATACTGTCCAGCCTTCTGCTCAGATGATAGCGACTGCAAAACCTGTCATTATGGGCCGAATTGTGTGAGTTGTGATTAGTTTTTATTTAACAAAATAACTCACTGGCATGGTAGCTCTTGTTCAGATGCTCCCGCCATTGGTAACGGGCGCTCAACGAGCGAAGAAGTCGGGCGAGAAATGGGAGCAGAGAGAGGGCAGATACTGGCGTTGATTCGACGAAGAAAATAATACAAAGCCCCGAGCCACATATAAGTATCTGCTGTAGTGATAGTGTAAGGTGAAACCACGTACAGGCGTCAAGTGTGACATCGAGTCTGTAATTATCCGAACGAGCTGGACCGTCCGTGCGTGACGGAGTACATCAGCGCAATGTTCACTTCTACCTGCCAACGTCAGAAAAACAGAGACGAGTACTAGGATGATGCTGATTATACGTTCGGATTATTAACCACTGAGAGCCATCAGCGAAAATCACTCGATATAGCACACGAGCCCTATAAATCCTGTACTCAAAGTGTAAGCTAAAACGTATGGTTGGAACTTCAAGTTGAAACGAGGAACGAATCACCTATCGTGATACAGTGGCTCACCAGCACTCCCAGTCATTACCTCCGACCGACAAAACAGTCTCCATCGCTTGGACTCGGACTTTGCACGGATCCAGAGTTTCCGCGCGAGTAATGATAATCATGGGAATCCTGCATCGTTGGCCCAATAGTGATGCGAGGGGGCGCCCTCCGACATTCACCATCTTACTTTAAGGATGTCGGTTTTCATGTTCTCTTGGATTCAAACTTTGTTATCAGCGATCTGAATTACATCTCCGCGAGTCTCGGTTACCCTAGAGTTCTGCCAGGTTCTGCCACCCTCCGAGTCCTTTCGCGTGAGTCCTGCCGAGAACGATGTCACGTTCATACGGCAGCACGATAAGGACTGCCAGCAGTCTCCTAGTGGTCAAACAGGGACGAACACCCACAAAGGATTTCATGAAAATGATGCTGAGTGAAGCGCTACTGGTGGACTACCTTGTCTGTATCAGCAGGTGAGTGTGGCAGAGTCCCCATTTCCCTCACCTGTAACCTGTTGACATGAAAGGTAGCTCATTGTACAGCCATGGCCTGCGTTGACAAGGGATGGCAAGCTTGTTGGAGTAGTAGGAAGGCAGGGCAGGGGGATTCGAGGAGCTTCAAGTTGAAACGAGAGCTGCGTGGTACAATGATCAGAAAGGTTCCCAAGTTTAGGCAAAGAGCGAAGTGCTAGTTATAACTAATGCAAACGCTGTTGACCTGATATAACAGGGAGAAACAGTTCCTAGCGTGAGTGACTGCTGCCAGTGAGCCGCACAAGAAGTTGTTGCTGTCACTGCGTAGAGAACATCTAATACATGGTCTGCGACTTTGCACGTTTGACGCCAGCGCTTGGATTTACGACAGTCTCCAAAAACACAATTATTTGTCTGTATGTAACCTATATACAATGGATCTCTTCATGATACACCTCCTCGCGTGTGCTGGACCTGCGCAATCTGTCCGAAGCTGTGCCTCCCTCACCCTGGACATGAACCATCTCGGGCACCCTGGAGCCTGGATAGACGAGAACACATCATGACGGAAAAACGAGTGTCATGGGGACATAGGGAGCTGATGTCAGGGCCGCGACCAGAGAACCTCGAGGTTTGATGAAGGAGCCCATTACAGGCCTCGAAATGTCGGATGATCGAATGTGGTGCAGTCACAGACACGCGGGAGGGTGGTTCGTCGGTCACTACGGTGCTAATTGGTTCCAGATCAGCCCAACTAAATAACAGACTGTTCTCGGCAGGAAAAGACAAGTGTAGATGTTGGGAAGCCTCCAGTGGGAAAGCTCGAGAAGATGTTTGATTGCTTGTTCGCAGATTCGCGTGGTCGCACTTGAATGATGGAATGGTTTCGTCCTCGTGTCATTTCCTCAGTCTCCACTATAGTCAACCAGGAGATGGATGTGGTGAAGGAGATTCTGCGAGGGACACGATCACTCCGGAGTTCCTCTTGACGTGGGATCTTAATTCCACAATCCAGAATGCAGTTGTCTCGAAAGCGCCAGTCCTCAACTCTATTCTTCATCGTGCTGCTCAAACAGACCGTGCAAAAGATAAGAACAAACTCAAGGACTGTAGGAACCTGTATAGTATATTAAGCATGCGCACGAAGTCATTACACTTAAGCCGAGTTACCTGTGTGGCCTGGAGCCGTTTGAGTGGCGAAATCGTCATGGTCACAGTACCCGGACGAAGTAGGATAGGAATGAGCATCTGCAAAACCACTGAAATGAAGGCTTCTCTCGCCTACGCTAAGCGTGTTACGAACACTTACGTTCGCAGCGATGGAGGGATGTGATTGGTTGGTCAGTCCGATTATCACGTTAGCACTCAGGCGAGATTTATCAGCGAGTTGGTCATCTTATCGATCCAAAAAGCATCTAATCGAGGACCAAGATCATTGCGCCTACAGTACTGTGTTTACAAATGACGTTGCTATTGGAAAGAACAGTGGCATAAGATTAATCCTAAAGAGTATACTCAGTGTGCAATGATTCATGCAATGCGTTATACATCTCCTTGTCCGCATAACGGTTAAGATAAAAGTGGTCATAGTGCTCCTGAGATGTCGCTGAAGTCAAGGAACGGTCAACCTTTTCTCTGTACACTGGGACCAACTCTGCAGCGTGTGTTACCTCCGTTATGGGAATGACAAACCCGGTGCGGGTTTTGGGCTGCGTTGCAGGTGCATATACCCTCTCAAGTTTCCACAACTGAGTGTCCTCTAGATCTTCGGGGGTTTTTACAATACGAAAAGGTTGGACATAGAGAAGGGGGTGCAACAGGAAGTCAGGAAGCTTCGCAGTTGAGCGCCGGGGTGGGGCCAGTTGGAATACAATGCGAACTTGAGCAACGGGAACTAGACAGTAGATGTCATCAGTATATGGCATGATAGGTAGTATAAACCAACTTACAACCAGGGTTATTTGCACCTTGATCCGTGTCTAAGAAAATTGCATCACAATTTCTGGATGGGAATGTATCACTTGGTGGTTTGGCCTGGACAGCTTGGTTAGGCATGATAATTGATGGGCAAAATGTCGAATGCAGTTGGATACGAAACTTGGACCAGATCTTAATGGTGCTAAACATCTGGAAACACCCTTCGACATCATCTGCATATCGCCGAATGTATTCTGTGACCTTGTGACAAAGATCAGGGAGTCCATAGGTGCGCATCACATCAGGCCAGCTCAGATTTGAGCCATCAGGAGAGCGAGTGACGGTAAGCGCTGCATTGGCGCTGTCGGATAGGATGCCCTTGGTGAAATGATTCCGTGTGGGCCTGGGGGCGCTGAAATGATGCTGTTTGTCAGGGGCAACACGAGAAACCCATGCCATCGTTGGGTCCGTGGCATTGGAGCGGTGTATCTGCGACTGTGTGCCTGTGTGTCGCGAGCAAGGCAAAGTGGTGAAGAGCACTACGCTACGACAAAGCCCGAAGGACACTGAGTGGCTGACTAAGCTACGGTGCTACCCGGCTGCTACTACGCTCCTACCCCCGGGGTCCCCTACTCCAGCGTATACCTCCTCATCTTCATCGACGTCGGCATTCACAAGAGCATGGTTGTGTTGGCGAAGGAGGAGATATAGATCGGACTGCCGCATCCGCTCTTCACGATCAAGGATGTGGACAATCTGCTCACCAAAATCTTTCTGTTTGCTCGTTCTTGTGAAAGGGCTTTTGCAATGTGCGATGAGAAGTTGTTCACTAACATCCGCAGTGAACTGAATCAATCCACCATTGTTCCTAATGGCCTTCGCGAAGCTCAGAAGGAGCTCGAGTTTTGGTATGTAGAAGTCCTCCTTGACGCTGCTTTTGCCCTGACGTGCCTCAGCTTCCAGGATTGCCACCTTGCAATTGTGGAATTCGTTACATAAGTGATGCTTGCATTGCCTCGATACTTGATTCTGTATGGACAGGGTTCTGTGCTTGATACATGAAATTGATGAGAGCATGAATAGCTCACACAAATTCAGGGGGAGCAGCACCTGAAATCATGGCAATGATGGTGCACTGGATATCGCAATGCTCTCGTCCAGTCATCTGTGCTACATGTGAGATCCCAGAAGAGAAGTGATGCACACCAATACACTTATGATGACTCTTGTAGTGTGCGTCAAGCTCGTCGCTTCTGACCACTTCTTTACACCACTGCAACAGATGGTCGAAGAAGAATTTGTGCAGGGTGTGAAGGATTTCAGGGACAAGGAAAATAAAGACCTGGGTGAGTGCCCAGTTGCACCAGAACGGAAGATGAATGCCTAGGAGGAGAAGCTCCTTTGCCTTCTTCTGGAACCGGTCAAGATTCCATGGATTGACGGACTTGCTGAGAATGTACAATAGCTCCAAGGTATGTTCCGCTGTGTGAGGATCGTGATGGTTGGCATCCCTGAATTGCTTGTGAGTGGCCAGTGTGATGGGGGATGCGTTCTTTGACACAGAGGCGATCATCAATTGTTCTGGAAGGTCTGCAATCCAAGCGACAAGAGGGGTAAAGCAATATCGAAGTTCACCAAAGGGATCAGGCATAAACTCGCCGACCTTTGCTGCGACCTTTAAGCTGGCAAAGACTAAGTCAACACACTTGTGCCAGACACGCGACTTCAGGATTGTGTGATAATCAGAATGTGTTTCAAACTTGGGGATTGGTATATATGCTACACATCGCCAAGCATGGGATGTAGCCTTCATACGAATGTCAGAGTTGATGTTGCTGATAGTGAGGAAAAGAGGGTGCATTTCCAGACCGCCCGTCTGTCTTGTGACTGGTGTCTTGTCCGACGCAGCTATTATGGGCATTATGGTCGCCCCTTCGGGCAGCTGGTCCTGGAATAGTCGATAGTTGAGAATGTGAAAATACAGAACAGAAGCACATACCTGTGTCAAGAATGCTTGATTTGCTGTGAACCACTCTCTGTACTCTCGCTGCGCACCCTCCCGGACATGTAAAGGGTCAAAAGACATGTTCTGAGCGAAAATTGGGTTGCCAAAGAGGCTCTTTGCAACTTCAAGGTCATCACACCATATTAGATGAATGGGAGCAGCGGTGGTGTACCCCTGGACTTCAAACTGCGTGATACACCATTTCGGCCCGGGAGGTAAAAGGTCCATCCAGGACAATAGTTCTCAAGCACTCGAGAATGAGGGTTTTTCTTTCACATTGAACTGAAAATGTAGAGTTAGCAAGTAGTACACAGACAGATCATATAGAATACCCAAGACAGTTTGAGAAAACAATCGATCTCTGTCTGTGTCATGGTCTCAACTAGAAATTTACCAAGTGACCACTCTCCATGATCGCGAAAGGGCCAGTACAGATTGTGTGTCCGTTTTGGCTCATGTTTATCATTCTGAATTTGCTGAAATATGTTCTGTCTGTCTCCGTAGACATAGCCTGATTGTGGATGATATTGAGCAGTCCGATTGGAATCCTCCATGGTCTTATCTGCTCCAGACTGCCCATCATGATGTTTGTGGGCTCCGCGTAACGCAGGAGGCTTGGCCATGTGTCCTTGAGACCTCGACGGCCAGCATGTCTCGGTTGGATGATTTAGGTGAGCAAGCAAGTCATGGATGGATGAAAAACGTTGTTGGCAGTCTGAGTTTGGGCAGGTCACAGCGGGATCTCTTGCATTATCAAAAATGATTTGCTGAGGCCAAGGAATATCGTCTGCTGGAACTTCATCATTCATCGTAGTTGCGTTCCAGATCCGCATTGGAATTTTGATTGCAAAATTCCTCTAAGTCTTTCAAAGTCCAACACTTTCCGCTTTGACTGCTGATGGTCAGCACATATCATGATATCTACTCGCCAATGCCATGCCTCTCCCCCCCAGAGTTCATCTCCTCCCCAGAGTTCATCACCTCCATCCAGCAACAGGCCACTTACAGTGGCTCAAAAAACTGTCCGCATGTTTTGGCATTTTTCACTATCTATAATATTGTGTGAGAACAAACAAATGCCTCAAAAACATGCTTATACCACATTGTAGTATGGCTTCAGGGCTTTCATTTGAGCCCTACACCGTGGGAATCGGTGGAGATATGGTGGAGATACAAGGCTCACAAAATGGTGACTCATGCGGACAGTTTTTTGACTCAAGTATTTTACAGTAATAACCAGGTATCCTAGTATTTTGTATGACCTCCCTTGGCTTTAATTACTGCCTCTATCCTTCTAGGCATACTCTCAATTAATTTCTGGCAATCCTCAGCTGTGATCTTCCCCCATTCCACTGCTACTCTCTCCCAAAGCTCCCATACTCCTTTAGGGGGTTTTCATAGGCTTGAAGCTTTTTCTTGAGTGTTCCCCAGAGATGTTCAATGACATTGACATCAGGAGACTGTGCTGGCCAGTCAAGAACATTGATGTTATGTTCTTCAAACCATTCCCTAGCTCTTCTGAATGTGTGCTTGGGATCATTATCCTGTTGGAAAATGATATCTTCTTCATCAATCCCTGATTCTGCCAAGCTAGGCAGCAAGTGGTCATTTAAAATGTCCACATACTGCTCAGCATTCATCTTCCCCTCAACCTCAGCAAGCATTCCCACACCATTCCATCCCATACAGCCCCATGCCATTAAAGAACCTCCTCCAAACTTGACAGTCCCATTAACCTCTCTGTCTGTTAGGCCATCTCCCTTCTTTTTCCATACATACACCTTCCCATCTGACCCAATCCTATTGATTTTGGTCTCATCTGACCATATAACACGCTTCCAGTCCTCTACAGTCCAGTGTTAATGAGCTAAGGCAAAGGCTAGTCTTCTCTGCCTATGTTTGATGGAGAGAAGAGGCTTTTTCTTCTTTGTTACTGCCTTGAGATGAGCTGCCTTGAGAACATTCCTCACAGTTTGTGAAGAGACAGGGGTAGTGATGGTGGAATTGATATAATGGGTGGCTTGGACAGCATTATCAGCCTTTCCTGTAGTGATATGTTGGATAATAGCCCTTTTGTCAGTAGAGGTAAGCTTGGATGGACGTCCTCCACAAGAGTTTTCCTTGTCTGGGTGGCTTTCTTTGATAAACGTGGCCACAGTGGACTTGCATACTCCAGTTCTAGAGGAAATTTGGCGAGCAGAGAGGCCAGCATAAGACAGAGAGAGGATATTATCTCTTTGAGCAGAGGAGATGGCTTTCATGGTGATTATGACTATGATACATGAGATATTCTGGTTTATATAGTTAGATATAGTCATAAAATAACATAATGACACCACTTTATAATTTATATAATAGTGGCATGATTTTTATGGTGTCATAAATAATGATTTATATAGTTTTAATATACACTCAAAAAACTGTCCACATGAGTCATCATTTTATAAGCCTTATATCTCCACCATATCTCCGCCGATTCCCACGGTGTAGGGCTCAAATAAAAGCCCTGAAGCCATACTACAATGTGGTATAAGTATGTCCTTGAGGAATTTGTTCATTCTCACACAATATCATAGATAGTGAAAAATGTCAAAACATGTGGACAGTTTTTTGAGCCACTGTACCCCACCCACCAATTTAAACAACTGTTTTGTGAGCCCTCATATCATTCGGGATTATACTCCATCTCTTCCAGCCCATGGCGTTGTCCGCCGCCTCTCTCAGTATACAGACCGTGCAAAATCGAAATTTACTCCTTATGCATGGCCTGCTGGGCCAAGTGCACCAGAACTGCGCTGGACAAGGAGGTCAATACTCAGAAATGATCACACCGATATATCAATAGCTGATGCAAAAGCGGTACGTTCAATGCTTATCTATCTTATGGTGCAACATTTAATAAGAATGTACAGGCTGCTACTATTTTTTGATGCAGCTTGCAGAGCATGGACGAGGAAACTATCAAGCAAGCCGTTTCTGCAAAGCAAGCGACTCGTGAAAAGTCACGCTTGCATCTCCTTATGACTGCCTGGGAGATAGAGGAGGCTGAGCGTCATCACACACTTCTTAGCCTACTTCAGCGGAAGAATGCTCGTGAATATGTTGAAGCTTCCAATGAAGCCCACATGTTCGAAAGGTTCATGACCCACCATCACGCAAACCAGCTCAAAGATGACTTTGACTTTGGTGTTGGAACCTATGATGAGGAGCTGCTAGAATTCAGCATTTCAGAGGAGCAATTGAATCAACTTGAGGCCTTTGCAATCGATCACAACTTGCACGACTCCAACCAGACAATCACCAAGGATAAGTATTCTACGGACCCCTTCATCAACAGTGCTGAATCGGAGGATGACGACGAAAGCTGTTGTGATGACGTATCGGAAGTTAGTTCCAATTGATTGGGCGTCAAAGGTGAAAGGTTTGTTTTGGAGGCGAGTTCTGAGGTAACCCCCCCCCTCATTTCTCTACTAATATTTGAGCGCTTATATTCATTTCTACAGTGATTAAGTATATATTCTCGACCATTCCACATGTAGCTTGGGGTCCTTCTATTTACCCTCCTATTTCCCAACAATTCAGTGTACTGCATATGACGTGTTTGTGGCTCATGTTTCGACAATGTGTAGACGGTGTTTCCCTTCCTGTACCGATTGCTGTAGTGCTTGACTGATCACACCTGATACAATTACATGATCACCATGTGTGTTCAGACTGAATTCTAGGTTCCACCCTCGATTTACTGCCTCAATGAAACATGTGTCTAACTGATTGGCGGTCAGTGCCGCTCTAAATTTAGTTGTGTTGCCCTTGCCCTTCAGATTTTCCAGCTCTCTCTGACCATGCCTCCCAAGAAACCATCGAAGGGAAAGCGGAAATCAAAGGTGCGATATCAATTCTTCATCGTCACTGCTAACTAACAAATTCCTAGCAAATACCGAAATTCCCAGAGTCCACAGGGAAGAACCCATGTGGCAATACCGCCAGCGCTCAGATTGGACTGGCCGTAGAGCGTCCGGTAGTGCCATGCAGACTGGCTATACAGCCAGCAGCTGCTCACCCCCCTCAACCAAGGCCGCACAGTGCACAATTGATGGTGGGTCCATTGATGGCACTGTATGTGCGATCCCTGCAGCAGGGGCTCCCACATATGTACAATATGATGGTGAGTCCATTGATGGCATTGCATGTGTGGTCCCCGCAACAGTGCCCCCCACAGATGAACCCTCTTAGCTGAGACATGATGGGTGGTGCATTGACAATGTCCCATCCTCAGTTCGTGGAGCGGCGACCCCCACAGATGGACCTCCCTAGCCGGGACTTCATGGTGGGCCCATTGACCATACCACATGCACCATTCCTGCCACAGATGGCCTGGCAGATACCCCCCTCTAACCAGCAATCAATGGCTGGCACATCAGCCATACCACCTGCTCAATTTGAGCAGCGGATGCCCTCACAGTCCGCCACCCCCTTCCAGTACCAATCCTGCTTACAGGCTCCCGCGCTCAACGTGGAAGGAATCCACCAGGCTGCTGATAACTACAGGCCAGGTCTGAGGATGCGAGCGGACCACAGCGATGCATTGCTACGCGTCCCTTCAGTATGTGCAGCGAGTTGAGCAGCACCGTATGAAGCCTATCGCCTTGTCATGGCATATGCAAAGCCAAGACCAGGTGAACTAGTGTGGGGTGAGGAATTTTCAACTGGCGTGATTCGTGTACATTTTTTGTGTAGTAGTTTACATTTACTAATCTAAATGTTAGGTTATACCCGGATCCTCGAGAGCCGTTCGCAAGCCTGTCCACCTGTGCCTCCCTCCTGTAGAACCTGCAGGCACAGGTCACATAGCCCAACCAGGCTTGGGCTCCCCTGCCATAACTGATCAACCTCTCATGTCCAACAGTACCCACCCACCTCCGCTGTCATCAGCCACCATCTCACGCATTGTTGACAGCGCCCGCAACATGTTCAAGAGGGATTTCCTTAACAACTTGATGGTGGCGAGCAACAATTTGAAAGACATGGTGCTTCGCGCATTCAATCAGGGAGTGGAGATGCATTCATCACCATCGACGATGAACTCGGTCGATGCATGGGTGGCTGGAAGCCAAAAAACCGAAGTGAAGAAGCTCAAAACTATTCCGAACAGCATTTGAAGTATATTCAAAGATGTAGGTTGATCTGCAGTCGATTTTGCCCTCCCTATTAGCGAGCGGAACAAAGAGTTGGTGCACCAGCAGGTTTACATTGATAGCCTCTGCATCGGCTTTGCTTACCTCGACGATCCAGACACTGTGAGTTGCATTCAAAGTTTCTGATATAACTGTTTTCAAAGTCTGACTTGAACTTACATAGAATGCAGCATTCAGAAACCCTGCCCTCTTCCGCATAATCAACCGTGTATTACTTGAGAAGAGGTTGTCCCACTGGATTGACCCAAACAAGCGTGATCACGACAATATCATTGCATTCTCTGGCACAATCTTACTTTGGGCGCTGCAGGAGCATGCTAAGGGCACCGCCGGCAAGTCAGAATTTGTCGTTGAGGACAATAGGGCAGCGTTTGATTTGATCATCCAACGTTTGAACGACCTGTTGCTGTCGGAGAGGGCAGCTGTGAATAAGCTTGTTGATGATATTTTGGCCGAGATACAGTAAAGTATTCTTCCGATCCGTGAATCGTAGTGTTGTTTGCCAGGTGTTCGAGTAGAGTCTTTAATGTTTGTTTGCCATTAGTCTATATATTCTTGCGATGTCTTATCGATCTTATCACTTGAGCAATCTTATCAATGCGTAAGCATTTGACTACATCTGCAGTGGACTTGCCATTTTGGAGTATTCCCTGAGCCTCTCGTCAGTGTATGACAGAGGTTACTGGCCTAGTCCAAACGGGGAGTGCAGTTTGTATCAAACTGGCGTGCTTAGCTTTGTAGATGGATGATGCAAAGTGTCTTCCCACTGCCAGTGCCTGCGGTTATAATACTGTCTCAACTAGGGCTGGCCACCGTAGCCCATATTACGGGCATGTACGGTGATGTAATACGGGTGCCGTACCCGTACTGTCGGGGCTTTAGAGCTCGCATTGACGGTTACGGTGTACGGTTGTTCAAGTACCGTATGACACCGTCAGTTTACGGCCGTATGTACCGTCATACGGGGCATATGGTTCTACTGTATGATAGCTATGTACCATAGCCTAAAATGAACAACGAATACCTAACTTAGTACTTAGCTTTTGGTACCACAAGGGATTTCTTTGCATCGTGTGACTTGGTGCGGCAGCCACATGCCTTCTTTCGATGTTCAAGACAGCGACCAAGGCCTAGCAACAACTCTAATGCTGCCCATTCTGTCATTTGGTTTCCTCACTGGTAGCCAGTGCTTCGATAGGATGCAAATCATCAACTTACTGGTATGTTTTCTCTCACAATCTACAATCTATCAAGTTCTAATGTTTATTATGTCCAGAACACCCTCCTGATTCTCGTACCGGATCCAGGGGGTACTCACCCCGGGCCATTGCATTCTCTGAAAACTCTAGTGCTAGGTCCTGGCGCTGCTCCCTTCCCCCACCCACTGCTCATGTTTCCCTACTTTTGGACAACATACCTTCACTCAATGGCCTCCTCGAGCCATTCTAATCCTACCGTGGATCAAGACTTTCAAGAAGTTCTTGGGCGCGGGAAACGACTGAAAAATGTTGAGCGCATGAATGCTCTTATCCAAGCTGAAGGCGAAGACAATGATCAACCCTCACGCCACCCCCGTCGTCCCCGTCATGTCCCCCGAAAGAAAACTATTCCCAGTGTCGACAACGACAATTATTTTTCATGTCTTCCAGTTGAGGAGGCCTCCGACGCTGATGATGCTGATTTCACTCAGGGCTCTGAGTCTGGCTCTGAGTCATCTTCGTCAGCCTCGGACTCGGACAATAACATCCAGGACCATGAGATCTCCAATGTAGAGGTACATAAGTTTGTCTTCATCACTTCTAATTATTACTAACGCTCTGCAGCTTGCAATGATATTACCTATGAAGACTGTCCCACCTCGTGGTGGCAACACCGATCCCGATGCTCGTCATCTCCGCAAGAAAACCAGCTCGAAATCTAAATGCAAGACTACTATCAGAAATTCTTCAACTGCCAACGGACCTCAGCTGTCTAAGTGAGCTCGGGTTGAGGAAGTTGAAGATGATGACAACGATGGAGTGCAGCTGTCTTCAGGCCAAAGTCCTGTTGTGACGAAGCACTCAAAGGCGCCATGCCAGCCTGCAACCTAACACTATCAGGACTTTGATGCTAGTCAAGCAATGGCTGCGCTTAGCTCATAATGCCATCACAGTAATTGACTGACCCATACTGTCATATACCAATAATCTAGGAACGGATCCAGAACATCCGGTCCACAGATCCGATCCAGATCCATCATCCGTATCCATCGTCCGGTCCACAGATCCGCTTTGATTCTTATTTCATCTCCTGTTCATATAACCTTAATACAGCGTCTATCCCCTTTCGGTAATTCTTGTACTACCGGTACTCCGGTTATCTATCTTCCGTTTGTCTTACTGATCCGTTACTCATTCTTCATATCCATTTCATGCTTTGTGATCAATCCTCCTTACCAATAGACTTTCCACATGCTTCGTACATAGCCCTTACCTTGCTGATTGATCATCTCGTTAGTTACCTACAGTATATAAACTCATGTATAACTCTGTCGAACCTTAGTTCGAATATCATCTTAGTTTGCACTCATTCCGTTCACCTTCCGTTATCCGTCCGGACTTGAGTTCGCGCTCTTGTCTACTCCAAGACTTAGGATTGATTCCTATAGTCTATCCGTATCCACCTCTGTCCTCGGACAGTCTTATCCGCTAGTTTCTAGTTCGGACTTCGTCCGGATTAGCCGTTACGCTACACATCCGATATCCGTAGACCTTAACAGATCCGGTACGATACTCGTCCGCCCATAAACACGATACTTTAGTATTCAGAAATAAGGGACAATACTCGGGAAAGGGGCACAGCACATGAGTTGAGGCCAAAGTCCTTCGGATCCGATACCCTTGAGTACGCTACTTAACACATACCATGGTTGTACAACTTGTATTATGTAGCTAGCACGATAACTCAATTTTTGTCGTCTCCCGTATGTCCGTATAGCTGTCCGTATACCCGTAAAGTGACCCGTGCCGTACCGTCGAGGGTTTTCAGCAAGCCGTATGTCATACAGTACGATACGGGTGGTACCTGTAAGGCCACCGTAACTTGTACGGTCGTAACCGTATACGGTTACGGTGGCCAGCCCTAGTCTCAACCATTCAGGGTTGCAAGCACAGCTTCGAGTTGGAATTGACGGGGAACCATAACTGTTGCTGTCAGAACATAGATGATCAAGCACACTCATAACGCATCTGTTCTGTCGTTATTATTGAGTGTTTGAATATAGTCGGTAGGGAGTCGTTCTTTGATTAAATCACGTGCGAAGCGATCCAACGCATCCAGGGAAGCATCACGAAAGGCTTGGATGATGGAGGATTGGTCCATTGATTTTGCAAGTGCAGGTCGCGTCCCGTCGCATCAATAGTGAAAATTATATTGTTTATTTTGTATTCTATGCACAGCTTGAAAAACCCTAGTTTTCTCATTGGCCAGACATCACGTTACCCTGGGAATCCGCTCAGCATCCAAATTCAAAGCCAGTTTTACCAGTCCCTCTAGAGTCTATCGACGGTTTGCCTCATAGAGGGGCTAATAACGAGTCTAGCCGCGCAGGACTTAGTGAAAAAAAGTTGAAAGACTTGTACCAGGTGTGTAATTATAAGAGTACTTACGTGGGAATCGCAGGTGTGCCATGAACTCCCCATCTTGAGAAAACTCCCCCAAACTCCGAGTCTTGGCGCCTGTAATCCTTCCTCATGCTCTTCACTCATATTCTCGCTTTAGGGATATCGTGCATTATTGCCCTGGTTGTTGCTTCGGGCCTGACTCGCAGACGTGTCTATCCTGTACCTCTGCCGCCTGGCCCTCGTCCGTTACCATTTTTGGGTAATGCGCTGCAATTGGATACTAGACGACCTTGGCTCACATATACTGAGTGGGGAAGGACATATGGTTGGTAGCAGACCGATTAATGGCCTTTTTGCCGAGCTCTTGGATTCATTTCATACTTAATCATAGGAAAAATCATTCGCTCCCGTATACTTGGGATCGACTTGATCATCATAAACTCCGAAACCATCGCGCGGGAATTGCTGGACAAGCGTTCTGCGAATTACTCTTCTCGCCCCGTTATTCGCACCAACGAGTTGTATGTATTATTGGTTTTTATTCAATTCATTCTTCATCCAGTGACAATGCAGAGCTGGACTGGCTTTTAATACTGTGTTCCTTCCATATAATGAGACTTTGCGGCGACATCGCAAGATCTTCCATCAAGTCCTCAGGGCCGAAGTCTCGGTCTCGTACCACAAGCTGTACTCTCGCCACGCAAACGATCTAGTCATCAATCTCTTGAATGGCACTAGTGACCTGCGGCAACAGACTGAAGCGTTCGTGCCTAATTTAGTGGTGTTGTTGTGAAGTATGGTCCAGTTGACAATCAATCCTTGTGACAGATACACGGCATCCCTAATCATGGCCGTGACATACGGATACCTTGCTCATGGACATGAAGACTCATTTCTGACCCGCGCACGCGAACTCGTTCATATTGGCGAACATGTTGTTTCTCCTGAAAAGGCTGCCATGTTCACGGCCTTTCCTTTCCGTAAGTACATCTGTCGACGACATAATTTGAACATTCAGTATGAGGTTGCAGTCGAAAAGTTGCCGTTTTGGTGCTTCGGTGGAGCACTTGCCCTGATGGGACGCACTAGAGAATTAGCTCAACAGCTTTTGAACGAGCCCTTTGACGAAGTGAAGGCACAGATAGTACGTTTGCGCGGGATTGCGGACGGAAATTCCACCTGATCTAGTATTCGCGTGAAGGCAGATGGTACTGCTTCGCACTCATTGGTCACTGACTTTCTCAGTCAAGCTCACGACGAGGCTGACGAAGACACGATGAAGGCTGTTGCGCTCACGGGATACACGAGTAAAATTTTTTCTGCCAAAAACGATTCATCCATTGACGCGAATGCGGCATCTAATTAGCTGGCTTAGACACTGTGAGTCGCCACTTAAGCAGTCCTGATTCCTACTTTGATGTCCTGCAGACTGCAGCTGCATTGCAGACATTCCTGCTGGCTATGGTTCTCTATCCTAACATCCAAGCCCGGGCTCGTGCAGAAATCGATCAAGCTGTGAAACATGATAAAATGCCGTGCCTTGATGATAGGGCGTCACTGCCTTACCTTGATGCCATTCTCCTCGAGGTTCTGAGATGGCATCCTGTTGCCCCCCTAGGTCAGTCTACACAAACATAACTCTGAATAATTGACCCCTGGCACAGGAATTCCACATGCGACATCAAATGATGATATTTATGGCGGGTATTTTATACCCAAAGGTTCGAAGTCGTATGAGCCGAGGTTACTGTTGACTCATCTATAGTTCGATCAGATGCGATAGTAATGGTTAATCAGTGGTATGTCACGGTGGAGTCCATGTGACGGCGGCTTGAGCTAAGCATGACTCAGGGCACTGTCTCGGGATGAAGACATGTTTCCCGATGCAACACGCTTCGATCCTAGTCGCCATCTGACAGTTGACGGGAAGTTGAAGGATTCTTTCGTCAACCATTTTGCCTTTGGTCATGGCAGGTGAATATACCGCACTTGCTATCATTTTCAATTATTCATTGACCCTTGCAGGCGTATTTGTCCTGGTAGGTTGATTCATGGTTCATCTGGCAATGTTGAGGATGATAAAATGCCTTGGCAGGTCGTTGGTTTGCAAAGAACAGTCTGTGGACTGCAGCTTCCGCCATACTCGCCGTCTTGCGCATCGATCATGCCAAAGATTCAAACGGAGACAGGATTGAGGTGAAGCCGCAGTTCAGCACTGGCCTGGTGATGTAAGTAACCTGGTATTGTATTCAAAAACCTGCAGCTGACTCTGTCAAAGGCACCCTGAACCATTCCACTGCTCGTTTGAAAGCGTAAACACAGCGAGAGAAGGACATCTTCGAGCGATGATGAATTCGAAGTAGGCTTCGTTTGTACTTGTGGTGGTCTGTCACGTAATATTAATACACGAATGTATGTACAACGGCGCAGAGTGAGTGACCTGCTCTCACGCAGGCATGTAAAGATTTATCTACCCTCTTTCAAACTCTACGACGTCTTGGGATCACACGTAAAAAGGTATCTCGGCATGCCTTGGAGCGGAACGACGAAAAACGCGCTGCATTTATGAACAGGCTTGCAGAGATTGCTCCTGATCCAGAGATGTTGTCACAACTGTAACTCTTTCCTCCGCTCATGCCTCGCGCAATAAAATGGCAAATTGCGGATCTGCATTTATGATCTTAACTTGCAAGCAATATGATGAGCTAGTCCAATGGACTAATGGAGACCGCGAAGGCTGGCCCAAGATTTGCGCCGAGCTAGAACATTGTACCAACGATGCAAGATTCCCATGATTATTATTACTCACGCGGAAACTCTGGATCAGTGCAAAGTCCGAGTCCAGGCAATGGAGACTGTTTTGTCGGTCCGAGGTAATGACTGGGAGTGCTGGTGAGCCACTGTATCACGATAGGCTACGTGGGCTAGTACGGTGATTCGTTCCTCGTTTCAACTTGCAGTTCCAACCATACGTTTTAGCTTATACTTTCTAGAACACTCTCTCCAAAACCCCTCCCCATCAGCAAATCCGCTCTCAAACAATCCTTCAACTCCCGTATCCAAAGCGAAGCAAGAGACATCTGGAGAATATCCCCCCGTCAACCAACCCTCCAGACTATCGACGCCTCAGCTCCATCCAAACAGTTCGCAACCATCTCCGACAACCTCCCCCGTAGACACAGCTCGCTACTGTTCCAGCTCAGAACAGGCCACGTACCTCTCAACAAACACCTACACCGCATCTCCAAAGCTCCGTCCCCCACTTGCACAGCCTGCCATCAGAAGAACGAATCAGTATATCACTTCATCCTGGAATGCCCAGCACACGCCCGACCTCGTAATGCCATGAGAACAGCCTTGGGAACGAACGCCTGCACCCTCGCGAACCTTCTTCATAATCGGAAACACGTCAAGAAACTGCTCACATTCATCGCTCAGACCAAACGTTTCGCCACCACGTTCGGGGATGTCACCCCACCCCCAGACCGCAGAGAAAATAGATAACCTTAGGCCGGCCACACCCCATATGCCTTAAGGAGGCATTCCACGTCCCCGCGCCCGCCAGGACCATTACTATAGTATCACCTGCACATAAATGTACCCATTTAGAGTAAACATACGTACGTAGTGTCCAACATAGGGCTTCGCCCCAACGGACAATAAACAATGACCAAAAAAAAAAAAGCTTATACTTCGAGCACAGGATTTATAGGGCTCGTGTGCTATATCGAGTGATTTTCGCTGATGGCTCTCAGTGGTTGGTAATCCGGACGTATAATCAGCATCGTCCTACTCGTCTCCGTTTTTCTGACGTTGGAAGGTAGAAGTTATTTAGGCTTGAGATGGTGGCACAATGTAGAATACATTCTCGCGCAATGACAACCAGATACCAGCCTAGTTCAATTGGGAGAAATTCTAAGGGAACTTGACAGATGAGTGTGGTTGAATACTCTGTAGGTAGAGTGCTTACCCGTGATAATCTAAATGAAAATATTGAAACCAATGAAAGATTTCTATGATGGTTGTGCTTTCGGTTCTAGACTTCGATTCTGCATCAAGAAAACCATCCCCTCACTACAAATAGCCTAATGGCGGGAGCATCTGAACAAGAGCTACCACGCCAGTGAGTTATTTTGTTAAATAAAAACTAATCACAACTCACACAATTCGGCCCATAATGGCAGGTTGTGCAGTCGCTATCATCTTCGCATAAGATTGGACAGTGTGAGGCCTCGTCAGTGGCGGCAGCAGCGGCAGATATTAAAGTTGCGATGACGACGAGGACAAAGGCGAAACGCATTGTTCGTGAGGATGTAACACTAGTATGGGCTCAGATAAACCTGGAGAGGAGAATATGAAGACGTCTTGCCTTTACCACATACTGAATACTATTCTTTATGTAGGAGAACTTAGTCCACCTAAAGTCCCCTTTCGAACTGATATACCAGCAATTCCAGCTGATAGCCAGCTAGTACCTTGTGAAGCAAGGTCTATTGGCAATTTGACGTGGAACAAGATACCGGAGCAAGGTCAATGCCAAGCGTACTGCCACCTAGTAAGATCTATCTTGTGAAGCAATGTCAATCAGCGGCAATTTGGCGTGGAACAACTCATCAGTAAATTAGGACCCCCTTTTACATTTTGTCGTTGAATTCATCGAAACTGACGTTTTGAAGACAGGCTTCAGCGTCTTCGAGAACATCATGATGTGGTGGGAAGAGGAAGTTAAGGACATCGTCGAAGTTTGTAGTACTTCGCTGCTATGAGTGCGAGATTCTGTCGATTTCCGGAACAGTCTTCTCCAATGCGATCCACGAATGCCGTGAATTGCGGCCCTCAATTGGCGGGTCATCCATGCTGCGAATTGCGATGTTGAGACTCAAAATCCAAATGTCTGACTATGATAGCGCCTATAATTTCATTAATGTTGCCAAAGTTGTTGTCCCTCCTGCTCTGCTGACAATAGGACCTGCCTGCCGAAAATCTCCCAATCCTACGAATGGTATTCAGCAGAAGCAGTGTTGGCATCAACTTCCACTGACTCCAGCATATGCTATGACGACGACGCCAAGTGGTGGACTTTCCCGTTTAATGTATACGTCGCACTCTCTCGAGGACATGGTTGGGAGAAGAATTTACGCCTTCTACGTGATTTTGACGAGAAGCAATGACTCACCCAAGTGATCTTAATTGCATTGAAGAACGACGGATTATGAAGCTTGACCAAATAATACGGAGCAGTCACTGTGGTGGGATTCAAAGAAGCAGGGAACCATAATATTAAGTATATTGATTGCTGCAAGATTCATTCAGAGTTGGACAAGAAACATATGCGCTTGTTACCTTGTAACAGTACTGTACAAAGTTAGTTCACATCGCGTTAATATATATACATGGGTTCCAATTCCAAATTGAACACGAAAATAAATTCAACACAAAGTATACACCGGTCAGCATTCCATATGACACCAACAATGGATGCTAACAAGGCTATGAAGCGGTACATTCGTTTATTTCAGGGCTTATTAGATGCACTCAACCATAAGTGGTGGAAATTCCAGTGTGTGATGGTGCTCGGGGTGTCACATCGCTCGATGACGTGGATGTCAACATGTGGGTCAAGCAATGCGTGGACTGTATCACGGCGACGGCGCACGATTGATTCAGATCCCAAGGGAAACAGTGAATTAGAGGCGTCCTACACATAATATACTAGATAATATGTAGGAGAACTCAGCCCATCTAAGAGTCCCCTTTCGAACTGATATACCCGCAATGCCAACTGATAGCCAGCTAATACCTTGTGACAATTTGGCGTGGAACAAGATATCACCTACTGGAGCAAGGCCAATGCTGGCAAGCGTACTGCCACCTAGTAAGATGTATCACGTGAAGCAGTGTCAACCAGCGGCAATTTGGCGTGGAACAAGATGTTTCCTTGCGAAGCCAATTCACAACAAGGACTGATAAGCTACGCTCAGCTTGCTGTTTGGAATAGGGACCACATGTTGAATGTGACAAACCTATGGGATGTAGCAGTCCGTCGGAGCGTACTATTAGTTATTTTGACGCGGTTGTGATGTGCCATTGAGTCTGCACGTGGACGACTTTGAGCGTCTCGGGGCGCAAAGGATATGATATCCTTACAACGTATGGGTAGTCGAAGGTGCAGCAGATTTTGGTGTGAAAGACTTGTTGCTTTTACGTCAGCTAAAGAAGCTTGCAGAGATACAGAATTATTCCTCGAATCGTACAAGAGTACGTTTACATATCAACCAACTTGATTCTTCTCCCAGCGCTAATGGGATGAAGTTCATGCATGCCTTTGCGGCCAGTGAGTGTATCAATATCGATCAAGAGACGCTGAAGGCAATAACGACAGGAACTTGAATACTGTATGAAATGACTGAGCCAGCCTGAGAGGTCAGTTTTATCGCTATAGCCTCACAACAAATTACACCCCGAAACCGTCGTCAGGTTTACGATCCAGCTCTTGGGAGAAAGCAAGACTGTTTTAAAATTTATCCACGGTAGTTCGCTAAAGCTCACGAGAAACGTCTATCTTCCAGCATAGAAGCAGCAACTACAGTCGTCTCTGTCTGTCACGCGATGATAAGCATCCGCTCCTTGGCTGCAACTTACCATGTCGATCCAGCATGGTTACTCGGCCATGCAGAACTCAGTCGTGTCCGATGGAGAGGAGCTATTGAAGGAGAAATCTACGTCAATTAAGAGTCAACGAGATGGACGTGGTCCTCCCTTCGCAATCACCTGCTGGAACAACAGAAGGCCGAGACGACGTGCGAAACCTCGCCTAACTTGTATATTTATAACATTGTCTACTTTGTTTCTTCATCAACGCATTCCTAGTGAAAGAGTGTCATTGCAACGAGGGTGGAAAGCACTGGGGAAGGAGTGTAAATGAAGTCACATGTAATTACTTCGTGTAAAAAATCGTCCTTCCGATTAAAATAGCTGGATTAATGATCATATATCTACCTTGCGGAACCTTGGAGTGATGCTGCACGGAAAGGGAAGTGGGTGACTAAAAAAGTCTTATTAGTTGGGACAGAGGAACGGGAACGAACGCACGTTGCGACACCACTGAACCATTGTGGTTCAAATTCAATCGCCTCCCCGTCTGCACCAATTTGTTTCGAAAATGTAAACATAGCAAGTAGACCGGACATTGCTATCCATACAGATGCGTCGGCAAAATGTCGGCCAACGCAAATCCTGCAGTATCACAAGGATGTTCGATGTCATATGAAAATAAGAGGTTTCATGACAAACCTTCTTCCAAATCCAAAGGCCATATCGACGGTGTCATTATTGAGGTTGCCATCGGCGTTCAGGAAGCGCTCGGGAGAGAACTGCGAAGGATTTGGGTATTTCTGTTCATTTTGTGACATTGCCCTACAAAACAGTTGGCCTCTGGGTAATCCCTTGGACATGCAGACTCACCACACATTCGGCACAATAATGGCACCTGTTCAGGAGGCTAGCAAGGAAGTTCATCAGAAAACATGAAATTTCGTGCCTTTGGGTATATAGTATCCCTCATACACATCGCTATCCACCGACGCATGGGATACTGCTGCACAATTCCGTAAGAAATGGACGGGCGTCTGAAAACCGTACACGCACATAGGGGCAAAATCGGATGCCAACGAAGAGTTTCCCGAAGGATAGCATCGATATATTGCAGGGACGATCTATCTTCGAAAGTTGGCAACCTTGACGTGCCAACGACGGCATCAATCAGAGTGTGGGCTTTCGCTTGTACTTCTGGGAAGAGCACCATGGCAAGAATGAATACTTGCAATACCGAATCCGTCTAAGCGAAAATCAGAGCAGTGCAAGATAAATCTCTTGAAAACTGCATACTGTTTCGAAAGCAGCTGCTCAGACAGTTCTCGTCAGTACTATTTCGACACTGTATCCGACTGGTACTCACTTCCAAACGCCGTGGCTGCGCATTCCTTGATCATTGATATCTCACCAGAAGTATCTTTTCCGTCGATCCGTCTGAGGGCGTTTGAAACCATGCATGACCGGTCTGTCCCTTCAGCCTTTTGGGACATGTCAGGTGCGAATATGCGAGAACTCGACGGCATACTATTCGTTTGAGCGCATACTGGAAAGGATCGTTCATCCACTCTCGAATCCATTCCCGTGACTGGATGGCCTTCTTCTTGATCGACATACCAGGGAACCATGCTGGTAGTCGAAGAACTGTATAAATAGTATCCAGTCAAGCCCATAAAATATGACTGAAGACCCACGACTTGGAAATGCGATGAACACAGCAGCCACCTCAGGTCTGAGTTCCTGCACGGCCAATTCGAGAGACATCCCGATGAGTGCCACCAATGGGTCATCGTACTCTGTATCGTAGTCATATGAAGCCGACATTATCACGGAAGATGAAAATCTGGCAGAGAATCCCGGTATTAATGATGCACCGCACCGGCCGGCAGGAGAAGACTTACACGCGAATATGGTTTAGGAACTCTTGTGGGGTATCAAGCATGTTACGGATAAGCTGTTGAGCCTTCTGCTGCTGCATTGGACGATAACTTAGAGCTGCCTCTGCCCTGAATGCTTGATGGAATATCCTTCTTTGGCGACGCCAGCGCTCTCCGTATCTCATGAGTATGGTGTTGAAACCGAACCCGAGACTGTTAAAGATGCTGTGTCAAGGACTACACAGGCTGGCTTATTAGATATAGCTCCTACAGATCGTTGGTTGGAAGCTCCGGCCTGTCAGAGTAGTTGTATGACCGCTTCTCCAAAAGCTCGATTGCCACTTTCTCGGAGTTTATCACGATAATCTGTTGGCCAAAAAGGTGCGAGTATACAATATCGCCTATCAGGAGACCATTTAGCAAAATTCGACGTAGTCATATTTATGTTTCCGTGTCATCGCACATACCGTATTGTTTACCCCACTCCGTGTAAGCCAACCATGGGGCATTGATGTCAATCCCCCGGATATTGCCAATGATTGGCATAGGCCGCGGTCCCGGCGGCAGCGGAAGCACTTTTCTCTTCTCCATGCCATAATAGACGACACTAACAAGAGTGGCACAGGTCAAGACGCTAATGTAGATGTCTCTCCAGCCCGACGACATGATGGGGATGAAAAGAACTGTGTTTCGGGCATGTCCATTTATAAGTATGCTGAACAATTTTTTTTTTTACATGATTCAACTCAATTGCAATATAGTCTTCACGTCCACGGCTGGCCCGGCGGGTATTATCGCCATTTGTGGTGCGCAGTTCGCCGCGAATATAATGACGGACTCGGAATTAACGTGCGCGGTGTGCCAGTTGGTTCTACACTGTGCCCGCGAGTTACACACGTGCGATTTGCGATACTTATTCTGGTGTACTTACTAGTGAGGACTGAGTAAATCGGTACGATATCTTTGAATGCGCAGGTCTAGGTGCCGACGATAATTTGAAGCTTTAAAGTGCTGCTCAGCGCTCAACTCTATGTCGTTGTTTGACCTTGCGGGGCCTTTAAATTGCCGCCGCCCTCTTTAGACGGACTCTGATTTGGTCTCCATCACCTCGCTATTTATAGAGCCAAAGTTAGCTACCTAGTAAACCTGACCAGTACTTGACAGTATTCTTAAACTTTTTCATATTTCAGCAAAGGTTGAAGCAATACTACATGAAAAGGTTTTGGAACTAATGCTACACAGTGGCCTAACTTTGGCTCTCTAGAGCGAGGAGGATGTGAAGCCGAAGAAGGACGTGGTGGTGACCAAATCACGGATCCGTTTAAAGAGAGCGGCCGCAATTTAAAGGCCCCGCAAGGTCGACGACGGCTCTTCGCTTCTCATAAGTTTCCTTGGCATACCGTATAGCTAATTAAGCGAGTCAGACTGACTCCAGACAGATTGCCAAAAGATCGCCCCACTCGTGCTCTCTACCCTTGTCTCGTGATACACTCGATGCGCTCACGCGAGTCGATATCTTCCTACTGTATCACGGAAGACACGTTTTCTGCATGCACCATCAGCATGTCTACGCTTCTTCCGCAACACCCTTGCAAGTAGACGATGAGGCCTCGTAGGCTCAAGGCTACATCGCTCCTTGTCTTCTTTCCTCTGCCAGAGTGGCCATTCAGGTGGACTTCAGCAGCTGCTTCAC
Source organism: Suillus americanus (assembly GCA_016695465.1). Taxonomy (NCBI): domain Eukaryota; kingdom Fungi; phylum Basidiomycota; class Agaricomycetes; order Boletales; family Suillaceae; genus Suillus; species Suillus americanus. Next base: position 39,245 of record MU177936.1, on the reverse strand, counting down.
CGGCTGCAAAAAAACCTACACTCGGGCGTAAACAAACACTTTCGGTATGTCGGGTCCATTCTTTAGCTAGCTAAACACCAATGTCACCCGTCTAGCTGGTCGAAATGCTTCCCTTTGCCTCATCGATCTGTATCCTTGGTGCTCTCGCCTGTGGTTCTTTCGCACTACAAAGCTCCCCGACAGTCTCCAGTCCCCCTGATGCAGTCAGCAGCTCAAGAATATATACGAGCGCTATCTCGAGTGTCATAGCTGCGGTGACACCCATGCTTGCTTTAATCTACTTCTGTCCACTCTACCTTTTGTATCGACATTCAAAGCGGCACCCAAGGTCTATCAATAAGATATCTGGGGCGCGAGTTCAGCAGTACGGGCCACGTTGGTGTTTTATCCTCATGCCTTGCTGCCTCGTTGTTGACGCACCTTGACTTTGTCTTGCCTAGTCGTATATGTATTCTTGCTGGCTGTTAGCTTGGCAGAAGTGAGAATAATAATCCAACTCTCGTACAGAAACGTACATGACCTCTTTGCAATAATAGGTTGCAGATGCCACTTGGTTGTTGCTGCAGTTTCGCTTCAACAACAACGCACCTGATCCCATGACCCGCAGTGGTGTACGCTTTCTCTTGTAGGTTTGTTTCGCGACTTGAAGTAATATGTAATCGAGCGTGCAATAAAACAGGTTTTCAGCCTGTTGGACAACTGTGACTTCAGGCACATACACTTTGTTCTTCCTCGATCCCTTGTGGTCCAGACATCCAATTGCGTCTATAGGTACACAGGCAATCTGGGTGCTCGTGACATGGGTATTCTGGGTTGCTGGGGCAGGTCTGTTCAACAGGTCACTTCCTCGCTTGTTCATGAATGGATCATGCGATGGAGTGGTGTATTGCGGTCAATTGCAGATGCTCTTTGGTTAGTAAGCTGTTGTGCGAGGGAAATACAAAACTGATGTGCAATTTCAGCCCTCGCAGTTGTTCAGATGTGAGTATGTCGAGATCATCTTCGCTTGCTGACTGACCACGTTCATTAGCCTCACCTTGACCTTCGGAATGCTTGTGATTACCTGGCTCGTTTGGCAATCGGCCCGCAGTATTCGCCATCCGATGGTTATCCGAGTTGCAGCCGCTATATAAGTACCTAGTTTTGGCGGGTAACTTTGAGCACCGCCGAGGCCATTTCCGCATTATCGCCATAAGTTGCGGCCTAGAGTCTGTTCCGTATCATGAACAATAGTGACTACTGTATTATATGAGTTCTGGTACATATGTGACGGTGTGTAGAATGAATATCATGCTGTGATTCATTCAATTAACCACTGGAGCTGCAGCGATGAGCGCTGAGCATCCCGAGGAAAGTATGCTTCCGTTCCGTCACTGAAATAGCACGATGTTGATTGGCCAGCGCAGCAACGGGCAAAACCGGCGGCCCTTCGGCTCGATCGGGCTCAAACCGTTTTTGAAGCGAAAAACTTTCAAGGCCAAAAGTATCCGCTAGTCCATCATCGTCTCCACTTGCCTTCAAGGCCCCGCCCGTGTAATCAATCCCTTTCTCTTTCTTCACCTTATAGACTCTCGCAATGCCTTACGCTTCAGGTAAGCCCACAGTTCCTGCTGCATGGCGGAGTAGAAGAGGCTGACTTCTGTTCAAGGTGACGCTGGTAAGGGTGCTGCCATCTTTAAGAGAAGTTGTGCTTTGTGCCACACCGTCGGTGCTGGCGAACCCAACAAGGTCGGCCCTAACTTGCATGGGTAAGAGCACTCCTTGCCGTCCTCGACTTTCGCTGATCGTCTCCCAGTCTTTTCGGTCGCAAGACTGGTTCCGTGGAGGGTTTCTCGTATACGGCCGCTAATGTGAAGAAGGGCGTTGTATGGGGAGAGGACACTCTTTTCGATTACCTCGAGAACCCCAAAAAGGTTTGTCGCGGGCGCGGATAGCTTCTGTGCATCATCACCGACTGATGCACTTTCAATCTTTACACAGTACATCCCTGGAACCAGTATGAACTTCGTTGGTCTCAAGAAGGAGAAGGACAGGAATGACCTTGTTACTTTCTTGAAGCAAGCGGTACGTCATTTCTCCTCGTGAATAGCCGTGAGATCCAATATCAATGAATTGTTCCTGTTCCAGACGGCCTAATTTTATATCCACCACGGACATCCCATTCATACAGACTACTACAACTATAGTACGGTTTTGCATTAGGTCTTAGTGCGTTAGACGACCACCCTTGCTCGCATCTCCTTGCATCCATTATCCCCGCTCATACCACGATATACTTTTCTCTCTTGCTTGTTGGTAGTCGGTGATATGTCATGCTGCCTCCATGCACCACAAGAAAGTGGAGTGATTAGTCTATTAGCGATAACATGCAAAGATATGGTGCGTGTCATTAATATGTTCCAGCGCAAATATACGCGTCCCTATTGAACACAGGAGGTTGAAAAAGAAATAGATAAGTAAATTACACATGCAATATGGTGCTTGTCCGCGGAGGAGATGAGGATGCACTTCCTCTCATGCATCGTACATGACTATATAGGACGGGCGGATGGCGTCATTGGTGTAACACACGAGCTCATCATAATTCAACGATCCTCCGTTCACCACCTCCGCGAGGACCTAAACCAGATGAGAGCAAACACAAAAGGCGAGAGGCAGGGCACATACAGAGTCATAACCAGTTGGAGGCGCGGTCAGTGACGTGTTGTCTTGCGTCATCTTGTAACCTTTGCCAACAACCACTTTGTTTAGCAATATTGCCTTCAACCTCGATGAATTCACATTTGTGGAGTAGTCGTTCGATTTCGATGACGTCGACGAAGTGTAGATGCCGTGACCGAATCTGACATACGCGTCAAGATAATATGATTTATTAGTTGAAGGGTGACATACCGGCCCCAGCCAGTCTTCTTGCCGAAGAGATTCAGGTTGTAAGATGTTCTAAGAATGCAGCACAAAGAACACGTCTGAGATGAGCACAGCGTGCAGTTGCCATTATCGCCTAGATTGCATTCCCTGGTCGTTCCGTGCCAGCGACGGTTCTCGTTCCCTGCCGAACGCCCAGCTGCAACAAAGTTGCCACGGCTCTCAACAGCAGCACTGCTCCTTGTCAACCAAAACGCCAGCATCTACATTAACGTCGAAGACTGACCGATATGCATCGTATTTAGCAATGGATGCTGGTGACACGATCACTTTGTGCACCCTCCGAACTGTCGGGCATGGAGTCTGATGTCTCCACGACGTTTTAAATTGGTCAGCGACTACAGCACATAAACGTCATCAATCACCCGCACTAACATGCGAGTGCTACTCACCACTCTTGAATGTATCGTGTCCTTGTGGGACTTCTAGGAGCCCTGGGGCACTCTTCTCAGCCCTCGAGGTGCACGCCTGGCTGCAGAAGTGACCCTTGCCCTTCACAGCCTTTCCGCACAACAAGCAACCATTGGCTGTTGGACTGGATCGAGAAGCAGTAGTAAGTACTGTCAACACCCGATGAAAGAATGATCGAACGGACTTGGCTGGTTGTATAGGTTGTACAGCAGCCGACGTTCCCGCAGCCTTCGCTTTTTGTGCGCAAGTTTTGCTGCAGTACGAATGGGTCGTGGTGCCATCGTTGTACTTGGGTTGCTTATGACATTGCTGAAGTGATACATGTCAGTCGACCTTATCTTTAGATGGGTACCAATCATCGTACGTCGCACAATCTGCGGGTGGCTTTGGCACTAGTCTTGCTTCGCTTAGGTTTGCTGTTGGGAATATGCTTGTTTTGTGCTGTAGTCGCGCAAGTCTTCCCGCAGTACGAGTGCGTCTTCTGTCCGTCGAAGTACTTGGGACGTACTTTACAAATCTGCAGACGGCGTTAACTCTTGAGAAGTAGAGACCTCGTTCAAATCACATACGTCACATATTGCGAGAGTCGCAGTCACGGTGGACTGCTGGGTAGACACACTGGCGGGCACAGGCTGTTTAGCTTGAGCTGTTTGGCCCTGCGCTGCGATGTACTGGCCAGCCATCGTGCCGAGCATAGAAAGTGCAGTATGCATGGGTGGGATCGTGGCATTCATCTTGCTGGTATCAGGGGTACCAGGCTTGTCTCAAGCAAGATGATACTAGGATCAAGGCTAGATACTCAACGAACTTGGCTCTCCAGGAGCTTTGAGTCTGCGGATGAGTTGTGATTGATGATGTTCGAGGCAAACAACACTTTATAGCTAGCATGCAGTCCATCATGGAGAGGGGCCAATCGCTCTTCGATGAAACGCGTTTGACGCGTGTTCTCCGCGAGGGAAAAGAGACTCCGTGGACTCTGTGCAACCTTGGAATCAATGACACTGCACATTGACACGGAGATCTCGTGATCCGAGAGAGCAGGATTATGCGAGGCTGGATAGTAATATGACAGTCGTATCGATTGGATGCACGGGTTGACGCAGGGTGCACCATGCACAGCTCGCACATTTTCCTCTAAGGTACTCATATAAGTACAGCCGCAGAATATATCGATGGATGTTCGATGGATGTCAGGCTTTCAGGTCCAGACCATCATTAAACAGTGCCAGAATGTCCACCGCACGAGCGATGCAGAGACGAGCAGGCGTGTCCTATTGCTTATAATGTGTAGGCCTGAAAGGTGTTTAGTCGCCACTCGTGTAGTATTCGATATTGAACTCGTGAATTTCTTTCGTCATTCGTAAACCGTAAGTGTGAGGACACGACCTCAGATCTAGGTTATGCGGGGTGGGTTGAAAGGAACATGGTTTATGTCATTGCACAGCCACATCAAATCATATCTGCCGACCATTCTGCGGCGATATTCAGCTTTGTGCTAATCATACAAAAAGTAGTATTACAACAGTAAATAGCCGCTTCGAATAAATAAATAAGTAATTCCCCTCGAGCATCCCCATGCCTTATCATGGATGAACATTCGTTCATGAGACTAACGGTGTCTTGAATAACATTGACATCAGGGTCTTAAAGCCTGGCTTCGGCGAATCTTTGGGCTTATGTCCATATACGATAAGATATGCAGGACGCACAGCGTCATTGGTGTAGCATACGGTTTCTAGATCGAATATGAAAGGTAAGTATAAATCCACAAATGAATAATCAATCTAGACTCACCCTCATGGTTCAGATCCCAGCCGATCTCACCAGTAACCTGCGAGGATGTGAGCAAATGGCTGTCAAACAACGAGGAACTCACAGAATCGAAACCATCGGGAGGTTTTACAAGATCAGGTGCATTCCTGTACCGCTTGTATGGCCTCCCAACTACAACACGATTGACTAGCAAGGTGCGGAGACATGCATCTTGTGACAAGTTGCAAGAATAATCGTCAGCTTCTGTGTTGCGATTGAGCGGTTACACCGATGTAAAAAAGGAAGACGGACGGACTAGACGAGCAAGCGGAGGTATATATACCATGCCCAAACCTACAATGCCAGCTGTCAAAATGGTGTACCAGATTCTAAATGCATTTCTCACCTTTTGAAAGCGTTCTTAGAGCCTATGTAGTGTTAGACCATAGATAAGAAGGTGATCGAGAAAAACCTTACCGCATTTCTTTACATCAAAAGATGCGCGCAAAATAGAGCAAAGATAGCACTCTTTGAGACCACACAGGAGAATGTTTCTCGAGGATTCTCCCAGGAGACATGCCCTGTTTGTACCATGGAAGAGAAACTTCTCGTTCCCTGCCTCGTTCCGAGCCCTTATGCGGGCCTGCACCTGCTCCCTGTAACGCAGCAATGGTTAGCGCACACCATTTCCGCTTCGAACGTTTGTCAGCACCTGTACTGTAGATATGGCTCAAGACCGCTATCAGGCCAGAGGATCTTAAAAATTCCTTGTACATGTGGCCTGGCTTTCTTGCCATGTCGCCATCCCTTGTTGAAAAGGTCTTCAACTGAAAGAGCAGGATTTAGCTAGCCCCCACTGATGAACAAGATCAAGCTACCTTTGGCGAAGTGAGGACTATCGCGACTCAAATACACCAGGCGGCTGCGCCGGCCTGCGGAGGAGTTGACGGGGTTCTCCAAAGAGAACTCGTCGAAATTTAAGGATTCGAACGACGAAGTCGACATAGATAGCAAAGTCAGATAGACGGAATACAAACCGAGCCCTACACGTCCATGAAATATGATCTTGGTATTTCAACGCGGTTGAGGTGCACTCCCCGCACGCTATTCGCATAGCACCATTGGCCATAACGAATTTATCGGACCCGTCTACCCGCACAATGAAGAGCCTCTAAATCGTGTCGACTCAATCAATGCGAAGTGCATTAATGATTGCAACCGTAGTTTCTCAGGAGGAAACGTAAAAAAGTGGGTCACAATCACTGCCCAATCTTCAAGATTGTATCCATGCTGCAAATGCTCTGCAGCCACGACAAGAACATGAGGAGAAGTCAATGCAAAGTGAGTCCAAAAAAGGAAGGTGAATAAGATGAAGCTGCTTAATAAGCTCACTGCTTTCCATGCCCCTTCCTCGCGGCCTTAATCGACGACGGAGTCTCCCAGATTTGAATACATGACAGGATCCACTAACTACGGGCTAGACACTTCCATCCGAAATACTCATCCCTGCCGAGTCTGTTCCGATTGTATAGCCTTCTTGGGAGCCGTATAAGAGCCTCTGGACCAGAAAAACTGTTTTGGTTTCTTGAGTTATTAACTGAACTTTTCACTCGATCGCCCATCAAAATTTGCCAAAATACTCTACGCAATCTTCGCTGTTGCAGTTGCTGTTGTCCTGCTTGGAATGCTAGACAACCGCATGATCATGAAACTTGCTAGCATATTCGGTCTCAATTCTCCTTCAGATACGCCACAGTCAATATCTACCACGCGTCGGGCTCGACCCGCTACCCAATATTCCTCAGCGCCATCGAAGTGAGTACCTTGATTGTCCACATTATCGTGATGTTGAAGCTACTCTCGGCATGTACCAAGCTTGAAGCTGCCTTCACCTGGTGTGCAGGAAGACGGAGAACCAGAAGCTTACTATCCTCCGCTCACCGCTCCGCCGGAACCTGTGGGGTCATCAGTAGCGCCCTTTCAAAGAAGGGGACGTATTTTGTTTTACAACAAACATGATCCTTACTACGAATTCACGAATTTCTCGCCGCACGATGTTGTCTATGCTGGGAAGAGATACCCAACCAGCGAGCATCTCTTCCAATCTTTCAAAGTTGGTCAAAGTGATCAATTTCTCGATGTCTTCTGACACTCTTGGATACGGTGGAACAGTTTTTGGACTCCCAGCCAGCCATCGCGGAGCACATCCGCAAGTGTGGGGACAGGCCAAGCGCCGTATTCGACGAGGCTCACCGTCACCAGAAATGGGTTCGAACCGATTGGAGACAAGTAAACGTTGAGAAGGTAATTCGGAAGTTTCCTAACTGTCAGTACCTGACATGGACTACCTTCGTTCTGACCCACAGATGGAAGTCACACTTCGGCTCAAGTTCACTCAGCATAAAGATCTGAAGGCCTTACTTCTTGGCACTGGTGATGCTGAGCTAGTTGAGGTAAAATTAGGTGATCATGGGGATTTCTTCTGATCTCTGATCTCGTGGATAGGACTCCCCAAAGGACTTCTTTTGGGGGATAGGTGCTGACGGCTCTGGACGCAACGAGCTGGGCAAAGCGCTCGAAAGAGTGCGCGATGAGCTTCGTAAGTATACATTCATTAACTACCAGAAGTATCTAATCGCCAGCCGATGTAAAGGGCACGATAACAAACCGAGTAGGGTGCCCCCGGTCAAGCGTGATACGTCTCGATTTTCGTTGCAAGACCTAACATCGCTGGTTGTAGCGGCAGCGCCCCAACCTCCGATTCAAGCATCGCAACGCCGCTCCGTTGTTTCCATCAGCATGGGAATCAGCTCGCCCTCAGCAGTACTACCTCAAGCTCAATTCCAAGCGCCGCAGCGTTTCTCTATTGTTCCCACAGGCATGGCAGTCAGCCCACAGTCAGCGTCTCCTCTTGACACCGGCCTTTGCGAGGTTCATTGATGTTGTCCTTGACTTCGCACTTATCTAACTTTTTGCAGTTTTGCCAGCAGAAACCGAAATATCAACACCATCCTTACTGTGGTAGGACATGCGCCACACAAGCAGCGACCATGTGCAACGTTAGTTTGCATTTCTGGCCGACGGTCTGTCGTTCTGACTGAGACATTCTTTAGCATTGTCGCAGCAAACCAAAGTACGGCAAGCATCCTTATTGTTCGAGGACTTGCGCTGTGCAAGCTGGAAAGGCAACCTAGGCTTCAAAAAAATCTTCCCGTTTGGATAATTCGTACTGTAAGATTATACTGAGTTGTTTGGGAGTCCATATTTGCTATCTATTACATTTTCTGTCTGCGTCCACCCAATTACCGCCTATTTTATTAAATTAGGTGTTGATACCCTGACTCAGGGTCAGTTTGAGTGTCACTTTCAGAAGTTCTCAACCGGCGACAAACTACTACTATCTTCGGCAGATCTTACTCTCTTTTTGCTGTTCGCCCAACTCATTGCGAATAGTAAGAACAATTACAGTAGAATCGATGAATTGAATAGATATTTGGCTATTAGTCTAGGAGCAGTCTGAGAGCCGCGCAGCAGCACCCACTTGTAACAACTATGGTACAAACAACTGGAGACGACTTGAAGAACTAAATGTATCTATTCATTGGACTCATTCAAGCATCCGAATGAAAGCACTCGTCGAAGACGATCTGCGAGACATCAAAACGTTAGCTGGCCGAACAGAAAGAATGCAAGAATAAAACATGCCTCGGATGGGACTGAGAGCTCTAGCCGGGCTGAACGCTCGTTTGGGGCTCGTGGCACGAGACAATTCCTTTCTTCCGAGAGTCGGACTCGCAGGAGGGGAAAGTACACTGCTTTTGTTCACAAAATTAACAGGCAGGTTCATGTCAGAACCCAAAGCCTCTTGAGGGCCATGTACAGGCGATGCAGGGCGGGAAAGGACCATTGCAATGCTGTCATGATACCCGGCCTCATCGAGTCCGCTGCGAATGGTGCTCCTATTGCTGCGTCGCCCACGTGTTTGGGGTGTCGATGCATCGAGCAACTTCGTTTGCGTGTGCGATTTAATAAGAGTGGCACTGGGCTTTCGACTGCGAGGGGGTGAATAAGGGTCCTTCGCATAGACCTTTCGCGTTGGGTGTGTGTCGCACGAGTGGCCTGATGTGGCGTCCATGTCCATAAACGATTTGGACCGATCGCGAACCTTTCTCGAGGATTTATCAAGTGGCGAAGACTCTGCGGAAGAGTGTCCAGGTTCCTTTGCCTTTTGGGTGTGTGCAGACAAAAGACTGATGACATCGGACATATCGCCGATGTTGTGGATGTGCAAATGAAACTTAAGCGCTTCGAGATCGCGAAGGACATTAGTGCATCCAGGACGTTGACAACGGATCATGCCTCCAGGAGTGCAGTGACCAGCCTGGACCATTTCCAATCCCTGAAGCTGCTGTACAGACATAAGTATGAAACAGCATGGAGTGCGAGTAGTACTTACCGCCTGCGCTACGCCTTCCGGGTCATGGTGAAACAGCCGAATTTCCGGCTCAGGACGCTTCTCAAGATCAATCGTAGATTGTCCGTCGTCAGTTGCAGTATAGGTGTGTGTCGAATCCCTATTGTTAGGAGCAATTGGAAGTTCCTTATCAGTGTTGAGGGGGCAGACATATCCAGTTCCTTCAAGTTGGTCCTGAATTCTCTGATGTTGTAGGTATTCCTGGATGACTTTCTGGGCCTCGGTTACTCCGTCGGGATGCTCTTGATATTTCTTGACGAGTTCCTGAGCCTCAGATAGAACGGAATCGCTGGGCTTGGGGTCTGCGGCCCATGCCACGGGTCCAGAAGTAAATTCCCATGAGGACACGAAATCGGTGTAAAGGCTTGCATCGTCATCGGCATCCTCCTCATCGAGATACATGAATGACATCCCCTCTGCAATTTGGAAGGGGAGGAAGGTGGCGTATCTGCGAGTGTCTGCCTTGGAGTCGTCGAATACATCGACGGTCGTGACAGTAGTAGCCGATTCTGAGCTTGACATTATTAACTGACAAGAGTGAAAGCGGGGGGCACAGAGAGAAGCAAGGAAAGAGAAGGCTAGTGATGTACTCCATGAAAAATAATCGTCGGTGTTTTATACGCGCTGGATGTGGACCTTCGACGCTTTCGTGGATGTGGAACGCTTCAAGTTGGTGGACACTCAGGCTGTGCTTTGCTCGTCTTCGTCCACTTCAAAGTTTTTAATGATCCCCATTTCGGGCATAACCCAGTTCTAGGGTTAGGGTCCCCTTTTCAGCGAACCCAGGTGGCAGCTTGTGGCTCGAGACTTTGAAGTCAACCAACCAACCAAACAAACACTGGCAGTGCTAACTTCGACATGTCAGTGATTTGTACTTCTTTTCCCCCGATAATGCGCATCAGGGCTTACTCACGAATGAACCCAATGTATGGTTCGTATCGTGGAGCTCATAGATGGGACGGTGCAATCAACAAGAGCCAAACTCGTTCCTTCGTCGCACTGGCGGCTTCGCCTAGGTCTTCATCCCATGCTACCAACAGAAAATCACGCTCTGTTCACACTGATCCCCCACTTAAACCAGCGTATTCTGGCCACATACCACTCACCCCATTTGAAAATGGATTTCTCGCAGTTGGCTCTGCACTCATGTCTCTCATAGATACTCGCCGCGCGGGCAAGCACTTCCTGATCTTTTATAGTGGGTACATTTCACTGATAAGTTCATTAGATATGGTTGCAGCTTGCGGAGAAACCACTGCTGGGCCAACTCTGGTAAAGTTGAGGGATATAATGCTGGAGTCTTCAGAGGGTCGGCGCATTCTCAAAGAAATGCCGCGTATCAGTTCGCAGACCTTGGACTTGAAGAAGTTGCGGTCCCTTCCAGAGAACACCTTTGGACGTGCTTATGTGGGGTGGCTTGATACTTGCAACGTCACACCCGATTCTCGAGAGCCCGTGGGGTCATTTTTTTCAGGCTGTGCATACCAGATGCTCACTATGAAGGATCCAGGTACATTATATTGATGACCCAGAGCTGGCGTATGTCATGCAGCGCTATCGCGAGACGCACGACTTCTATCATGCCCTCTTTGGATTTAAAGTCTCGGCCCTTCCCGAACTTGCACTCAAAGCTTTTGAGTTTACGAATCTAGGCTTCCCCATGACTGCATTATCTCTTGGAGCCTCAATAAGACTGAAGTCACATCAGCGGGCCCGACTTTGGGGGGAATTTGTCCCTTGGGCTGCGAGATGCGGGAGCCATGCGAGGTGCTTGCTTACAGTGTATTGGGAGGAGAGATGGGGTCAAGATCTGGACGAAATGAAGAAGGAATTTGGTGTCTGGGATCCACCAGCAGGGATTACCATCCCGCGACCCTCGCGCGTCGACTTCCCCTGACACATACCAACATGGTGATAGGAAATTGACATTTGTTTTCGGTTTCGTGAGTCCTGTGGAGCTACAGCATGTGGAACCGACCATGTAGATCGATATCGTCAAATATCTATATCTCCTATCGCCCGGCTACCGATCCTGTGCATTGAGTCTATCCACCAACACAGCTTCGTCTATAGGATCCAGAACGCCTAGACTCGTTCCAAAATCTGGCATGTTATACTGTCATATTTAAGCTTAAAGGTATTTGATGATAAGACACACACCTTGAAGCATGAAGCATGAAGCCTTAAGCCCCTGCGTCTTCAGATGTTTGGTTTTACCCTTTTGGGCAGGTCACCTTGCATAGTCCGCGTCAGGAAAAATTGGTCATGAGAAGGGGGGGCTCGCTGCAGGCGAGCCGAGGAACTTGGAAGGGGTCGGTCTTCGGAAGTCGGAAAACCATCCCAGGGGGAAACCTCTGGAAGTACTGAAACTTTGCTACTGTGTCCATTGGCTTTTGGTCAATTGATTAAATACTAGGTGAAGACAGAGTCCCAATGAGAGAGCTTATTTTTGACATCTGATTCAGACGGCAGTGTTCGATATTACCAGCAAAGTTGACATTGAACGTTGAATGACCACCACACTCACACATCACTGCACAGTTCCAACGCAGAATTCACAATGCTCATGTTCCTTGTTAGACTCTTTGTTACACCCCGGATTGTATTTCTCTTTTACAGCATATCCATGAGGGACTGTCGTATCATCCTATCTAGAAGAGTCTCACAACGGGTCATGTTCCTTGACTCAGACACTACTCTAGACTAGTATCTTAGCCCATCTAATTTTAACGGTGAGAACATGCTTCTTCTGCAAAATTTGCATTCTTGCAACTGATGCTAACATCATCCTGAAGAGAGTTGGTTACACCCTGGATTATATTTCTCTTTTACAGCATATTCACGAGGACCGTCGTATCATCCTATCTACCAAGAGTCTTGGATACACCCCGGATTATATACAAGGACCATAGTATCATCCTGGTCCTATCTACAAGAGTCTTGGTTACACCCGGGATTATATTTCTCATGAGGACCATCATCCCACACACATCTGCTCGCACTCGGCTTCACTAAAAGTCCAGACTTATATCGTGGTAGGCTATACTATTCTTGTACTTGATAACTAACATCCATCTTGTCTTCATTAGGACCATTGTCCTACCAGCTCCAGTTATTCCAGACTGTCATCCTACCAGCCACTTTGTCACTCGTACTCACCTCCCTACCCACTTGCTGCTCACACTCACCTCACACATCCGCTCGCATGACAGTTGTGTCGATGCCCAGCTCTGAACATTGTGGTAGGCTATACTATTCTTGTACTGGATGATAAACTAACATCATCTCCATCTTCCTTAGGACCTAGGACCATCGTCCCGTCCTACCACTTGCTGCTTGAACATTGTGGTAGGCTATACTATTCTTGTTACTGAATGATATACTAACATTGTCTCATCTTTCCTTAGGACCGTTGTACATCCACTCGCTGCTTGCACACTCACCTCACACATCTGCTTGCACTCAGCCTCATTTTTTCATAGTTCCAGACTTCAAAAGGCAACTACCTGCTGGATTACATCCTCTAGCTGCTGAATTTTACAATATGGTGCATTGTTCAATAATTCACTTGTCCTCATCTTTGACATCCTTATCCTCATTCTTGTCCTCATTCTTGTCCTCATCATTTTCTTCTTCTTGTCCTCCTTCTGCTCCTCCTTCCTCCTCCTCCTCTTGTTCTCCATCCTCACCATCACTATCCTCATCATCACCATCCTCACCATCACCATACAGTGTCACCCGCCTTTGGATTTTTGACACAGCGCACTTCACAGCAGTGACCCGCATGGCCTTGGCAATATTTTCTGCCTGCTTGAAGGTGCTCGTGTGTTTGTACATGTCTCAAATCATGCCCGGCTGGAAGCCTGAACGGTTTGCAAGTCTCTCCACTTTCTCTTCAAACCCAAACTGTGCGAACTGTGCGACATCCACAGTGTGGATTTGGGGGTCTATGTAAGGAACCCTGGCGTTGGCCTGTGAGCTGCCATTGGTGGTGACAGCTCTCTCAGTATTTTCAATCTTACTTGTCGTCTGGCCAGCACCAGCACCCATTTCCCCTCCAACAGCAGACTTGGAAGCTGAGGAAGTGTGCAAGTGCGGGGTCATTGAATATATTACTATGTACTAGCTCTCGTTAGCTTGAATTTGCTTCCCTGAACAAATATAGCTAGATGTTCTCAACCCACCAATCGGAAATAAAATCAATGGCGACTTGGTACGGCAGTTAACAACGAAATTGAATACTGGTAGCATGGTGGTTAAAGTAGTTAAAGGTTAAAAGAGTCCCAGCCCCTAAAACATGTTTTTGTTCCATCCCCACCACCCAAGTGCACATACAATTTGGTCATCGCACTCATGTAAGTCTTCGAACCAAAGACAATCCTTACTCTTCTCAAGAACTTGATAGCTGTCTCCCCTCTTGAGAAAAACACCTTTGAGAAAAATTGGAGGGCTAGTGTGAGTTTATCTCTTGAGCAGCTTGAAGCGCACTCGGTACATGTCTTGATCCTTCAACTAACTAAAAAAAAGGTAGAAAAACCTGTCAGCACATGGAATGGGGCATGCAGCCATATGAACAACCCACATCTGCAGTTTCAGCTACAGTGGGAATCTGAGATCGTTGAGTATGTCCAGTTCCTGTGGGAGAAGACAAGAATGTGGTCAAAGAAAGGTGAGCCCAACAAGCTAGGAGCCAATGTACCATTGCTCAGGCCTCGGTGTAGAGACTCAAGTCTCTGTGGTTGCATATTGGCTTATTTACGACTCATGACAACTAGGCTTCATAGCACGACTCGCGCCATTATGTCTAGGCAACTCTGTATATCACGTGCAGCTTTCCCACGAAAGGCGCCTACTTTCCCACACAAGGCGACACATTCCCGCGCTTAGGTGCCCTGCGTCGCCTATGATCTGGAGCATCTGTCCATTATGTCAATAGTGATTCTGTATACAACATGCAGCTTTCCCACGAAAGGCGCCATAGGCGCGCCTACTTTCCTGCAGTATGTGACACGTTCCCACGCGCGCGCCTTGCGCGCTTTCTCATGCTTAGGCGCCCTGCATCACCATCATCCAGGAGCTTCTACCGCCATGTCAATGAGCATCCCGCATATCATGCACAGCTCTCCCGCATAGGCGCGCCACATTCCCACAGTATGCGACATGTTCCCATGCGCACACCTTGCGCACCTTGCACGCTTTCTCGCGCTTAAGCGCCCTGCATCACCTATCATCCAATCATCCAGGAGCTTTCACCAATATGTCTAGGCGATTGTGCAGCTTTCCCACAAAATGCGCCATAGGCGCGCTACTTTCCCACAGTATGCGACATGTTCCTGTGCGCGCGCCTTGCGCGCTTTCCCGCGCTTAAGTGCCCTGTGTCATGCTCCATCCAGGAGCATCCATCCATTGTTCATCCATCCCATTGGTACGTATTGGTTTGCTATTTTTACTATCTCATTATTACGTACTCTGTATGACACCATTTCTCATGGGCCGAGTAGTCATTACATAGTTTCACCTCACCTGAGACAAGAACCACCACCATCTACTACCACTTAGAACAAAGTATAGAGCCGCACTTTAGAGTGACAATCACATTTCTGCTTCCAAAGACCTCATAGAACAATAGAGCCGCCTTTTTCCCACGCTTAGCGCGCCTTCAGCGCGTTTCACGCGCTGGATGTGCCCTCCCTTAGGCTCATTTAGCATGCCTTGGATCATCTATCTACTGCCATTTGCTTCCCTGGGTCGAACAAACGCATCACACCTCAACCAACACCTAGAGAGTTTAGCTCTATCTCTCATCCAGAGTCACGAGCTATTTCTTTCATTGTTCTGCTCTCACCCAGCAGAATTGTTGTACCTACATTGGTTTATGCCTCCTTCCTACCTGCATATCCAAAAGCGGTCAGGTGGTGGAGCCATTGAGCTGACGATACAGTACCTCAAGCCACTCAATATCATGCACCCGTTCTACTACCCACAGCTTGCATGGTGTCCGAGATGTGGGTCTGGCAAGGGCACAACTTGGGAGCAATGGATGAGCAAAGGACCTCGAGAGCTCCATGGTATGTTCTGTGAAGAGAAGAGATGGCTCTCAGTGCACAACTGCGGTGCAACCACTGCAAGGAGACATCAAAGT
>MU177936.1:3550-20557 GCA_016695465.1 Suillus americanus | reverse complement strand
CTGATAGTATATGCAGTGTTATTACATGGCATTCCCACTGTCCGCAGTGCCTCATGGTCTTTTACATAGCTACTCGGACCCAACGATGCGCTACTGTTTTCACCTATATCACTCCGTACTTACACATCAATAGATAAATACTAGTTGTAGTAGGTGATCTTACCTTACCATTCTGTAGATGGGAGTCATTCCCTGATACTGGTCACCCTAGCTAGTCTTTACCCATTGAATCAACCCAATTTTCACTCTCTTGAGTCCTGAACCTCTGTTGTTCATTTTTCGTAACATTCTCTGCTATTTTCCCATCGTACCCAACACCTTTCCTTATCAACCCGACACTTTCCCATCTAACCCGATACCCAAAATGTCGGGTTTATTAGTACCTGCATTGGACTCTGTCGCATACCTTTGCATTTGGTCCTACGCCTTAGGACTTTCTTTTCCTTATTCCTTTTGCAATTATTGAACTTATCTAGACAGCAAGCCCCTCGGATCAAATGTTCTTGCTTGCAAGTGTAGCAGCTAGGCAGGACGAGAGACCATATACTGACTATTAGTTCTACTAACTATCTAGTCAGGTTGAGTCTACTTAAATATTGCCAGTGGCAAAACCACCCAGCACATATTTAAGTTTTCACACCAAAGGTTTGGAAGTCCGGCCTAGGGAACTCTTCCCTAGGCCTAAGGAAAGGCAAGACTAAGATGGACCAAAGTCCAAGAGCAGAATGAGTGAAGTCTAAGTTGATAGAGCAAGTCTAAGGTGATAGAGCAGGATCTAAGATGATATTTGAACTAAGGAAACTCTACAGGAGTTTGTACAGAGGTTTATATACTGGAGGATATCTGAGAGGATCAGTAAGCAAAAGACTAAGGCTATGTACGAGCATGTGGAAACATGTTAGTAAGTAAGACGGAACATAAGTAAATGAACTCAGATATTGTTACTGACTTGGGTGGATTCGTTCTAATAAAGGAAACCAAAGATCAATGTTGACTAAGGACAAAGCCTTATCGAGTACGCCTCCTATCAGGAGCGATTGTCTAGACTCCCGCAGGATCTAGAGTTCAAATAGGACAAATGGCTAGCCTCCTTCCCAAGGAGCTAGAGTTCAGGTTATCAAGGAGAACCGAGTAGATTCAAGTTAAGGAAAATACAAGCAGTAACTAAGGTTTATATACGTAAAAGAAGTGTGCACAGACCACCAGGGTAAAGGGTAAGAGATGTTGTCAAATGTACAGGAAAGGAAGGTTCACGGGAAAAGGATAGGGGTCAGGGTCAAGGGTAGCAAGCATGAGGATATAGCAAGGTGAAAAGGAAGTGTAGAAGTACAGCCATAGTGGTGTCTGTATGATGATGAGAAAAAGAATGGGGTGACTGTAACAGATATGAAACAGAGTACAAGGATCAATAAGCAAGATGGAAACAAGGATAACTGAAGTCCAGAGTCAAGTGAATTACCATAAGGGGATAGATGCTGATTTAAGGTTTGGCTTTGGATAAGAAGTATAGGACGGATCCAAAGGCCTGGAGAACTGTGGATATTGGATTGGGTGTCTGGCTATCAGATGAGCAGATCCGGAGATCTAAGTGAAGGTGGACTAGGATATGAATCAAGGATATAGTCCGGTATCTTAGACGAGGTAAAGTCCTGGATGGAATGAGCTCGGATCTGACTGGACCAAAGGTGTGTGAAGCAGGCTTAGCTGCAGAGGTCTGGAGGTATAGATATATGGTTGTATTATAGTGTACGGATCCGAACCAATAGTGGACTAGAGGTCTAGAGGCATGGACTAGGAGTATGGAGGTATGGATAAGGTTATGGAGGTCTGGATGAGCATCTGGAATGTGTGGGAATATCATCAGACGTAGTCCAGAATATCTCATAAAATATGTGCCCACCAAGGATAGGAACTTATGGGCAGGATTGCTCGCAGTGAGTCAAAGGAATTATGATGCCTTCATCGTAGCAGGCAAGGACAATGGTATATGACACCCTGTTTGCAAGCGGTTCTGTCAGACACGCGCAAATGCCGAGATCACAGAGCTACTGCATGGCCTTAAGTGGCGCCATAATGTCCTCAATCTCCAACAACCAAAGATGATGGTCGCCGACAACTGTTGCCACATACACAGCACAGTGGCTTCTGCCATGCCTGAGACAGAGGCCAAGCTGGACGTCTGGCATTTTAGTGCAAGGTATGTAACTTTGGCATGAGCTATACTACTCTGGCTAATAGGAACCCTCACCAGATGAAGATACGTTGCTGCAATATTGAACACAAGCAAGAGCCCATTCCATAGTGCCATCGCTGCTGATATATATTTCAGGCACATTCCTCAAGAAACATGCAGAACATGGATGTGGAGCAGAGTATTGGGATCGTGGTGAACAAGAGCGGCACCTTGTTGCAGCTTTTGATAAATGGGCCGAAAAAGGTGTGTGGTTGGCAGTGGCTCAGAAGGTAAGTCTGCCTGCTTCATTAGGAGGTAAAAATTGAGTCTCATACCATCATATTCTGCTAGGTACATCAAGAACAGCTCAAACACATCTGAAAAGGGTGTCTCGAGTGCTCGGATCAAGACCTTCAGTCTGATGGCAGCCATGTTGAGGGCACCCACAAAGGCTGGAACTCATTGCAGCATGCCCAACTGAGTGGGATCGTGATGTTGTCTGTGCTTGGTCACAACTTTGTCCTCCGTCAAAACATCAGAGTCGCTTCCAGTAGGCATCAAATGATGCCCTTTGTCAAATTCACTCATGGCTCCCACCACATCCAGCTCTCTAACCACATAGCAAAACTCTACAACGGACTGCACGAGAAGGACACACCACCGGTTCCTCTCCCAGAACTCCCAGATGTGGACTCTGGCGAGACCTTTGGACTGGTTGCGTCAGATAATGCAACCACGTTTGGTGGTTTGCTCATCAAAGAAGAGACTCTGGACACTGAACTCACGCATGACTTTGAGGTTCAGACAGATAGCTTCACTGGGGGGACTGTGGATTTTGCAGCTGAAGCCAGCCACAGTATCATGATTGATGACTGGCAGATTGATCCAGTGCTCCTTGACCAACCTGCTGTGCAGCCGCACGCCACCAACTGCTCTGTGAATATGTCTAGTATCAAGCCCCCAACTAATGCTATGGTGAGTGGGGTGTCAAATCACCCATCTTTCATCTGTTTTACTCATGAACATTTTTAGACAGCTTCCAACGATAGTATTCTCACTACCAAAGTTGTGCCTCCCTCTCCAACAAAACGCAAGGCCCTTTGCATCTCGCCTGACTCCAATGACAAGTCCAACAGCGGCAATTCCACGAAATGACTGCGGACTCTGGTTCCGGCCAGCACCAAGACACTTGATGGCTACTTTTCCTCAGGCCATCTTGTAACACGACTTGGAGAGCCTCCCAGTGCTGCCACAGAGGTATGTCAAGCCACCCCCAATCAACATTACACGCGAAAACTTCCTCCCAAATTCTTGCAGGGTCACCCAGCAGTTGCTAGTGCTGGCATCAACAATTCAACCACCCCCGATCAATGTTACATCGAATTCTCACAGGGTCACCCAGAGATATGTCAAATCACTCCTGATCAATGTTACACGTGAAAGCTTCCTCCCCAAAATTCTCAACAGGGTCACCCAGTGGTCTCCAGTGCCGGCATCAACAATTCAATCACTGTTGCAGCAGGCCAGACCTGGTCTCAGCGCTTGTTCTCCATTGCAACAGGTATTGATCCTCGCTCACTGACCATTCAACACTCAGATGAATTCTACCTGTTTATGGACATGCAGGCCGAGTTCAAATGGCTGTCATACCAAATGACCTCGAAGCGCTGGGTACTGGCAATGGAAGAGTACAATCACTGTCTCATCAAGAAAAAGGGCCAGTCAGTCACTCAGAAGAACCCACAAGCCCTCCTGCATGCGCTGGGTGACATCAAGCCCAAACTGATGAACTGGATCATCAAAGGCAAGTATATGTACCTGTGAGTTATCAATAATTATTCACTCAGTGTATTTTCTGACATCTAGAATGACAGCAAAGAGGAACGATGAGGCATTTTGGCACCATCATTGTTCTGTTGTGCCCCTGGTCAAGGAAGAGTGAGGGAAAAAGGTCAGTCCACGAGCCCTCCACTTGAGTGTTGACATGCTGAACTTCTTGCTACTTAGCCCCGAAAAGCACAGACATGCTCACGCTGCCAAATGATCATGTACCCTGGCTCTGAAAACTCACCACTCAACCACAAGCGGGGCTACTGCGCTGATGGCGTCAAGCAGGTGTCGAAGAACAGTGGCGAAGATCTCCCTCCCTGGCCTCAGCCTCAAGGCCTGTTCTCCGAAGGCCGCTGTGGGAATCACAATACAGCTGGCCAAGCTGCTGAGTGGAGAGCAGTATGTTCAGCCCATGGGACTCTGACTTGGCTCAGTGCTCAGAGAGTATAAAATAGCATCAAAAGAATGACTGTGTATTCAGGCAAGTGCTGACAGTTGGTGAAAGAGTAACATGATTATGTAAGCAGCAAAAATGCGAACATAAACTAAGGAAAGTAGGGGAAAGAGAAGGTAAGTAAAAAGGGTGAATGCAAGCCCAAAGAAAACTTGTTTGTCACACCGCACATTCCACCCACATGCATTTTTGTTGGCCGTTCAGCATGTCTATGAATACATTTTCTTGCAGGGACCAGGAGATATGGACATCAGGAAATGTACACATTACTTAACCTTGCCTTAAACAGACTTAAGTTGTACTTTTGCAACTTGGCAAATATGGACCTGCTTGTCCAGAAATTCAACTTCAACATGGTCAGAAAAAAATTGTTCAGTTATATTAGTACATATGTTTTGGTATAGACTGCACTAAAAAAATACAAGATTTACCAGGTGAATGATGCATGAGAGAGGAAACAAATCTAGCCAAGCTGAGAAAGTAACAAAAAAGGAAGTCAAGAAATGTGAGAATTTACTGATGGATCTGCTTGAAACAGAGGCCTTCACAAAGCTACTTGCCTCGCGCACTGAGGTCCATGAGGATGGTGCGGTGCTTTTCTGGCTGTTTGCAGATTTTGTCATTGACCCATTGACCCCCCATGACCGCATTGTCACCCGCAATGATGAGCAGTGGTTGAGAATCAATTTTCTCCAGCAGCCATAGTCGAGATTTGTTCCCTCCTCTCTCATTTTTACAGAATCTTTTATGCTAATAGTTTACTTTACCCATGTTCATCACACAGTCTTCATGCAACTCACCAATTCACACTTTGCTCTTTGCTCGCTCGTGCAACAGAAAGAAAGGGAAGAGGCAGGCCCGAAAGAAAAGTAAGGGTCCCGTTTATCACTCGTCTGCTTGTCATCCTTGGTTGAAATGTATTGCTTGGGGCAAAATCAAAAGTAAAAGTGTCACGTGACGTCAAAACGCACGTGCTTTCAAACGGTCCAAACGGTCTGGTGACTCTGGTCGGTCTTTGAAAAAACGGTCAGACCGTTTGTAAGCCTCCCCTTCCCATGGCGCAGCTTCCCGCGTCAGCAAGTCGAACCTCACCGTGCGCGTGAGCACCTCAACTCAGTCTAACTTAGGTATATTTTCAATCCGTCTAATAATGTCTCCTTTCGTCCTAATAGAATTATACGTCGTACACATAGGCAGTAATAAAATCATATGTCAAATCATGTGAGCAATGCTTCCGTGACTCTTTGCTGTTGCAACGGTTCTTGTCACATCACTGCGCACTCCACCTCAAGCTTGAACGCCAGCTGAAAAAGAAATTGCGCCTGTGAAATGCCGCGCTTGCACTTGCCCGTCAGTACTACTCCAGTGGCCACGTCAAGGCTCCGTGTCAATGACGCGTCAAAATAGCCACAACGGACTGCTACATCACACAGATTTGTTGCATTCAACATGCAGCTACTCCAAACAACTAGCTCATCAGTCCTTGTTGCGATTTGGCTTCGCAAGGAGATATCTTGTTCCATACCAAATCGCCGCTGGCTAACATCGCTTCACAAGATAGATCTTATTTGGTGGCAATATGCTGGCATTGACCCCGCTCCAGTAGGGGACATCTTGTTCCACGCCTAATTCCCAATAGACCCTCACAAGGTGTGTAGATCTTGGGTGGCAATCCGCCGGATTTTCAGGCGTGTCAGCTCGGAAGGGTATTTCAGGTGGACTTAGTTCTCTTTCCTAGTTTCCCCTTCAGATTTATCTGAGCCCATACTAGTGCCACATCCTCACGAACAATGCGTATCGCCTTCGTACTCGCCGTTGTTATTGCTTTAATATCTGCCACTGATGCCACCAGTGACTGCCCTGTTTTCTGCACACACTCAAATGAGTGCTACTGCCCTGATAAGCCGAGATGCGTGAGTATGAGCATTTTGTAATTAACTAAATAACTCACTGGCGTGGTAGTTCTTGTTGTTGTGCTCTGGCGCATAGTATCTTGGAGAGGGTTGTGTGACGATGGTGTCTTGATCGAGAAGCGAGGAACAGATCACGTCCGAGTCAGAAAGCAAACCGAAAGCCCAACCGCCATAGGAGTCATGGATCTAACAGTTGGCTTCAGTATTTTCAGAGATCATCACGGGCACTCTACCTACTGAACCACTGCATCCATGTCTCTTTGAATTTCATAAACTAGGCTGTTATGAGTCTGGTTGCGAGATACATTGTGCCGCCATCTCAAGTCTAAATAACTTCTATCTGCCTGATCATGATGCCGTCACATATTTATGAACCTTCCCCTCGCCTTTCCTTCTCTAATCTCTTTCTCACCTCGTCAACTAGTCTGGCCCACTACGTTATTCGACAGTGACACACATAAATCCCATAAAATGTCTAACACAACATACGCTTGCGCACCTGCGCTAGAGTCATCAAGCTTAAGTGTCAAGAGACGCGTTAGGAAATCTCCTTGTTAACCTACTATCTAGCGCTCAACCTCCGGCGGAAGGCCCCAGCACTGTCGCGGCTACGCTGCCCGGCTTTGTTAAGTCCCCTCTGACTTTGGTAGAGCGGTCCTCGATGTCCGGAAACATTAAGACTCCGTCTGCATTTGGACCCATCCGCTCGTACAGTGACGTGATCTGTGCGAGTAACCCTGCTAACGACCCTAGTCGAGCAGGAGAGTATATTAGCGTTAGACGCTGTGACTAGTGTTGAGCTAGAAGGTAAGTTAACACTCTTGCATTGGCCCCTATACACTTGGTGTGTGTTACATGACTACTGCGGACCTTCGGCTACAATGTTGATACAGTCATCCAAAACTGAGGAAGTCCATGAACCATGTTTTCTATACTTTAGCGAACACCTACATAACCATAACTACCATGCTAAGATGCGTATCTACAACTCTTGATGTGCATGCATTGTGAGTGACATAAAATAACGAGGCATATACAGAACAAAGCGAGAGACCAAAAATCAAAGGAAAAAAATGCCGCACAGAACAAATGCAACGATAACATGCTTGACATACGTGAAATTCCATTCCATGCGCGTCGTCTCCCTTTCTTCGTTTTCCTTTTCATTATCTTTCAAACCCTCCGGATAGTGGCACTCCTCCCAATCGTGCTTGAACTTGAGGTCATGCTGGGTAATTTTGACTTCTGCGCGCTAATGGCGGGCGCTGGAAGTCTGGATGAAGGTAGCGCTCCGCCAGTGGGACGGGGCAGCCCCGAAGCCATGCCTACAGTCCCAAAGCGCGATGGCGGGCGCAGGCTCTTTGATGCAGCAGTGGTATTAGGTGCGGTCGGTATCTTCACTGGCGGAACCTTGCTCAGCGACGACGCGGTAGGCTTTAACAACCTTGATTTGAGGGTCCCGCTGGATGGTTTTATTGTCTGTGCAGGTTGGGAGGGCATGTACGTCTCAACGGGTGAACGGGGAGGCTCGGTAGCTTTTGTGCGCAGACCGAGGACACTTGTGAGTTTGCCCTTCATACCCAGTGTAGGGTGCGCACCCTCTTCAGGCTTGCAAAACATACTCGCCTTAAGGTCGGCAGGCATCAGCCCGGGAGGAGGACGACGCACACCCGTTAGTATCGGTTTGTGGATTGGGGCGGGAGGTACAGTCGGTGCCACCTGCTCCTCTGCGCTACTTCCAGCAGACGACGAGCTCGCACTAGACAGGGAAGTTGTCCTGTCATGTACCTTGAACCGCTTCACGATGCGAAGCGCATGTACTGGTGCTGCGGGAACTGATGCAACGAGTGCTTGTGAAATCCTTGGTGGTGTCACTGTTGGCGCTGAAGGAGAAGGGATCGGGGATAAAGGTGCGGACGCCTTCAGCGACTCAGAAACTTCATCCCCGGATGCAGCAACAATGCGTGGCCGGAGGGAGGGCGACGACAATTTCATTCCCGGAGACAGGCTGCTCCGTCTTGTCGTCAATCTCACGGCTGCAGGGGGAGCTAATACAATGGCATGAAAAGAGGGAAACATATTTGAAGGATACGAACGCACCATTCGCAACGACGGGAGGTGATAGCTGTGGCGTTGGATTAGACCCAGATTGTGGTGCTATAAGTAGCGAGGTTTGAATATCAAATACATGTAACAAGAGAACACCGCTCGCCTGGAGAGTCAGCAACGTCTGCAAGTGTAGCCCCTGCATTCTTCTCCTTGATTCGTTTGCCGAGGGCCTCCATCATCTCTTCTTCGGCTTGCATGTCGAAATCATCAGTGTCGATCACAAAAGCATCACCGCCAAAGAATGAGACCCTGTCATTTAGAAGATCAAAAGACGCGTCGGGGCAATTTAGTTGGAGGTTGAACGAAGAGTGGAGATCCACAGAGTTTCGGCGCGAATTAAATGATGGCGAAGATGTTGTGTGTGCTCGAGCACGTAAACGAAGACGCGCAGTCGGGGCAGTTAATGTGTCGTACGAGGGAGATGACTGGGTCTGATCTTTGGAAGGAGGTGACAATGGGACATCAATTGGAGTTAGTGTTGATTCTGAGAGGTTTGTGTGCGTGAGGAGGGCAGCCGACGGTGACGGTGATAGCTGTGCTGTAGATGAACCTAAGTTTCCTTCTCTTGACACAACGATGGTAGGAGTAGCATGTTCAGGAATGCGCCCCACCGATGACACATTTTGATCTGTGAAGTTGATGGCATTGATCACAGAAGCTAGTGGTGAGCCAGCCGGTGCCAAGGTAGCGTGACTTGCGCGGACCGCTGTCACTGGTGAGGAGTAACATTCCACGCCAGAATTTGGAGCTTCGGGGGAAGCTAGGGCGAGCTTTACTACTTTGCGCGGAACGGGCGTGGCATCCATAGAGATATCGGCAAGAGGGGTGCGCTGAACAAGAGGAGTAGGAGTCTGTTCTGATAGTGGTGTTTGCGCGGAATTGTAGCGATTGTGCGGCAGTCTTGGAGGACTGTTCATCGGCGTGGCCAGCGAGTCTTGTTCATCTATGTCCATACTTTCATGAACAAGCGACGTATTATCGACGTCATCTTCGGGCTCTTCTTCGATAGTGAGCCCATTAAGAAGATCGGCGGTTTCATCCATGATAGTCATATCACCGACATCAACTAGACGAGTTTTGAGAACTACTGGGGAATAGTGCTTGCTTTTCGTCTTGTAAGTGCGGTTGAAGAATGCCGTCATCGTGAGCCTGTCGGATTCATAGTAGGATTCGTAGCTTGGCTCAGCGTTTTCCTTGTCAGATCCAGAGAGCGAGTCTGGCGTTGTGACTTCACTCCTTGGAGTCGCGTTGAGCGGGTCAAAGAGGTTGAGAACGCTGTATCTCGGACGGCTCATTGTGGTACAAAGTCAAGAGTGAAGAACAGCAGCAGTCCTCCAGAGTCCACCAAACCAACACTCCGTGACAAACGCGTGACACGTTGCGTTTCAAGTCACGTTTTTTTCTAACGCGGTCACGTGGCCGGCTGCGAGCGGTCCGTCATCCTCAACGATCATGATGATGAATATCTTGTTCTTTGTTGCAATAAATATTGCAGGAATAATATTTCGATGCCTACGCACTTGCTGATCAATGATTACACAAACTTACTGCCTATTCCTCCAGATGGTCCGTATACGATTTCGCCACGGTGACATCTCTTCACATCTCAGCCCTGAGCCAGCTGTATTACATAGCAATACCGAAGGACCCCAAATCGTGCTAGTCGGCGGGGTGCGCGACTCTTTTGGTACAACCGCTGCTGTGATTTCAATCGTGTGCATCGAAAGGGTTCTAGCTTGCATGAAATGAATGTTTCTCCCGAGGACCTGGTATTGGAGCGAAAGCGGTCACCACAGTTTTGGGATGTTCAGAATCATGATCCTTCTAACCTGGTTGTGCAATCGTTGAGCTCAGTTCCTAGTAGCCTACGCGAAGAACGCCTCCCCTTTTCCCCTTAGATTCGATGGAAAGGCCATTTTATTTCAACAATGCAGTATTCAAGGTTACAAATGGTTTGATGTGATATTCTCGTGCATTATGCATAGAAATATTAATTGGGACCTAGTTTATTTTGAAAACGCTTTCGGTGTGCAGGAGTCGGAACTTCTGCCTTCTTCCATTATCAATGTGTCCTGCTGCCCCGATTTTGTGTCCGATGACGAGTTTAAATTCAAGTCCACATGAACGTCCCTTGTGAAATGTGCAGAACTGATTTTGGATATCTCGAGTTCGTAGTTTGTCTGTGGCTGCAGGTAGGACTCCCGGGCAATGAAGCTGAATGAGCTATCAGTCAGTGTCCTGTTCTATTACCGCTGAGAGCGACTCACTTAGCGAGAAGACATGTAGCATATACTACCATGCCAGGAAGTCAGAACATTCAATGTACTCCAGCTATAACAACAAGATTCTCACAGCATCCCATAGGAAAACACATATACAGATGTTTGATAACGAAACTGAAGACTGCCCACTGTATCTTTGTTAGAGGAATGGTTTAAGAATGAGACAGACAAAAGCATACAATCCCAAGAGTACTGAATGCCGCCACGCTACGCAAGAAGTAAGTACACGCTCATCGTCAACGGTAATGGACTAACGTTGTAACCAAGCCCGTCTGTGAGCAAAAGATTATGATTTTCGTGATCATTCGGTTAGTTCTAGTCATCAAGTAGGTGAATTTGGCGCTCATTTGGTACTTGAACTTATCAATCACCTTGGTGATTCAGTTCTATTACTGTGAAGAATGTAGACCAAAGTACCAGCGATAAGAGTGTCACCGATTGCCGAACAGCCAATTGAGATCGGGGGAGCCCACTGAATCCTCGTGAGTTACATCCTGTTCAACGGAAGAGCGGACTTACAAGAGCCATCGTGTAGTAAGTATAATCACTTATTTTGAAGCTGTCTCCCGTGTTGATAAATGTCTGACAGCGCGATATTGGGCTTACCTCATGCAGATAGCTTTGAGAAAACCAAAAACTATTTCCCTTGATTAAGCAGCAACTCTCCGTTGCAGGATAAATTACTGCACCTTGCTCCATTACACAAAATGCAATCTGATTAGCGCAATTAGTCACGTTTTTCGAGGCAGCCCAATGCAGTCCCTACCAGAACAAATGTCATTCTCCGTTTATCACAGAGACTCTTCTCAACTTCATACGCGCATTAGAGAGAAGCACAATTGTAGTATCTTAGTGACACGTACGGCTGCAAACCCTACAGATGAAAACGGCATGCACAAGAGATGTCGTGAAGGTCTGTGATAACGACAGTAAGCTTAAAGTAAAGACCAGGGGAAGAAATCTCTACTAACACATATTCCAGTGTAAATCGCCCATTCTCTGTCGTTCAGTCAGAAAGAGCATCAACGAGTCACAGGTGATACTGACGTCGAGATACGGCTAATGAATTGGGGGAAATCCTCGAAATCCGTTGAACGAACGCTCACGATCCGGGAAGTAATTCCCCTAGCGGGAATTCTAGTGTCATGCAAACATACTTTCAACAAGGACTCACATTTGAGCAGCTTGCATCAACCTGTAAAGTGATGTGATGTCAGTCCTCACGTCAAGTGTACAATTGGAGATATTTACCAGATGAAGGCAACCTGTGCTGCGTTATCAGCCGCCAGTCGGTGGTACTATGTGATCTAATTCATACCAGAAGTTTGCTTTGCCAGTTTTCTCGAGATCGAATTATATGGCTCCTGAAGTAGATCCAGACTTGCGCAGTCAAAATCAAGAAAACACTGTCGTCCGTCATCAGATGGCCGCTCATATGGTTATCGACGAAACAATCCTACGTCGATGATATACCGAGACCAGTCATCAGGGACGCCATGCTTTCGCTGTATGCTGCAGTAGCCATGGAAATGAGATTTTATGGAGTTAGAAGTTGAGACGTAGATTGGAATAAAAGGAACTAAGAGTGAGTTATTTTACAGTATATTTCTGAGTGCTGTCTGCCATGTCCCGCTACTGCCGGTAACCGGAATGGCCGGTGACTAGAATGCAAGAAGCATCTACTATCAGTACCACCAGACCATCCTCGGGCCCGACACCCACGGTTAAAAGATACCATGCAAACGACATCGTGGCGAGCAGGTCACGAGAGGTTATGAGCCGTTCCGCCGAAGTCGTGAAGTTTGAATTGTGGCTGTGCGAACATTCTCATATATCAGTCATCCGATCTACTATCTCTGGCCCGGTGTTGCAAAACTTTTGACCCGTTTTTTATGACACAACAACTACACAACATTCAAATGAGCCAAAAACGCGAGCAGGTAGGATTCAGTACTTACTGTAAGGCTGTGAAAAAAAAATAGAGAAATATGTCAATGCTACGTTGCCAGAGAGAAGCCGGTGCGAAACAGTGTTTGAGCACAGAGTTGCAAAATTTCTCACCGCACAGAAGTCGTCGCGTCACACCATGTCACACCGCCGTTTTGACTCTCCGACGCCATCAAGCGCAATTGACGAGTGCTATTCAAGAATTCCAAAGGCTTCATGCAGCGCTGAGACTTGAATTTGTATGTGTATGTGTACAATATGTGTATGTACTATAAGGTCTTATAGGTAGGTATAATACATGATGCTGCAGGAAGGATTATAGAGGTAATGACCTAGCAGCAGTCGAGTAAGCTGAAAAGTAGTCACCAGTTTGAGAACCGGATGGTATATTACTGTGTAAGTATGGATTAAATGGAGGATTATATGTGCCGCTTGAGTCACTGGTATGGTAGGCGGATGAGTGGCAATGTGGAGGAAAGGTATTGTGCAGTGAAGAAGTAGCAAAAATGGGTCCTGAAGTGGGAGGAATGCTTGGGAGAATATTGCGGGAAGATGAGGCAACAGGCACTTCGTGAGATGGTCCTACATGCGATGAAGTAATAGCAGAATTGGAAGGAGTGATCTCAAGATGAGGGCGTGTGGCGGGGGGGACATTCTGATCATTTTCGTCAGAAGGACCTTCATTAAAGGTCCGTTTTTGTCCAGCGCGAGAGCGGCCAGCGAAAAGGCCTGCAAAGCGATCATTTGACTTTGCAGAATTGTGCAAGTTTTGGCCGAGTTGCCGACCAGCGATTTGTGACTCCGAACACAATCTCATTCCTCTTGTCACGTCTTGCATCTCAATGGTACAACATTTGTGTCTCTCAACACCACTTACTTATCATGTCGGAAAAAATTAGAATGACATTAGAAGGCAATGGGAAACCACTAGTGAAACTCCTGATTTTTTTAGTGGCTTCCCTCCGATGGATTGGCGTGGAAAGTGCACATTCTCAGCAGTGTTTCGCTGCCGCAAGCACTTCTAGTTCATTTTTCGTAGAATAAAAAATATGCACAGTAGGCTATGGATCAAACATCCCCTAGAATCATTGTGCTAAGGAAATGAGTGAAATATGAGTGTGCTACGTCGCGGTTTGCAACTCCGGGCCAGAGATAGTACTTATGGTCAACCATCAAGCAGGATTCGTGCATGGCGGCATTCGGACCAAAATGAATCTCATAGTAGAGAAGAAAGGACGCATTTTTGCATTTTGAAGACTAAACGATCTGTATTCCTTCTAATGGTCTGACTACGGCTGATGAATGTCAATATAGTGGATATTGAGCAGCTTCTGGACATATACTAACGATGACAACTTAACTCTAGGCAATTACGACAACACCGAGATGGTGGCATTGTGCTCAAACGATTATAGGGACTCGACTCAACGGGAGGACGCTTTCGAGGAATTTTTCCAGGAATCTGTTCCTCCTTGCATTACCAATATTTGCTGATGGCCGGAGTGATTGTCTGGTAAGCCTACATGAATCACCTGGGTGAAACGTGTAAAACTGATTTCAGAAATCCTGGATTGGTGGACTGCCTGTGGCTGCAGGTAGGATTCCCGAGCGATGAAGCTGAACAAGATATCAGTAGTCTCTTCTATTACTGCTGATAACAACTCACTTGGCGAGAAGACATGTAGCGTATACTGTCAAGCCAGTACGTCAGCACATTCCGTGTACTGGAGTTGATAACAACAAGATTCTCACAGCCTCCAATGGGAAAACACATATATAGATGGCTAATATCGAAACGGCAAACTGCCCACTGCATCTTGGTCAGAGGCATGATTAACGCGCGAGATGAAGCACTCACAAGTCCCATAGTGATGGATGCCGCCACGCTACACCGGAAGCAGTGAGTACATACCCATCATGTGTCAAAACCAAGGAACTTACGTAGTAACCAAACCCGTTTGCGAGCAGAATATAATGAGTTTCGTGATCATTTGGTTCATTCTGAACACCGAGACGATCAATTACAGAGGTTAAATTCATACTCGAGCTAATTAATCACCTTCGCGATACAGCCCTGTGTTTATGGAGAATATAAGCCAAAGTTCCAGCGATAAGAATATCATTGATTGCTGAACAACCAAGCGAGATCGAAATAGACCACTTCATCCTTGTGAGTTGCATCCCGATCAAAGGCAGAACAAACTTACAATAACCAAGACACTATAGTTAGGATGATTTTGTAGTTTGAAGCTGTTTCCGTATTTGAGAAACGCCTGACAGGACGATACTGATGAAATTTGACCTACATGCAGATTGTGGCAAGAAGACCAAAAACTATTTTCCGTGATTAAGTAGCGATTATGCGTTGCAGGATAAACGTAAATTACCGCACCTTGCTCCATGAGACAAAACGCAATCTGATTGGCGCAATTAGTCGCTGTTTCCGAGGTATCGAAACGCAGTGCCTACCAAAACGAATGACATTCTCCGCCTGCTACAGAGACTCTTTTCAACTTCACGTGCACGTCAGAAAGAGGCATGATGGTAGTAAGTCAGTATCACGTACGTCTGAAAACCCTACATATGAAAACGATATGCACAAGGGACGTGGTCAAGGACTGTGGAACGACGGTGAGCTTAATTAGGTCAAGACCGGTGGAAGAAAAGCCCCACTTACACCTATTCCAGTATAAAGCGCCCAATCTCTGTCGTTCTGTCAGAAAGCGCCTTGATGAGTCACCGACGATACTAACGTCAATATACTGCCAAA
The DNA here is from genome assembly GCA_016695465.1 of Suillus americanus. Taxonomy (NCBI): domain Eukaryota; kingdom Fungi; phylum Basidiomycota; class Agaricomycetes; order Boletales; family Suillaceae; genus Suillus; species Suillus americanus. Next base: position 5,079 of record MU177936.1, on the reverse strand, counting down.
GAAACGGGCATGATCCTCGAACTTCATGGTGTGAATGCACGAGAGTCGAGTAGTAATTACCCTAGCAGGACTTCCAGTGGCCAGTACATACATTTTCCATAGGGACTCACATTTGAGCAGCTTGTATTAACCTGTAACGCAAGCGTCAATCTTTCCGTCAACTGCATGCATTACAAAGATAATTACCAGATGATGATAACCTGTTCTGCACTGTCAGCGATTAGTCCGTGATATGCAACGTAAATTCATACGAGAGCTTTGCTCTGCATGTTTTCATGAGATCGAATTTTACGTCTCCAGAAATAGACCCAGACTTGTGCGGTCAAAATTAAGAAAACTCTACCGGCCTTCGTTAGTATATTGCCATAGATATGGTTCTCGATAACACGATCATACATAGATGATATACCAAGACCAGTCATAAAGGAAGCCATGTTTGCGCTAGAAAAACTGTATACAGCCGCGACTTGGGTCATGGCGCGAATGTAGTAGTTGCTGATGTTTTCTGATTCTATAGAGGATGAGATGTTGATCAAGGGAAGAGTCACTAACTATACTGAGTTGATTTTGAGTGCTATCTAGCATCGCCAATAGTACCGGTAACCGGATTCATGTAAGGCCGGTGAATGTTTCAGCTAGAGCGCAAGAAGATGTGAGCGTAGCGCTCAGCCTACTACATATAGTACTGAGATCTGGAGAGGCTCTGGGATCAAGCAATGGAATTTCAATTTGCAAGCATCTAGTAATGAATTGTGGCTGTGTACCACTGCGAGTGGCAGCTTTCATCTAACTAGAACTGACTCGCGGACGCAAGGAGGCTAGGCGCATTTGTCAATTCCGAGTCAGAGTTGAGCATCCCTTCGATTTGGTCTAGCTAGGGGAGACTAAGGCGGTGTAGCTGACTCGTTTATGATTATGAATTGCATCATTCCGTGAATCGCACACCGCGCGGCCATGTGTCTTGTTATGATTATTTTTAATATGCATTTCACCCAGACCTTTTCCATTCACTGATAGGCTCTCGGCGCGAAATTATCACGCGTGAATTATGTGGCCTGGCTTTGTATCGTCATAACCCACCAGAAACAGTCAAGGCGATGGCTGTCCTGAGAAGGCGTTATGGCGCCACATACCCGAAATCACTGGGCAGATATCTTGCAGAGGCTGTAGACAGTGACACCCCCAGTCGGATGATGCGATACCCGGGAGTTATTAAGGTGTCGCACATTGTGGGATGAGTGATCTAGAACCAATTTACGCCTGTATCATTTCGTGAACAACGTACTGCCTAGCAGGGCCACTGTCGTCAACATCTTCGCAGTCACGGAACGCCGCAAACTGCAATCAGAATCTGATAGATCTGATGGACGTCATACGCAACATGCCGCTCGGGATACTTGGCAGTTGTAGAGTTGGAGTCGATGATATGGCGTGGGCGCACAGGATATGGCCAAAGGGACAGGCGGGCGGTGATAGATGTACTTATATTTCAAGTAGACTTCGCGACAGTAAGAACCAGATTGTGAAGC
>MU177935.1:289819-304406 GCA_016695465.1 Suillus americanus | reverse complement strand
AGGGCTGGAAATTCAGAGATGGACGGAAGTAACGGAAGTGATACATATGGACAGAGAGAGTTTGGATCCAAAAGCGCAACAGCGCTGAGTCTTATGTCTGGGGGACCCCCAGCAGGAGTGTGTGTAGGGGTTTTTGGGTGTCGACGATTCATGAGTTTGGAAATGCTTTGAGCTGTCCCGCAGTTACTAACGCGGCGCTGAGAGAAACTGGTGAAGGTGTTGACTATGGGTGTTGGATCACGGCAGATGGATGAGAGTCCAACTGAGTAGAGAGTTGGTTGGGCTACCTTGGTAGGAGCCATGATAGATGCGATATACTCGGAAAGGTGTGAGTTCGAATATACTGTTAAGTAGCGTACTCAAGGGTTATCGGATCCAAAGGACTTTGGCCTCAGCTTGTGTGCTGTGCCCCTTTCCCGAGTATTGTCCCTTATTTCTGAATACTAGAGTATCATGTTTATAAGACGGACGAGTATCGTACCAGATCTGTTAAGGTCTATGGATATTGGATGTGTAGAGTAATGGCTAATCCAGATGAAGTCCAAACTAGAAACTAGCGGATAAGACTGTCTGAAGGCAGAGGTGGATATGGATATACTATAGGAATCAATCCTAAGTCTCAGAGTAGACAAGAGTGCAAACTCAAGTCCAGACGGATAACGGAAGGTGAACAGAATGAGTGCAAACTAGGATGATATTCGAACTAAGGTTCGACAGAGTTATACATGAGTTTATATACTGTAGGTATCTAAGAGAATGATCAATCAGCAAGGTAAAGGTTATGTACGAATCATGTGGAAAGTCTATTGGTAAGGAGGATTGATCACAAAGCATGAAACAGATATGAGAGATGAGTAACGGATCAGTAAGACAAACGGAAGATAGATAACCGGAGTACCGGTAGTACAAGAATTACCGAAAGGAGATAGACACTGTATTAAGGTTATATGAACAGGAGATGAAATAAGAATCAAAGTGGATCTGTGGACTGGACAATGGATACGGATGATGGATCTGGATCAGATCTGTGGACCGGATGTTCCAGATCTGTTCCTAGATTATTGGTATATGACAGACTGGATGACTTCCCATAGGATTTAGAAACATCTTCAGACTCAAACATGTGTGCAAACCTTCTTGTGCTGACAAGCTGATGTCATTTTACACAATTGAATGATGTTTTCACATTCCGCCTGTCAAAGACCACTGAAGTAAAGGTGAACAATGCACAAAGGGTTGTGCCCGACAAAAACTTAGCCCTAGATGCCTGTCTTTCATCAAGACCATGATTTTTTATCATTCTACCCTGACCTTGAAGCCTAGAAACATTCGCAATGTGTTGGACGATCACTTCAAGCCCATTATTTCACTCTCCTACCCAGATCTCAATGCTAAGATTCACATATGTATTGCAAGGTATGAGTGTCTTAAAAGAAGCTCAATTTTTCATGTTTTATTCAATACCTTTCCTTCCTCAATGACCATTGAAAAGTTGACGAGTTCACTGATTCTGTCAAGACCGTTGCTCAAGGGGGACAGGATCCAAAGTGCTTGGCCTCAGCTCATGCACTGTGCCCCTTACCTGAGTACATGCCCTTAATTTCAGAATGAAGTCCAGATGGAATCTGACAACGTCCAAAGGACTTCTGGAGGCTGGCTACTCTTGTAAAGTGCTGAAGGACTTCTGGATGAGCATGGGAAACTTCCGGAGGAGTATCAGAAACTTCTAGAGGAGTATAGGAAACTCTGGAGGAGTTTCATCCGCTGCCTAAGGTCCGAAGGTAAGACTTCCATAGGTAAACTTTCTAGATGGAAACATATGGAGGGAGGCTGCAAGGGACAAAGTACAAAGCAGGATTAGATAGGAGGAGTGGTCCAGAGGATAGGACGTCCAAAGGTCTAAAGGAGCGGACAGGATTAGGATTATAGGACAGTGTTAAGTAGTGTACTCAAGGGTTATCGGATCTGAAGGACTTTGGCCTCACCTCATGCACTGTGCCCCTTTCCCAAGTATTGTCCCTTATTTCAGAATACTAGAGTATTGCGTTTAGCTAGGTGGATGAGTATTCGTACCAGATCCGTTAAGGTCTACGGATATCAGATGTATAGAGTAATGGCTAATATGGACAAAGTCCAAACTAGAAACTAGCGGATAAGACTGTCCAAGGACAGAGGCGGATATGAATAGACTATAGGAGTCAATCCTAAGTCTCTGAGTAGACAAGAGTATAGACTCAAGTCTGGACGGATAACAGAATGAGTGCAAACTAAGATGGTATTTGAACTGAGGTTCTACAGAGTTATACACAAGTTTATATACTGTAGGTATCTAACAGAATGATCAACCAGCAAGGCAGAGGCTATGTACAAAGCATGTGGAAAGTCTATTGGTAAGGAGGATTGATCACAAAGCATGGAACAGATATGAGAGATGAGTAATGGATCAGTAAGACAAACAGAAGGTAAGATAACTGGAGTACCAGTAGTACAAGAATTACTGAAAGGAGATAGATGCTGTATTAAGGTTATATGAACAGGAGATGAAATAGGAATCAAAGCGGATCTGTGGACCAGATGACAGATATGGATGATGAATCTGGATCGGATCTGTGGACTGGATGTCCGGATTTGTTCCTAGATTATTGGTATATGACAGACAGGAGAATAAAGGCTACTACAGACTAGGTCCGGAATAGAAACAGACAGAGGTAGACTACACTTAGGTAGAGTCAGAGTTAACAGGAAGTAGACATAAGTCTCGGAAAGACAGGAAGTGCTGGAAAGGCAAAGGTCCGGCTTAAGGAATCAATCTTTAAGTATGGGTAAGGACAGAAGGACAAATCCGAGGGTTCAGAAGTCCAGCCTAGGGAAGAGTTCCCTAGGCCTAACGAAAGGCAAGACTAAGATGGACCAAAGTCCAAGAGTAGAATGAGTGAAGTCTAAGTTGATAGAGCAAGTCTAAGGTGATATTCGAACTAAGGAAACTCTACAGGAGTTTGTACAGAGGTTTATATACTGGAGGATATCCAAGAGGATCAGTAAGCAAAAGACTAAGGCTATGTACGAGCATGTGGAAACATGTTAGTAAGTAAGACGGAACATAAGTAAATGAACTCGAATATGAAACAGAGTACAAGGATCAATAAGCAAGACAGAAACAAGGATAACCAAAGTCCGGAGTCAAGTGAATTACCATATGGGGATAGACGCTGATTTAAGGTTTGGCTTCGGATATGAAGTGTAGGACGGATCCGGAGGTCTGGAGAAGTGTGGATATCAAATCGGGTGTCTGGCTATCGGATGAGCAGATCCGGAGATCTAAGTGAAGGTGGACTAGGATATGAATCAAGGATATAGTCCGGTATCTTAGACGGAGTAAAGATCTGGATGGAATGAGCTCAGATCCAACTGGACCGAAGGTGGATGAAGCAGGCTTAGCTGCAGAGGTCCGGAGGTATGGATATATGGATGTACGATAGTGTACGGCTCCAAACCGATAGTGGACTAGAGGTCTAGAAGTATGGACTAGGAGTATGGAGGTATGGATGAGGTTATGGAGGTCCGGATGAGCGTCCGGAAGGCATGGGAATATCATCGGACGTGGTCCAGAATATGGTATATGACAAAGATGTTCAACCCACAGGAGGAAAGGGATGGAATATTGTTGCTGACCAGTTCAGTGAGTGGGCTGCAAAGAATGAGCGACCCACTTGTCCTGCAAAAAGCCTTGAAGCAAAATTTAAACGAGTATGTTTACATCAGTACTAAGTTCTATTCTAACATAGTACTGATGGGATGGAACATAAAGCTTGTTCATACAACAAAGCCAACTAGTGATGGCAAGTGCCCACCTCATATTGATCGAGCCCACTACATCAAGTCTCTGATCATGTCATATACCAATAATCTAGGAATGGATCCAGACATCTGGTCCACAGATCAGATCCAGATCCACCATCCATATCCAACATCCGGTCCACAGATCTGCTTTGATTCCTATTTCATCTCCTGTTCATATAACCTTAATACTGTATCATTTCGACCTTAGGTTCGTCACACTGTAGCTAGCTTGACGAACCAAACCTATTTTTTGTGACAGTCACAGCTATTTTTGGTTGGCGAATCTAATTTTGTGACATAACATATGATATGTTTGTTTTAAAATATGTTTCTTTATAAAAACATTTGCCAAACCACTAAATTTTTTTCGCTTATTATCATTTTTGGCCATACTCTATGTAGGAGGTACATGTATTAACCCACTGAGCATGTATATATGAACCTATTGCAAGTTTATCACAGCTGTCCTCAAGAGACGAACATGTCACAAAACCATTAGGTAATGCAGTACTAACATTCCCATGAACTTAAGGTCGAAATGATACAGTACAGTGTCTATCTCCTTTTGGTAATTATTATACTACTGGTACTCCAGTTATAATTCCATCTCCATGGATTTCATGGAGCAACTTCTGGACTCATCCGGCTTTACAGCCATCCTTGTTATCATAGACCGTCTATCCAAGCAAGCAATATTTGTTCCAACACATAATACCATTACCTCCCCTGACCTCACTCGCCTGTTCTTACTTCATGTGTTTTCTAAGCACGGAGTTCCATCCCATGTCACCTTGGACCGCAGTACAGAGTTTGTATCCTATTTCTTCCAGTCCTTAGGAAAAGCCCTAGATATGATCCTTCACTTCACTTCTGGATATCATCCGGAAGGGGACGGACAAACCGAGCGTGCTAATCAAACCTTGGAACAATACCTTTGGATATATTGCAACTACCAGCAGGACAACTGGTCGGAACTACTTCCCTTAGCAGAGTTTGCTTACAACAATGCTCCAAGCGCTACTACTGGAGTATCACCCTTCTTTGCTAATAAGGGTTACCATCTGAACATATCCGTCCATCCAGAATGCAATCTATCCTCCATCTGTGCATGGGATTATGCTATAGATCTCAATGACCTTCACCAATTCCTCCGAGAAGAGATGGCTCATGCCCAAGAAAGATATCAAGGACCTGTGGATGCCAAATGGAAACCCACTCCGAATCTCAAGATCAGAGATCATGTCTTTGTCAAGGCAAAGTACTTCTGGTCCACTCATCCATCTAAGAAACTCTTGGAGAAGAACCTAGATCCGTTTGAAATCATATCCCATCCCAGATCCCATTCCTTTACCATCCAACTTCCTGATTCCATGAAATCCATCCATCCTGTCTTCCATGTCTCCCAGCTAGAACCATCCATCCCAAATACAATTCCTAATTATATCCAACCTCCTCCATCTCCGGTTGAAGTCGACAGAGAACCAGAATATGAGATATCCAAGATCCTAGACTCCAAGCTAGACCATCATAGATGCCAATGCCAACTTCTATACCTCGTCCAATGGTCCAGATATGAAGGAACAGATGAAGAAACTTCTAGGTTATTAGCCACGGAACTCAGAAATGTGTCTGACCTAGTATTGGATATCCACTCAGCATATCCAGACAAACCCAGTCCTATTGCTATACAATGAGCACAAAATGGATATACAAGTACATTAGTAGCAGAGGCAGCAGATCCAGGACCCTGTTACAGTCAACGTACGCCCCTATTCATTTTCTTACTCAATCTTGTATTACGTCACGAGCCGCCTTCACGCCGCCGCTAGACCTATCTCTTATCTTTGACTTGGCTTTCTTACTTTGTATAACACCACGATTGCTGCGCCGTCGCTAGGTGACCTATTCTTGCTATCTCGTATCTGACTGCTTCCTATCTATGACTCATCGCTTACACGTCCCATTCCCACACCTGCCCTAAACATCTTGTAACCTTATATATATGCGTCTTGCATGTAGTAGTTCTTTACTTTAATCTTACTAGGTTTTACCTGGAACTTCCTTCGCTTAAGGTTTCCAACCTTAAGTCGTCTGAACCGATATTCAAGTCGAGGACACTCTCCTTGACCTGTCTTAGAACCATCGATCATCGAAGCCTTGACCTTATCTGAGAGTTCCATCTCTTAGTTACGGTTAACGCATCGTTGGACTTTAGCCGAAGCTCTTATCGAGCCGCTACTGTCTAGAACTATCCTAGTTCGTAACAGACCCCTCACTCATCTGTCTCCATGTCTCCTCCGGATCCGGATCCAGATCTACTAGTGTCCTTCTCAGAATCCTCAGAGTGGGCCGCCTCAGTGACCCTAATGCCATTCTGGATCCCCGTTAGAAGGATAGCCTGGAACTCCCTCTGCTGTTGCAAAAATGCCTCCATGTTAGTATTCATCCGCTCCATAGCAGCCCTGCTTCCTTCTGCCGCTCCGATGCTCTGCTGGAGCAATCTGTTGGTCCGGATGAGCTCCGCTACAATGCTGTTAGCAGCAACAACCCAAGCCTGATCATCATACTCCACAATCCTCTCCTCTGCTCCTACCACCTCCATATCTGGAGTAGGACTCTTCTGACACCTCTTACCCTTGCCTTTCAGAGATGGAGTCCCAGCAATGTACTGCCTCTTCTTGCCCTTGGACTCCTTGATAGTTCCAGGATGTCCAGGACATGGGGCCTTGTCCTTCTGACATTCGTCACAAGCCTTGATCTATCCAGATGATTATATTAATGGATCTGATAAAACAAGGACAACTCACCAGGGAATTCTTCTCAGCATCAGTCCACAAGCAGGACCATCCTTTAGTTGCACAACAAGAACAAGTCTTTTCCTTGTCCGCTGACATAGCAAGAGTCTACCTGTCCAATAAGAGACAGATGCGATTGATAAGCCCTTAACTCACCATCTCTGCTACTATCGCCCTACGCTTTTTCTCTTCCACTTCCACTCAGGCCTCAGACTGCCTAATCATCTCCAGCTCTTCCTGTTTCTTCCGCTCCTTTTCTTCTGCTTCCTCCTTCTGGGCCGCTTCTTCAGCTGCAGCCAATGCAGCCTGCATCTCCAGCAGTTGTTGCCTAGTGGATTTCTTAGAGCTGGATGCACTATCAGCCATAGTTGAGTAAAGCTAGTGGTACTGGAAAGTAGGGAAAGGAAGGAACACCTAGGACGCTTTGACATCTGTTTATCTGTCCAGGATCCAAACTCAGCAGACTTCTCCATCGTCCCGCACTCATATCATCCGATCCAGATTGCTACTTCTTGTGCCTCTAGGGATCGGCCCTAAAGGGGGGATACTGTCATATACCAATAATCTAGGAACGGATCCAGACATCTGGTCCACAGATCTGATCCAGATCCACCATCCATATCCATTGTCTGGTCCACAGATCTGCTTTGATTTCTATTTTATCTCCTATTCATATAACCTTAATACAGCATCTATCTCCTTTTGGTAATTCTTGTACTACCAGTACTCCAGTTATCTTACCTTCTGTTTGTCTTACTGATCCATTACTCATCTCTCATATCTGTTCCATGCTTTGTGATTAATCCTCCTTACCAATAGACTTTCCACATGCCTTGTACATAGCCTCTACCTTGCTGATTGATCATTCTGTTAGATACCTACAGTATATAAACTCATGTATAACTCTGTTGAACCTTAGTTCAAATATCATCTTAGTTTGCACTCATTCTGTCATCCGTCCAGACTTGAGTTTGTGCTCTTGTCTACTCTGAGACTTAGGATTGATTCCTATAGTCTATTCATATCCGCCTCTGTCCTCAGACAGTCTTATCCGCTACTTCTAGTTTGGACTTCATCTGGATTAGCCATTACTCTATACATCCGATATCCATAGACCTTAACGGATCTGGTGCGATACTCGTCCGCCTAGCTAAACACAATACTCTAGTATTCTGAAATAAGGGACAATACTTGGGAAAGGGGCACAGCGCATGAGCTGAGGCCAAAGTCCTTCGGATCCAATAACCCTTGAGTACGCTACTTAACAGATCAATGAGAAAGTTGGTACTCACAACTTATATGATGACGACATTATTGGAGATGATACCGTTGATCTTTGTTCTGATGATGAGTCCAACAAAGCTTCCAAAGGTAACAAACACTTATTTTTTGGTGTTGTATTAAGTCTAACAGTTTGAAAGGTAACAGGGCCTTGTCTGTCAAGGTCAAGGCTGAGCCTCATGATTTGTGGCCTATTGCTTGTTGTTCATGCACTCCTTACCCACATTCATCACAAATAACACATGCAGGAGGACTGGAACTACTTGGTTCTATTTCTGAATCCCTTGATCCCTGTCTTCTGGCAGCCCATGATGAAGAATGATCTGCACAAGCAATGCAGAATACTCAATTACTAGCCCTTTCTTATCAACTTTGTGATGCTCAAGCTATCATTGATAACCTCCACAACCAACTCTCCCAGGTTGAACATGACCGCAACCTCGCAGAGCGCTGTGCTGACCAGCTTGAATTCAACTTAGATATGATTCAGATGTCCTAAGGTCACGGTCAAGCATCTCAGGGCCATGGTCGAGCATCAGGCCAGGGTCCGAGTCATGGTCAATGTCTTCATAAAGAAACTCGATATGCAGATTGAGGTGCATCCACTGTGTTTGTCTCACAATCTGATGATAGTGTGGATGTGTTTGCAGATGAAGAACAGGGTGTAGTGTCTTGTTGGTATTTTTGTTGAAGACCCCATGACTGCTCGCTACACTCGTCCACTTCTCTCACCTTCAACATTGCCAACTTTACACCCATGTCAACATCACCATTGCCATACTGCCATGATGACCCCAGCTGAGCCATCTTCCACTTCTGGTGTTCATGTAACACTGTCACCTGCTGCTGTTGACTTGTTGATGGCCAGCTCACCCAGGCACAAACATGTCAGCAGCCCATGCCATCTTGATTGCAGCCTGCCTACAAACTCCAATTAAAATTTTCACTTTACACCCTTTCATATGTACATGTATACCCTGTCATTGTCTAACTCTCCCCACTCAGTCGATGAAACATTGATACCCCATCTTTCTTTCTCTGTTCTCCAAACACAATTTCTTCAAAATGATTCCATAACTCATCCTGCTCGTCAGATTTCCATATAGGCATATATACTGAATATATTTGATTGATCCCCACTCGTCGAGTGCGCACATTGTGAAGTCGAACACATGCTTCAAGTAAATTGCCTCGCTGGTCATCATAATTGATGTCAAGAAGTATCCAAAGATGTCCAAATGACCCTTGCAGGCCATGCATCCCCCATTATGCTGATTGCTGAAATGAAAGTAATTGACAGTCAAAAGCAATGAATTGTTGTCATGCTGTGGGGTCTGCAGGAAGACGTTGTCCTTCTTTGATGGGAGCTTTAATTTGACCCACAATCTGATCAATCCCACAAGGAAATGCTGTGTCCATGATAAGATAATAGCCATCAGGTGTAGCTGTCTGAAGCTTCTCATAAATCTGGCGAGCAACACGAGAATCATGCCGACTCCCTGGTGCATTGAGTTTGCATTGAATGATTACACCTTTCATAGTAGGTAATCAGCATAAACTTGGAGACAATGACTTGACAAACTAAACTCACCATCAGCTGCAAAAGCTATAACAGAACCAGGCTCCTTCCCACAACTGGTGGAGAGGTAGGGGTGGTCTACTAGTGTGGTAGTGTAATGCTTAGTAAACCGGAAACATGCGCGAGCCTTTCAAACTCAGCCCAACCTTATCCACCCAACCTCTCCACCAGTGGAGTGTGAACTAAACCTCACGGCGCGCAGCACTGAAACCTTTGCAAGTCCTAAACCTCGTTGTCCCTAAGCATTTGTAAGTCCTAAACCTTGCCCAAACCTCTTCATAAATTTTAAACCTCATCAGTAAAAGTGAGTCCTTGTCACTGTGTTGCCCCTATAGACTCAAACCTTTGTAAGTCCTTATATTAACCTCAAACCTCAGCACTCCTAGTAATCCCGAGTCATCAGCTGTCCTTGTGTTTATATAAATCCCCAAATCTTTTCCTTCTCATTCTTAGACTTGACCTGGTAGTACTTTCAATTAATATTCAAGTCATTTGTGTTACTTGACAATAATGAAATTTAAAACCTACAATCATAGGATGGCAGACTTGAACTTTGCATATGATCAGTATAGAGTTTCTCGTTGATCTTACTGTGACCTTGAAAATCAAAATCAAATTGGTACATACTAATGCTAGCAGCTTAGTTGCTATCATATATAAGGGGGAATGAATAGTGTTTAAAAATGTTACAGTTCAAGAAGGGCTACTAAAGGTTTAGAAATGCAAGGCTTAGAGCTTACTGACTGACAAGGTTTAAGACTTATGAAGGTTTAGGACTCACAAATGCTTAGGGATGATGAGGTTTAGGACTTGCGAAGGTTTTGGCACTGCGCGCTGTGAGGTTAAGTTCACACTCCGCTGGTGGCTGACATTTGTTTACAAATGTTTTGTTCCAGCTGCTGGTGGAGAGGTTGGGTGGATAAGGTTGGGCTGAGTTTGAAAGGCTCGCGCATGTTTCCGGTTTACTAAGCATTACACTACCACACTAGTAGACCACCACCCCTACCTCTCCACCAGTGGTGGGAAGGAGCCTGTAACAGAACTGATAAAATGGCTATGTAACTACCCATGGTCTTAATAACCGAGGGTCTTATATAAATATGTGTAAGAATGTAATGACACCACAATTACACTTGGATAAGACTTCTTGCCAGTCCTCAATTAACTCGGTCTACGACTTTTCTTCTTTCATGGTAGATAATGTGTGAGTTCTTGGGAGGCTTGCTAAACCAATCAATTAGATTAACTTAGCTGGGGCTTTTATATTCCTAATTGAAACTATAAACTTGTCTAGGATAGTCTGTCTAGATACTTGAATAGGTTTCCTGAATATATGTTGATAGTGTTGACCAAGGCTCATGTTGGTTAATATGTGAAATACTGGTGAGAAGCTGGTCTCACAAACAATAATCTTGACCAAAGCTCATGTTGGTCACTGTACATAAAACTGGGTGAGAAACTTATGTAATCTCAAGGGATTCACTTTCCCTGCACTTAGTCTGGACAGTACTTCAAAGGAACTTTCTTTGTAAGCAGCAATCTGTTCAATGTGAAACTTTCTTAGGAGAGAGGTTTGTTCCAAGTGGGAGATTCCATTTTTTGGGGGGGAGAATGGGCTCTCCTTATATACATTTTGTGTGGGAATATTATGTAAGTAAAAAGGTAGTGCAATGACATCAGAATCTGAGAAGAATATTTCAAAACTGGAGCAGAATGTTCTAGCAGGTGCACAAGAACATTCCAGAATATTCCTGGTGGGATGATGACATCACTCTGAGTCATTATGAGTCATTGGAATGTTCTAGCAAATTCCCTAGAATATTCTAGAGTTGATGACATCATTATGACTTCATGTTCAAAACACCTGCAGGAATGTCTGGGAAGTCCTATGACATCAATAAGACATTATACCTGTAGGTACAAATTTTATGAAGTATCTGATGAGTCGGAGCATCCTAATAGAAAAATAAATCAAGGAAACACTAGAGAAAACTACTCAGAAATAATAGTACAAATAACAGTACACAATATGCGGGCTTTTTAGATAGGTTTTTGTCAGGCTTTGAACTTTTCTCTATGGTTTCTTCTAGCCAAAGTGAATAAGCCACAGGAAATGCAATACCTTAACCTCCAATTAGCTTCTCATATCAACTAGGTCATTATGTGATTCTCATCTCACATATGACTTTTCTTCAAAACACGGTGGATTCATGAATCACAGAGGGGAAACTATTTGATCAAGGTTTGAAACCAAGGTATGGATTGACTAGTCTGAGGACTAAGCTAACAGACTGTGTCTTTTTTAGGGGTTACCTAGTAGTCATGTCCATGCATGATTCCCATATCATGCAGGACACCATTATAAGTTGCATTCTCAATCTCCTCATTGCTTGATGTCTGAATGGGAAGATTGGGACTGTCTAAGGTGCCAAAACCTCCCATCAACAGCAGATGCTGTGCAGTAACCAGCACATTCAATGCTTGAAAATCATCACCATTCAGCTATGAAATTGTTGCTTCAGGCATTGTTTGTAAGACACAGAGTAAAATGTCAAGTGAAAAGTGAAGATAACGAGAAACCATTGAGGGTATGAGTGCAAAAATTTCCATTAGACTGACTTCTGACATGGTAGAATTTAGCCAATGCAGTACAAGTCCAAGAGCACCAGACAGATCAAGAGAGTGTCAATTTACATGTGGCTCTGCCACCAAAGACACATCACCTCGAGGAATAGGGTTTGTGCACCACTGTGTTGCAAACCCAGCATCAAGGATATAGTGAAAACTTTCTACATCAAAGCCCATTGTGGTGATGAATGCCCTGTCATTTCATGCATGGTAAAGTGTCTGCCATGGAGTAGCAGTGGATGGACTTGGTAGCAGGTCACTTTGAACAAGATATGTGCAATGTGGACATCTGCATTCAGTATGTCTTTGTCGGGCTTCATCAGCACCTGCAATTATTAAGGCTTCCAACACAGCAACTCGCTGCAGTAACTCCTTGTCGTGGTATGCTTCATCCTCCAAGATATTGTGCTGGATTTGTAACTCATCCATGTGTAGTATAGACAGTGCTTGTCTTGTGTTTCAAATGGGTCACAGCTTGAAGGAAATTTCTCTTGCAAATTTTAAACTTAGCCAAAACTCTGCAGATAAGGTTTAGAAAGAAATCTAGGACTTCAAATCCTACGGAAAGTCAACCAATCCAGCCGAAGGCATTGGAGTGGTGTATCCGCAACTGTGTGCCTGCGTGTCGTGAGCAAGGCAAAGTGGTGAAGGGCACTACACTACGACAAAGCCCAAAGGACACTGAGTGGCTGACTAAGCTATGGTGCTACCCAGCTGCTACTACGCCCCTTGCCTAGGGGTCCCCCACTCCAGCATGGTAACTGAAGCTCTGGCCAAGTCAGTACTTCAAAGTCAGATTCAAGCATCAAATGATACCCTAGTGAGTTTTCTATGTGCTTCAATGACTCGTGGCAAAGATAGCTGATGTAATCTGAGTCCATCAGAAGAATTCAAAGCTTTCTGACAGCTTTTGCTGGTTTAATGAGACAGATGGGACTGGTGCTATGGTGTGATACTACTTGTTGGGTTTTTGAGTGAAAGCCCGCAGGGCTTTTCCAGTGTGAAAGAAAAATAGGAGCTAGGCTCTTGACAGCACTAGTACTATTTATCCTGAAGGGCGCGAGAATAATATTCAACCTGAGAGGACTGCTATTGAAGCACTTCCTTCAATTTAAGCAAGGGAAGTGATAGCACAAAGGGCTTAGAATCTATCCGACATAGAAACCAGGAGCGGCTGAATAGTGCTCGATTAGTAATGCAAACGACAAATAACAAAACTAAGGATAGCGCTTGGTCAATTGAGCACTAAGGGAATCGCACTATAAGAGTTGGTATGGCTGAAGGACCAGAAAGTTGTGATGATCGAGCGAGCATGCGTCGAGTTGGGCAGAACTGTGTCGGGACGAAAGTATGAGTAAAACTAGGCACCAGCGAAGGAGAGAACAGGGCAGCGACTAAATGTAGTGCAACTACTGACAGTGGTTCGGCCTTGCGTTTGGACTAGTGATACTAAAGGGGACTTAGCAACTGCAAATTCAGAGTGGTTGAATGTTGCGATCAAGAGAAATGAGCAAGAATAGATCGATTGCACCAAAACTGAGATATAACACTAAGTGACTATTCTATCCTGCAGAAGTTCAGGGAAGGGGAAGTAAATTGCCTGTATGTTTTGCAGGATATTTTATCATGGCGCGTGGAGGCTTGGGATACATAGGTGAGGATAGTAGCGAGTCAAGCAACTGCGTGTTAATACCAAAGGACTTTAGACATGCTGCACTGCAGAACATGAAGATACATGTAATAAGACCTGCGACTAGTAAGTAGTGACAAGCGACAAGAGAAAACGCACCAGTGGAGATAGGTGGACATAGGCAGGACATGGGAGGACGAGGTACCCGGAAGTCAGACCGAACTAGTGATAGCGTGTGTTGCTTTAACAGCATGTTGGTTTCCTAGTTCATGCTAAGATCTAAGTGAGGGAATTTGTGTGGGGCACATGAATGGCGCTAGCGCCTGTGCAAGCCCAGCGGAAATATGTTTGTCACACTGGTCCAAAGCATGGGTCTGTACCTATGGCGCAGGGTGAGCTGTGTTCCCAATTATTAGGAGTACAACGATGCATGCAGCAAAGCTTGATGCCCTGTTTTTAGGAGACGTACTCACTACAGTGTCTTCTTACTTGAGGTGTCTTATATAAAAGTGGTCAAAAGGCAATGACACCACAATTACACTTTTGATAAGACTGAATGCTGCCAACAACCTCAAGTTTGCAGTCTATGACTTTTCTTCTTTCGTGGTAGATAATGCGTCATTTGTGGGAGGTTACCTGCTATACAGCCCGGTGGTTCCAACTATAAATGGGGTCTCTACAATACAAGCCTAGTGTTATACAGCAAGACAGATGATGTAGAGTATGTAGATATGTTTATCTAGCCCTCGATATGACTAGACAAAAGAGTTTGTAGATAGGTTTATCTAGTCTTTTATATAACTAGACAAAAAGTTTGTAGATAAAAAAAATGTG
>MU177935.1:233615-283581 GCA_016695465.1 Suillus americanus | reverse complement strand
TAAGTCCTTTAGTATATCAAGGCAGGGGAAATTTTCTAGCATTGTTGCTACCTAGTTTTGTGCATAGTATGCACCTCTTGTTTATTTTCTGTCTAGTCAAACACAAGACTGGAGAGACTCACACATTTTTTTTATCTACAAACTTTTTGTCTAGTTATATAAAAGACTAGATAAACCTATCTACAAACTCTTTTGTCTAGTCATATCGAGGGCTAGATAAACATATCTACATACTCTACATTATCTGTCTTGCCATATAACGCTAGGCTTGTATTGTAGAAACCCCATTTATAGTTGGAACCACCGGGCTGTATAGCAGGTAACCTCCCACAAATGACGCATTATCTACCACGAAAGAAGAAAAGTCATAGACTGCAAACTTGAGGTTGTTGGCAGCATTCAGTCTTATCAAAAGTGTAATTGTGGTGTCATTGCCTTTTGACCACTTTTATATAAGACACCTCAAGTAAGAAGACAACAGGGGCAGCTTTTGGGTCTTTTACTGTGGCTGCAGGAACCCACGAGTGCAATCTGTCTGCAGATGGGAGCATTACTAGAGCATCCAGTTCTGCCAGAAGGTTGGATGATTTGGCGTCTTCAAGTCCTCTATTGGTGAAGTAGTGCAGCTCACAGTAGTCACCTGCCTTCAGTTTCCTTAGTGCGTTGTAGGTACAACAACTCTGCTGGGTGCAGAGTATTTGTTGGGTTAAATGTGCTATGCCTAGCTGCTATTCAACCCTAAAGGGTTTCTGGACTAGACTCAGAGCTCAGAGAGGGTATGAAATCATCATAAAAACTGGTAGTCTCAGACTGGTAGTGGTAAGTAGTAAAACTAAGGTGATTATATAAGCATCAAAAATGCGAACATAACACTAAGTAAATTCTGCCCATCCCAGGCCACAGTAAATATGGTCTCTACAGTGTACTGCACAGGAATGATGGTTGGGTCTGATGGGACCAGCGGTGCATACTTATTCTTGTTCTTCTTTCTCTCTTCTCAGTGAGCTGCTTCTTGATCATCCTTGAGCAGCTGTTGGTGCTGTTCTTCTTCTTCTTCTTCTTCTTCCTCCCTTTGTCTGACATCCTGTAAGTGCCGTTGTCTGAGGGCCTAATGTTCTTTGTCAGTGTTGTTGTTCACATCCCATATGGCTGCTAAAGAGCAAGCTGCCTGTTGGTCCGTGAGACCTTCGTCGATGAGCATTTGACATCCTTCTTGATGTTCTGGGGAAGTGAAATCTGGCCTTATAGCTTCAGTAGGGTCTTTCATGGTCGTTTACTAGTTAAAGAAGGTAAAGAAAGCAAAAGACGTAGACACAAGTGGCTAACACTCTGAACAAGATAATGCTGCAAGGTGGGCAGGAGCAAGAAGTGCTGCACCACCTCGCTTATTTGCGTGTAGACTAAAATCTGTGCTGGCCTCATTCCTCGGCTGACTCAGATAACCAGCTTCTTGTCGGAGTTCTCCGGTATCGTCAAGGATGCTGTGCAGCAGTATGTAACCCAAGTCACCCACCATACTGCACACATCTAGTGCGAAACCTGGAGTAGTGAGAGATGAAAACAAAAGGCATGGGCTTACGGAGGGACATCTTGATGGGTGAAGAGTGCATACCAGCTGATATTGTAGCGGAAAAACTGCGTCAACAGGATCCATACTTCTCATAACGGCGAGCAGGGTGTCGTGAAAAAAAGAATTGAAGCCAAAGGCAAAGTCAGACATTGAGTAAACCAGGCCTATGTCTCGTTCCGAGTCTGTCGTATATGCAGGGCTGACATTGGATAGTATTGATCTCCTGGGACATGCATCCCAGATACAACCAGCGGGTCGCGTACATGGCCCAACTCATCTGGAGTCTGGAGGCGTGAGGCTTAGGAAATGCATATAATGAGAGATAAGTACTAAATGTTCATGCCTTCCCCAACAATGCATTGACAACTTGAAGTACGATTTGTGACAAGGTTGCTGCCAGCGAGCTAGATTTTAAGTACGTTCCGAGAAAACTCCATCGGATTGGATATTTGCTTCTCCAACTTCCAGCGCCAATTGCTGTCACATCATGGCATTAAACGGTCCAGACTCGGAGCTTCCGTTCCTATCATATGATCATAATTTTGGTGAATCAACTCGCCATGGGGCATTGACTGTGACTGACTGGCCGGTTTATGAATGGACTATGCTATGCCTACGCCTATGCCATTGCCAAAGTTCGTGGATGGTTAGATCACGTCTTAGTATCTGGAATATTAAATCAACCTGCTTTCCCTCGAGCATTACGCGCACTATTCCTGGTGCTAAATGCCCAAACTCTTCAAATAGCGCTGGAGCTCCCTCTCTTCCCCTTTGATCCTGACATTCTCTTCCCAGTTGTCGTCAGACTCATCAGTACAACGAAATTCCCACACCCCAAAGTCGATGAGCACCGCTTGTCTAGGGTGACTGCAAGATATGACAATGTTTTCTGGGCGCATGTCGGCATGGATGATACCGAAAGATGCGAGGCTGCTCACGGCCTTTACGAGCTCCTGGTATGCTGAACTAGCTGAATGGGCATCAGTAAAACCTCAACTTACTCAATCAGACTTTTTTGGTCTTTTCACGTCTTTTCAGCCTTTTTTTCAATTGTTTTTCTCAATTCACTGCCTGATGCAAACTCACGTGTTCCAATATGTTTTATAAACCTAAGAGACATTTTTTAAAACATAAAAACATAAATTTGTTACCAGTAAGTGGCACAGAGTGCTAATTACTTTCATTTATTTTCATTTTCAAATCCTCTCCTGAAGTGGTAATCTTTACAAATTGTGAACTCCTAACATTGCAACAGTATGAAACAATAATAATAAACTATTCCTGATACTCAAGTTGGGACCAGGCAGTGAATTGAGAAAAATAACTGAGAAAAAGGCCACTCATTTTTGAAAAGATGTGAAAAGACGTGAAAACCATTGGAATGTCCAAAAAAGGTCTGATTAAGTAAGTTGAGATTTTACTGATGGGGGTCTTGGATAGTTGCGAGGTTCTCGCCTGGGATGTATTTAGGGTATAGCACAGGTACGGGTCACACCGCGGGTATGGGGGTCACGGGTATGGCGGGTACGGGTACGGTGTAGAGATGTGCTACCCGTGGTCATACCGTACCCGTCAGCACGGTATACGGGTATGTTCTCGGGTAGCCGCACTATCTCCGAATGTTGTCCGCGGTACTACATGTTGGACATGACAGGATTCGCCACCCACTACGATCCTTATTTTTTGGAGGCCGTTGACTGCAACAGTGACCCACTGCTTCTATCCTATTTCTCGCTGCTTCAATATCCTACCAGTTCATATTCTTCCGTCTCGGCGACGCATTACCATTACTGATTACAACTTGGTGATTCAACAGTATAAAGTAAGGTGTGCAGGCTCTACATTTCTCAATCGTCCCACTCACTCCATCGTCATGGTTAACCAGCCTACTGCCAATGACACTACCTTGCTTGCCGAGTCTACCTCAACGCACTCAGATGTATCGTCGTCTCCGCAGTCCATGGCGGAAAATACTGCAAAACGTGTTAAGCTGATCATTCCACAGGTCAAAGTAACCCCCTCCGAGTTGCACTCTGCTGCGCCGGAAGTAATTGATGTCGATGTCGATGAAAACAATACAGCTCCTGCCGCTGAACAGGATGACGAAGCTGATCTAGGTATGTGAACTTATTGCTCGTGTCTACGTGGACCTTGATTCATTTTCACTCACAGAGACACTCAAGAAAACTTGGCGTTCAGCGGTATATACATTTTTTAAGCTCGATGCTGTGGCTGTCCAGTATCACAACGGACGTCTAGTTCATTTCTTCCCTTGCGGGGCACACAAGTGCAAACTCTCTGTTGGAGGTGTCCGCCACTTCCAGGACTCCAAGGACAAGTCATCGACTACGAATCTAAGGCACCACGCCAATGGCTGCTGGGGCAAAGAGGCAGTTGATCGTGCATTTAGTGGCGGAAAGGTACAGGCCACGAGCGGATCAGTTTTCTCTGCTTTTGCTCGAAAAGGACAACAACCTGTCCATCATACTTATTGAATGCACACAAGCCATGAAGTTCGGTGAAGAACATTTTTGGGCCTTACTGGCAGAAGGACAAGAGCGTTAGGTATTAGATCTACGTACTAGTACTGCTATTTCTTGTATGTGTACCCGCGGGTTAATGCAACACCGCGGGTTAATGCAACACCGCGGGTAAGTTGCTATACCACGGGTTAGTACGGTAATACCGTACCCCTACCCGCACGGGTACGGTGTTGACGGGTACGGGTACGGTGTTGATCTTCCGACCCGCGGGTATACCCGTGCTATACCCTAGATGTATTCCATGTTTAAGGGCTTTGTAAATGGTGTGTCGAGCTTTCAACCAGTAGGAACTTATTTAAATGGCGTGAGTTTAAAAGATTTACTGAGTCTTATGTTGGACAGCGTCAGCAAACATTGAAAAAGTCGTGCACTAGAGGTTCTCGTGTGTGGTGTGTTCTGAGGTCATCGATATCATTTTTTTCTCCGAGAGGTCAAAAAAAAGTAACACGTCACAACAACTCAAGCTGGTGAGCTTGGCGGATCTGAAATCACTTTTGATCAATGATCGCGCTAGTGTATCCCGGCACACACCCAACTTTCGCCGCCTTACTGTCTGCTCCTTCTCTCGTTCAAATGCTTGCTTTAATATATACTGACATGTCGACACCGCACTATCTACCACAGTCACTAACACCCTCTCAACTCTCTGTACAACTGATAATGGCACACCTCCCTCTTACACCTTTCCCCTCCCACGGATCCGTAACTTAGTATATCGAGTCCTGAGGTAGGTTTTGGCGTTCGGCGTTAGCATCAGAAAAGGTACTCTATTTGGACCGAGTCATGATTTCGGATCACTATCTGCGGGTCTTGGTCTGGACATGATGAAAGACACCACTATATAAGTAACTCAGAGTCACTGACGGAAATGCGTCTCTCTGCATCTCCTTCTCAACTGCTATCGGAACAAGTGCGGATGTACTGATAATGACACGGTGGTATCTGTATCCAGAATATCCACGTGTCCTTTGGGCCTTGAAGCACAAATCCTCGGTCGTTATGTAGAGGGGAATGCGCCTGCCGGTATCTTATCTCAAAGCGGACTTGTCGCGACGTGGAATTGCACACCACCCCTTCCCGATGTCCTGCTGTCGCGATCGCTATCCGCACTTGGTCTGCACTTTTCCTCAGAGAGCTGATCTCGGTCTTCAGCCTCACACTTCTGCCCCAGTTCCTTCTGGCTCGTCCAGATTCGTGGCAGGTCCAACATTGCGTCTTACAGTCACTGCTCGATCATATAAGTCAACTGTCGGCAGTGGATCACAACGCAAGTGGGAGCTATTTGTGTTCGAAGATGCCAACAACGAATTCCACTTCCCATCCCTCCCTCCCGAGGACAGTACCATGCATCACTCCATACTCGAACTCATTCCACCAAATTTCCTCTCAAACCCGGAGGTCAAACACGTACTTGTACCTTCAAAACCCATAACTTCCGAGGATGCACGAAGAAACACTCCACAATTCTCACCATCTGCCTTCTTCCGCGCCATAGACGAGTTCCGCTTGGGAACGGAAGACACAAGACAAGGCACAAACCCAGGCTCATATGGCAAAATATTCTCCAGCACCCAAAGAATGTCTGACAAGTGCGTCTCACTCAATTACATCCACTGCACCGCCTACTGAGACCCTCTCTGAGCATGAACCCATCTTTCCTCCGTGCACTCCCTTCTCCCATTGTCTCCCTCGCCACAGCACAATTGGCAGGACGCGGCGGAGGCAGTAACACGTGGCTGAGCTCTCAACTGCAGGATGCTTGCAGATGTCGCCCAAGATTTGTGTTGGGCTCAGAGGGTCTTCTTCAGGTAAGACTAGCGACTCTTTTTATTTAATGATGTTCAACTATCTGAGATCTGGATTTGATCTTGCGCGGTGCCAGGCCTCACAATCCTCTCCTCCAACCTCGTATTCATCCAATACCTGTACACACTGGCAATGATCAATGCATGTCACGTCCTAAACCCCGCCTCTGAGTGGACCCACAAAGTCTGTCTGAAATGGCCTAATGACATTTATGGCCTCTTCCCGCCTTCCCCAAACAGCTCAACATCAAATTCCAAGTCAACACCGTAATCACCGAAAATAGGCGGGATCCTGATTTTGGGGGTGGCGTGGCAAATATAGTGATTGGTACGGTACCTCCCTCCCTTTTATACTCAGTGACATGAAAGCTCACGACACGCACATCCAAACTTATCAATAAAAACAATTAGGATGCGGCCCCAACGTCCTAAACACACCACTCATTGCCTTACTCGCCCAACTCGCATCCACACCTACCCCAGGGCTCTCTGTAGAACGCATAGCAGCAGCAGTTCTCGCCTCCTTCAAGCACATATGGAGTTCTTTTTCACAGAATGAGGAACAAGGGTTTCACCCGTTCATCGATCGATACCTCCGATCGTGGTTACATTCGTATGTCTTCGCTTTACGTCAATATTGACCGTTTACTTACTCGCGGTTCAAACAGAGACCAGCTCGTCACACTAACGAACCGGATTCCACATCGAAGGTGTCCGCATCGTCGGTATTGCTCCCGACAACGGGTTGTTACATACTGCGCCGATAGGCGGTGGAGAGTTCATTGATTTACAGTCTGGTGGGAACAGCTTTGATATGATGAAGGGGTTGATATCGACGAAAAAGGGGTAATAGGTAGAACAATGAGCATGTAGAACTGTTATAATTACATTGGCATACAAAAGACACCCATCTTATCATACTTTTTAGTAAGACCAATCCAGTTCCCATCGCCCTTGCATAAGAACCCAAGCAAGATACTTGAATCGACTTCCGTGTGTCTTTCCAAGCACGACAAATGAACTAGCCTGACTACAGTAGTTTTCCGGGAGGGGATATATGAATCAATTGGTGGCGGGGTACAACATGGAAACGACACAAGTGATCGGGTGCTCTGCAGTCAACGAGATTGTCGTCAGGATTTTTGTCGTGACATTTATTTGGTGTTACAAGGAGCTAAACAATCAAGTTTAGAAGGCCGTACATAGAAGATAGCGTTCTTTATATGCCATGGACAAGATCAATTCCGGAAACCATGTCTATCCACATCCTGTTGCTACCAAGGCACATCATCTGACGCTTTTACGATTCCATCACCCTCTTCATCTTGATCATTGTCTTACTCGATCTCCTCGATGCTGCTGTATGCTACATACAATCAGTACAAAGACGTGCTCTGAAATTGCTTAATGTGCAATAACGCACTGTCTTTTAGTACAATGAAAGAGTTAGTATTCACCATTGATCCAAAAAGATAAGATCACATACCATGTGAGGGCGGGACATAACCTAGTCGGGAGTACGTAGCGGAGGTCTCACGAACACGGCGTAAAAATACTTCCTGGTGATGTTGGGATCAACAAGTGGTAACAAGTCGAGCAGACGAGATCACGTACTTCAAGCTGAGAGCGGGACATGGCCGTGGCACCGTCAGCGCCCTCTAAGAACTTCGAAACGCGAGATCACGCACAGACTGAGAGCGGGACATGACCGTGGCACGTCAGCGTCGCCTAAGAACATCGAAACGCGAGATCACGCACTTCCTGAGAGCGGGACATGGCCATGGCACCGTCAGCGTCGCCTAAGAACCTCCAAACACGAGATCACGCACCCACTGAGAGCGGGACATGGCCGTGGCACCGTCAGCGGCGCCTAAGAACTTCGAAACGCGAAATCACGCACAGACTGAGAGCGGCACATGGCCGTGACACCGTCAGCGTTGCCTAAGAACCTCCAAACACGAGATCACGCACTTTCTGAGAGCCAGACATGGCCGTGGCACCGTCAGCGTCGCCTAAGAACCTCCAAACACGAGATCACGCACTGTCTGAGAGCGGGACATGACCGTGGCACTGTCAGCGTCGCCTAAGAACCTCGAAACACGAGATCACGCACTTCCTAAGAGCGGAACATGTACGTAGCACCGTCAGGGTCCCCTAAGAACTTCGAAACGCGAGATCACGCACAAACTGAGAGCGGGACATGGCCGTGACACCGTCAGCGTCGCCTAAGAACCTCGAAACGCGAGATTACGCACATCCTGAGAGCGGGACATAGACGTGGCACCGTCAGCGTCGCCTAAGAACTTCGAAACACGAGATAACGCACCCACTGAGAGCGGGACATGGCCGTGACACGTCAGCGTCGCCTAAGAACTTTGAAACGCGAGATCACGCACTTCCTGAGAGCAGGACATGGCCATGGCACCGTCAGCGTCGCCTAAGAACCTCCAAACGCGAGATCACGCACTGTCTGAGAGCGGGACATGGCCGTGGCACCGTCAGCATCGCCTAAGAACCTCCAAACACGAGAACACGCACTCCCTAAGAGTGGGACATGGACGTGGCACCGTCAGCGTCCCGTAAGAACATCCAAACACGACATCACGCACAATCTAAGAGCAGGACATGGCCGTGGCACTGTCAACGTCGCCTAAGAACCTCGAAACACGAGAACACGCACCCACTGAGAGCGGGACATGACCGTGGCGCCGTCAGCGTCGCATAAGAACCTCGAAACACGAGATCACGCACTTCCTGAGAGCGGGACATGACCGTGGCACTGTCAGCGTCGCCTGAGAACATCGAAACACGAGATCACGCACAGGCTGAGAGTGGGACATGGGCGTGGCACTGTCAGCGTCGCCTAAGAACATCGAAACACGAGACCACGCACCCACTGAGAGCGGGACATGGTCGTGGCACCGTCAGAGTCGCCTAAGAACGTCGAAACACGAAATCACGCACAGGCTGAGAGCAGGAGGTACATCAAGATCTCAGCTCAAGATTACTAGCGAAGTTCCAAGATGACATACAGATTGCTTGACATGAAAGTTGCGAATAAGGAACGTTTCAGCGTTAGTCATGTAATCAGAGAACGATTGTACGCTCTCATTGTTGTTACGGGTGATCTGAAAGCGTCGCTTGCATTCTCGACTTCTCATCGTTAAGCACCATCAGCACATAGAAAACAAACATACTCACCAATCAGTCGAGCAAACAGTCTGCCCTCCAGACCGATATTTCACAGACCTGACGCCAAGGTGATTCACAGCGCCGCAAAAATGACATTTGTAGTCAACATCAGTGCCTGAATGTGTCTTCTCTTCAATGGTAACCCTCAACACAATCTTCGTGCCTGGTTCAATGCTTGACCATTTGTGGCTTGTGAGTGGGGTTACTTGCGTGCCCTTATCAATGCATAAATCGTACTTTCCTTCTTCTACATACCGTCTTTGAATTTGGGCTTCAATTGCATCGCGTTCAAACAGAACTCGGAGCATGTTATTAAGTTGCTAAAAATAATTTGACGAGTAAGCTTCTACAAGATTTTGACGCCAGCGAGCGGACCTGATATGAGGTGCAGCAGCTCACTGATATTGCGTGGTGGTGGCCTGTCGCGTCTACCAGTGTCACGCAGCCAAGCGCGACGGTTTCGGCTAAATGCGATGCAAATGGTACCGCGAAGGATTGTTCAATATCCTGAGGACCCTCCTGCCGCCTCCGTGAAATTATAAGCAGTTCGTGTGTTTCACGTTGACTTTGCATTTGGGACGACCACTAATCATAGAGTAGTGAGCACATGCAAACAATCTCTAAGGAGTAGAACACAACCAAACACTCCATCATATAACGGTCGATGTCAGTTGAGCATCCGGTGATAGCTTGTGTGACAGATGCGTATGCGAGACGACGTTTTTGCAACTTTTTCAGGCGGGCTGAGGTGTCTTGAAGCTTCCTGAGCGCGGCTCAGCATCGGGTAAATTCAAACACACATTCACAAGGGTTTACCTAGCTAAGAGGTCTCTCCGGGAATATTCAAGAGGATCCAGTGCGGGTGGGGCATTGCACAAATGGCAGCATAGTCGATGGAGTCGCAAATTTAGGTCATCTAAGGCCGCCTTGTTCTGATCGCGTCTCTGTGATGGCCCTTGAAATCCAGAAACATCCTCATCATTTGGCGATAAGCACTCACATTTATAACTTGCAGAATTTGCAGTAATCCGCCAATAGCCGCGTTCATCGGAGCACCGACAAGTGGAATTACACTCGTAAAAGCCTGTACCAAGGGCAAAGCTACCTGGGCGATGTCGGAAGCTTCGCGGGCAGGGGATGCACCCCAAGGGTAGCCCGCGGGAGGGAAGCCGGTGGAGAATCCTTCGAGATCTGGTCTACTGCTTGCAGCAACGGGATGCATTGGCAAAGAATTCGAAGAGTAAATTGGTGCAGGAACTGGACCAGAGAGGTCTGCAGGGATAGAGCCATCCTCACGGTCGTCGGTTCTCGTGTTGTGTTGTGTGTGTCCTTGACGCTTCAAACGGATTGGAATGACCTTTCCGAGACCCTCAAGGGACAACGTAAATTCAAAGTGCATTTCGATCAGATGGCAATGTCAGTGGATAGGTCGGAGGAGATGTAGGAGGGCCAAGGAAGGAGGGCAGGAAGGCGGTTGATGTACTTAACGGAATTAACCATCAGGAAGCCATGAGGCAGCTACTAGCTGTGCACAACCCAGCCTTAGCCCAATTCTACTATAATCAAATTCATACGAAACCTTTACGAGGAAGAGTTTCACGTTAAGCATCAGGAAGCCATATGCACGAGGCCTTGAATGAGGCTGCTTGACACTCAACTATATATACATAACCAATGCGATGTGGAAGTCTAAAACCAGGAGAGGGCCGAAGCTGGCGCTGAAGGCCCGAAGCAATCCATGCTCCGACTCAACTTTGTCATTCTTTTCTGATTGGTGCGCGATTGACCAACAACTGATGGGTTATAGCATCTTCTTTCGATCAATCATGTTTGACCAGCTGGAGTCCTGGACTTCGAACAACTTGCTCGAATTCCTGGCTAGTACAACCTTTCCAAACAACTACTAAGTACGGGGTGTATACAATGCTTGTCCGGGAAGCATTCGGCGGTTATCCATATTTAACTCATCCAGTGTATGGACTCCCAGAGCATTCAAGGATCCCAGTCTCCCTTACGAGGGTAAGTCTATCGATGACTTTCATTGTCACTCTCTCCATTACATTCCGGCGCGATCCTGTTCTCTTTCTCGAAATCAATTCCCCTGGCGAATGCAATAATCCCTCAGCTAGGATTTCTGCGGAACAAGGATAAGGGACAGATTTCAGACCTTGAACCAATAACCACTGCACCCAGATTCTGTAGTATCAGCATCATGGAACAGAAACTTACTTTCTATCGTGTGCACAAATACGGTAGCTGTGTAGTTCCCGAATTTCCAACAGCAGGCCGCCGGCGACATTCCAATCGATTAGGGGAGCTGGACATCATGAAGGAAGCTGAGGCGATAGCTGCGATAAGTGATGCTAAACGAATGGCAGGAGTAATTGTATCGTAAGTGCTGTTGAATTATTTTGTCCGCTGCGTGGCACTCCTAATGTATTCTGATGGATCTAGGTTGATACGTCTGCGATGCTTTGCTAACGGCTGGGCACACATATATCCGTGACGTGGCAGAAGCATATTGATATTGTCTTAGGCAAAGACAGCTGGTCTATTTCCATCTCAGCGTCGAGTCTTTGATGATAGCAGTTGCGTACATCGATATTGACCTCTGTATCATAGATTGTCATACTATGAAGGTAGCATCATTTTGAACGTGATTCAATTGTGGTTGCTCACATTCTGGCTCACACATTCTCCCATGCTCAGTGCTCGGTACTGAACTTAGTGTCTAGGT
This sequence comes from Suillus americanus, assembly GCA_016695465.1. Lineage (NCBI taxonomy): Eukaryota > Fungi > Basidiomycota > Agaricomycetes > Boletales > Suillaceae > Suillus > Suillus americanus. Next base: position 271,734 of record MU177935.1, on the reverse strand, counting down.
TGAGACGAGTGTAAGACACCCCCATGCATAGGCTTGGAACGAAAATCGTCGTGTGTTATTCTTCAGGGATTCGAAGGTCAAGGACGGCAGTGGAGAGTGGTCAGGATCCATTTTCCAGGTGAGTGTCGTGACAGCTCCACCAACTCTTAGCAAATACATGGCGCAATGCCTCTTGCGATTAGGCCATTAATGTAGAGGCACACATGACCAGTCCAGTAGAACAGAATGGATTTTCCCGGCCCGCCTTCGACTGGGTGTCCTAAATTTAACCAGACAACAGTTCCCGGTCAGTGGCACATCGTACTAACCGGGGACACTAGCGAATTCATTGTATGTTTTGAGAACATCATAATTAGCAGGTCGCGTCGTCACTTTGCGTCATTTGCTCCCCATAACTCGCCAGGACCTGCCATCTCCTCATCTCGAGAGTCCAGTTGTGGTGTCTTCTGACCAACCTCCTATCACAACGGCCAATTATTATTGTTGGGCACCCCGTAATGGCTGCCTTATCTATTGCAGCAATCAATGAGCCATTTAGCTTCAAGATTGCATGCTCATGCAATGTCAACGACAGGCATCAGAGTCTCACCCCTCCAGCACTCATGATGCAACATATAAAGGGAGTATACCAGTTCTCTGTGTATCATCCATACTTCATCGACACAATCAGTCGCAATGGCGCCTTCAGTTTCTGATATTGTACTCCCCGTCACAGACGCATTTGCCGATCTCAAGTTAACAGCCACAAAGGAGGATGTACGTTGTCCATGTGTTGTAGCCCTCGATTGTGTCCTGACAATGCTTGTTTACAGAAAGGCCCTTCATACCCATTCTACTACCCCTATTATGACCCGAACGAGAAATTCCCTCCAACAGAAGTCTACGGTCTGTGAATGTCATCAGTCGAAGTGAGGCCTAGAACTGACATCGCAGATAGAACACATGGACCCCGGTGCCAAGGCGGACCGTGCAAAGCCACACCTATTGACGCCCGAGACAAATGTCACCCATCTGAGCCCTTTTCTCGGGACCGAGATCTCCGGTGTGCAGATTTCCCAACTGAGCGAGGAAGGTCTCAATGAGCTCGCTCTCTACGCCGCGGAGAGGAAGGTCCTTATCTTCCGCAATCAAGACTTCAAGGATATAGGACCTGATAGGCAGATTGAGATCGCCAAGTGCGGTGCCCTGCGTTTGTAACGAGTATGTGGACTCATGATATTGGTTTGCCAGGCACTTTGGACGAATTCAGAGGCATCCGACCTCGGGGAATGTCAAGGGATACCCAGAGTTCCACGTCGGTGAGGCTCTTTATCACCAAGGCTCTCTCCTATTCTCACCTTGACCGTAGTTTATCGGGGTGCTGAACATGACAGGCTGAAGGAGGTCATACCTGACGAACGCATCAACCGCACCCAATGGCATTCCGACGTTGTCAGTGCAACCTCCTCCTGCTGTAGCTTGCCCCTTATCTGACTCCCCTTGTAGTCCTACGAGAAACAGCCCGCCGGAACCACGTTCTTCTTCATTCTAGATCAGGTATATCCCCCCTATCATTCTTATCTATGCCAAAACTAATTTCAGCACAGCCAGAAGTCGGTGGTGATACACTATTTGCATCCCAGGTAGAGGCATACAATCGTCTCTCCCCCGAGTTCAAAAAACGCCTCGAAGGCTTGCGCGCCGTACACAGCGCCTTCGAGCAAGCAGAATCCTCCCGCAGGCGTGGTGGTGTTGTGCGTCGAGAGCCTATACTGACTGAGGTAGATGACATCTCACCATTCAACATCACAAGCTGATCTCGTTGTCGTGAAGCATTCCCTCGTTCGCCGGCACCCCGTGACCGGGGAGAAAGCACTCTATGTGAACCAGGGCTTCACGCGCCGCATCGTCGGCTTCAAGACGGAGGAATCTGGGTATCTCCTGAAATTCTTGTTCGACCACATCGCAAAGGGCGCAGACTTCCAGATTCGTGCGAAGTATGCGCCCGGCAGTGTTGTTGTTTGGGTGGGTGAATTGCGCTTCTTTCTCGTTATCAATTGCTGAACCAATCTCGTCTGCAGGACAACCGAGTCACTGCCCACTCCGCGACTGGAGACTTCAATCCTGGTGACAGAAGGCATGCAGTTCGCCTCACTCCCCAGGCGGAGGTTCCAACCGAGTAGACAAATTAATTATCTGAGCACGATGAATCTGTGAATTGTGAATGTATTTTATGAAGAATATACAAACCGTCCTAAGTAGTACATCGCAAACAGAGAGGAAGCCCCTACGACATCCATTGGTTACGTTCCATTATGCTAGGTGCAAACTGAAGTAAACCCGCGCAAGACCTAAGGCTATATACAACACCCTCGTTAAGTAGGGTCAGCAGAAGAGATTGGAGCAACGACAGAAGAAGACTAGTTCTGCGTCAGGAAAAAATGAGAGTTGCACAGCGAGGTGTGTTTACATGTAGAAACAGGCAGGAGATTGTATTAATTCATGTGAACAAATGCAACGACAGAAATTTTTGGAAGGGGGTGTCTCAAAGCATAGAGATGGGATATTCGCCTACTGCTGCTTGCACTCTTCGGGGTTGACGGCACCGGCACTCAAGCCGCCACGGCCCTTGGGAGGGCCACGACGTCTTGGCAACTCGACCTCGGAATCAGAATCCTTGATAAGGATAAGCCATAGTAGGTGACGTCCAAGTAGATGGGAGGATCATACCTCGTCATCAAACTGGCCGTCCTCATCTTGATCGTCCAGCTCATCAAAGTCGTCTTCGTCTTCATCCATAACGTCGTACTCAAGGGCTTTGCCAGTGAAATAATCAATGGCACGCGGGATGATCTGAAGCATTCATTATCAGTCAGCGATACTCCGATGATTTCGGAGATATTTACCTTCTCCTTGAGGTCCTCGCCAATCTGATAGTCCATCTCCAGTTTCTCCTCGAGTTCCTCGAGCTCCTCTTCATCCATGTCCGTTTCTTCATCCGCCTCTTCAGGTGGGGGCACAGGTGGCGAGAAAAAGTTGAAAAATGAGTCGGTTGGGCGTGCTTTGCGAACCAGTCGCGTGCGATTTGTGTCTAGAGAAAATGATGAGATGTGTTCGATCAGAATACAAGTGATCGTACTCTTGTTTCGTTGTTTTTTGATCTCGAACTCCTTCGTCAAGTCTTTGTCCTCTTTCCACTTAATCTCCGTGCCGATCGCGTGATCGTACACGAAGTCACCAGTATAGCCTACCTCCTCCTGATAGAGGTAAGTCTTATCAAGAACGTTATTCTCGAAGTAATCGTTTGGGCTGAAGATAAAGCTGATCTTGAATCCGGGTTTTGGTGAGTCACTGGAAAGGTACGATAACCGAATGTCAATGAGGTTCTTGAGTGCACCAGCATCCCGTTCTGTGATGATCTCCGAGAGTCCGACATGATTACGGAGTGCCGTAAGCCAAAACTCTGGGATAGCCGCTGGTGCAGCTTCATCACTGGGAAGTGGCGTGTATAATGGATCATCCTTCAAAGAAGCTCGACTGCCAGCTTCGATCTCCTCTGTGGTGGCTTGGGCAGAACCCGAGATGATCGCGTTTCTCCGCTCATACAGAGGGTTTTGGAGCTCGAGGTACTGATAGAAAGAAAGAAACCGAAAATCAGACAACAAAATAAGTTTTAAAAAATGATGGCGGACCTTCTTCTCAAGTTCCAGGCATTCGCGCTTGTACTGATTCTGCAGCTCATTTTGCTTGACCTGAACCCCTTTCAAGGCCTCTACACTCTTCCTCACATTGATGGGTAGACTCTCAATATACCCAGAGCTCTTTCCGACGAGATCTGCAAGGCGACCTTGAACAAGACCCAACATCGCGTCCTGAGCACCAGTTATCTGAGTAGGATCTTCACTTTCATCTTCGGCTGGTTCATTATCTTCCGAGATGTCCGGGACTGTTGGACGCGAAAGACCAGCAGCGATGGGAGCGTGCGTCAAGGGAGTGTTCTGTGGAGTCGGTGCTGTAATATCACCATGAGCAATGGGCACGTTAGAGGACATGATGGGCAGATAGAAAAGAGATGGCCCGCAAATTTGTTGTCGAAAATCAGTAAACAAGCGCGCAAATGTAAAGCAAGCGGAGTTTCGGTCCATGCCGGTCGCGTCTTTCAAGCAGCCCTGCAAGCTCCTTCAGGTTACTGCCAACTCAAGGCATGGCATTGACGGCGTTGGTTGGTGAGGTGACATGTCAGGGGCCTTTGAATTTTCGGGTATGATCTGCGCTATGTATAAGAACACGCTACTCACTTCATATACAACCGATATAGAATCTATGCCTCGTTTCTTGCTTTATCCAGCCATCATGGCTGGTTTATGAGGGCAGCTTGCCATGGATGGCAATCATGGTCGCCACAATTAGGTCACAAGGTGCCACCGCGCGAATGTCGTGAGGATGTATAGCCTGCACCTTTTGGGTACCCTCCACCTCCGTTGTTCACATAATTCGGCTACTAAGACACACCACCACTAGGGTCGACTTCTGACCATGGCAGATTTGGGTCAGCTGTGTCCATGGCCTGAAAGACTTGGAAGTCAACGGTATCGGATTGTGTTTTTCGTGACCGATGGCTTCGTGAGCCGCCACAGCTAACCAAGAAGCGGTGAAGTGTCAGTTCCTCGGCCACCTGCGATGAGGACTCATGACTCGATCTATCCGAGAGTTGGCTTGTTGCGTACGTATATTAATTTATTATTGCTAAATGCCTACATCACACTGACACTGGTGTTTAGTAATCCTTATCCGCTAAAGAACGCCATTACGACCCTGTTTCCATGCTTTCAATGAACACCCAATTGATTAGTTGGTCATGAGTACTATATTCAGGACAATATTGTCTACCTCAATGCGTCGCATGATTTTTGGATATCCTGTCCAGCTTCACGTCATGGCGCAACTTCTCGATGTGGTACCTCGCATATATATGGGCAATGTCCTGCCCTTCGCTGCAGCTGCTCGGATTAGTTTTTGGCTACCGTTGCCAGGAGTGCCATCTCCCTTCCCCAATCTAAATCATAATCTCTTTGCGCCTCGTCCAAAATAGAGCATGGTGAGATTAACCAAGAACCTGTTGGCTACTAGCTCCTCCCACCGCCAACATATGCGATCTATCCTGGCCAGTCGTATTACGTCACCCCTTATATCTTTGTCCTTTCCGAATTCCATCCGAACGAATCAAATTGGGGTTTGCTATTGTATTCATTCATAGCATCCCTTCTTCCGTCAGCCTGTCATAAAGTTCCAGTTGACTCATTCCCGCTCCTACGATCGCCCATCCAATCTGCTGAAATCGATGGTAATGCATCGCATCCATACTAGTCATATTTGTCAAGTGGTGTATAACTTATCTCAAAAGACGTCGCAGCCAAGAATTGAGATATTTTGGCAGTTGTTCAAAGGTTGACCCTACAATTAGGTCGTGCGGGATACTCAATCATCCGATCGTTGTTCTCATCAAAGGAACCCATGTCGGATAACGAAGACGAGCGTGTTTCAACTTTTGCACTGGCGTCCATGATGCAAGCGGAAGGACCAATATGACCAGGGACATGTCCACTTTTCTCGGAGCTTAGGCCTTTCGTCAAGAAGATGTTCTTGACTAAAGGCTTAAACCCCGTTTTGACACTCTGAATAGCCGAACAGGCTCAAGGCTTACAGGTTTGCATGTACAGTGAGGCGCTGTCAAAACACTCCTGCAATACTAATGACATTTTCCCTTACTCATAGCTTTTGGTCAATCCGCTACCACGGTCTGGCGTTGAACCTGACGTCATCGCAAGGTTATCAAGATAGACCCGCAGCGTCCCTTTGTACACGTCATGGAGTCTGCTTCTATCGTATTGGCAAATCGCTTCTGCAAGCCGCATCTGTCGGAACCGTACTCTCGGTAACTCACGCATCGTTCTGTTATCCTGAGTGATATAGATATTTGACTAGGCTCAGATATCCTGTCCCACGCTCAAGCAGATTCTGTGAGTTTTCTTACTCTTTGGATATCGATAGTACCCGCGTGATTGTAGCGATGAACTTCCGTACTGCCTCAACCCACTCGGTACGTTCACCTCCGCCTTCACACAGTATATCTCGACGACATCGCCACCTCGATGTGTACTTGACGGGTTCTCCAGGATTGTGGGGGAGTCATGTGACAAACGAACAATGACCCGTTCCGATCGTGCCGCATTCATTCTGTTTGAGGAGGAGAAACAAAAACAGACCAATGATTACTCCACGGTATCGCTTCCGCATCCGAGTTCGTCACATTGCATATGTACCTCGTTGCACTGCAATGCTTCCACCCCTGTCCTCTTTACCGAAGCCAGAGTGAAACGAAGAGTCCTCATGGTGATTGAAATCAACAATTGGGCCCGGCTTGACTCAGCTTCGACATACGTATGATGCGCTGGAAGAATAACGCTGGAAATGGTAGTTTTTGTTCGCCTCGCCCATATTTGTGAGTGACATAAGTATTACCGGTGACGTCTACATAGCCTTCTCCTACCCGTCGACCAGACTAATTAGAATGAAATTCCTGATAGATTAAGGGGCGGGGAACTCCCTAACCCCCATCACCTCTTCGGTCGCAGGCTACGCCCTCAAAATAGCACCTTCAGGGAGTAAAGTGATCTGTCTTCCCTGAACTCCTCGTATCCTCCACACTGATTGAAGGTGCTTCCCACCAGGTACTGCTCTCCATTGCTCAAACCGGGGTGACCCTGGAACCTGAGAGTGGGGCATTTATAATTTTGATCACAAAGCGTGCGAGAAGCATGTATGAGAAGAACTTGCCAAGTTAGATATATGAGCGTTGGTCCTTGATTTCATGCTACGAGTTGGGAAAAATAATCCGACAATTGGAACCTCGTGGTAGCAAGCTTCCATCGCTCGCTCTTCTTTTTGATATCAGATCACAATCTCACGTCAAGATGTTCAATCGTCGCATTGCCAACATTACGAATCAGTTGAATATGGTAACAAAAGGTGAATGCGAGACATGGGAATCCAAAGTCAAAAGAGTGATCTACAGGTTGAGGACCGTGAGGAATAGTATTGCGAAAATGCGTCGTCAGATTGGAGGATGGTATCGCAGGGTATCAAAAACTAGATGGGGTGGAATGATTGAATACTAACCATTTTGAGGGAAAGACATGAAAAATGGGTAGTCGACTAGCGTCCACGATGCAAGATGTTGACTAAATATCTATCCCACGCGGACTTGATCAACCCGGCATTCAGTCCACGCGCTCTTGCTTGATAGTTCCCATAGGGAGGGTAAACCAACTCTCTCCCTTGACTAGCAACTCCGAAAGAGCACAGTAGTATGCAATCATGGCGGTAAGGATGCCGAATGCGCCGCCAGCCTTGGAGATATTGAGCTTGTTTGTCCAGATGCCGACCGCAAGGAGCACAAAGGTGATGCACAGGAAGAAGAGGAGCGCAATGAAGCTGACGTTACGGCGTAGCGCTCCAAGCCTATTGAAGACGCATTAGAAGTTGCGTGAAATCCGAAAGAGAGGGCGACGCACATGAGCAAGAACGTGAAAACAAACCAAGTGATCAGGTAAATGCCGAGTGCTTGATGCAGTTCATCCGCATTATCACCGTACGCAGCAACAATTCCAGAGTCAGGTATGAAGATAGTGGCGTATGACATCCAGAACGCGCCATAGGATGTGAACGCTGACCAACAAGATAGTCAGCATCACATATAGCATTTGATAGAATCGGTGAAATTAAGAATACAACATCAGCTACCGAATGTTCTGCCTGATACCGAACACAAGGGACGAGTTAACCAAAAATAGGTAAGCTCCGATCCAGGTCACATGACCACGGCGATCGCGTTGCATCAAAAAATAATACACATTCAAGAACACACGACGGCCATGGCAGGCAAAGACAGCAATCACAAGCAAGTCACTAACCTGTTGCACCAAATACGTTGCCACGTGGAAACTCCCACATACCAGCAAGGAGCTGGGCAAGACCACCACAGAAGCAGGCCATGCCGACGACTACATTAGGGACAACGACTCCACGAGCGTTCACATTGTAGAGCGACAGAATGAAGGTCGTCGACGCGAACGAGAACAGACCACTGATATTTAATGAGCTCAGAGCGCTGGCGGGCGCGATAAACACGGTGAACTTACAGTGCACCTGGGTTAGCGATGCGTGTTGGCTGAGGGGCATAGAACTTCGCATAGTTCTGGTGGGTGGAGTTAGCCTTTTCGACGTCAGACATGTTGAGGAAGAATGAGCGGTTGAAGAAACGGGACGGAAGAGAGAAGTTGACCAACGCGGACAAGGTTAAAAACCAATCGAACCCGCTATTTATCCAGCGGGAGAACAGAGACCGAACAACGGTCAAATGGCATGTGACTAAGCATGCCGCATTGTATGCATTGAATTGATCATGACCTAATTAATCAAATGACCGTACATAGTAGAATGCGCCAAAATAAAATATTCATATCTATATTCAGCTCTGAGCCGCTTCTAGCTAACGAACTCCATGTACATCGCGACACGCTCACAGTGTCACTTGATCTTTAAAGTGCCCGTCAACACAAAGTTCGCTATTGACGCTGTATAACACCGCGATTGAAACTACTTTCCCGCAACACAGTTCAAAGAGCTGCCTGGAAATATTTGGGCGGTCCTGGCATCACGTTGCTTACCCCGGATTCACATCCATTCACACCTTGGGAAGCGCCGGAAAGAAGTACCCCAAATAAAAAACCGTCAAAAGCGATACAACTTCTCCGAGTTTGATCCTCTCTATCGGATCCCATGTGATGTATCTTACTTGGGGCTCAAGCAAACTGGGCCCGCCTGTTCAAGTCACGATATACTGTCTGGGCCCAGGTCAGCGTCTGACAGACTAGCGGTAACCTAGCAGTGTGCCGTTGAAGCGAGTTTCACAGGACTTGGCAGATCGGCTTCAAGTTTTCATATGTACTCTTATGTACTATCTTTCGGCCCATTGAGACTAGTGAATCACGCCGGTTTCGTGCGCTATTACAATTTCAAACTGGGTGAGTAATACGAAACTTATTTTTCAGTCATGTTTAAGGGAATCAGCGAAACACTAGACTTTGAATCTTTCTCAAAGGTACATTTTTTGGCCACCAAAGCACCGCAATGACAGCGTCGTCATGAGTAACAGACGTGCATGTTGTCTCGCGTAAATCTCGTAAATACAGTCATGAATGACGTCACGCGTCTTTCGTACGTCGCCGTCCTTCTAATCTAATACCTAACTAGTAGCCTAGGTCGGGCGGAATCGGAGAGACCAACATTTCGGAGCCTCTGAAAGAACAAAGAATCCAAAGCTCTGGAATGCTCTAGGCCGCTACGTCTAGGGCAAGATTCGTCTTTGACTGTTACCCTGCAGGACTGAAACCCACAGCATCAGACTTCACACCAGTGTACTAGTATGTATGACAGTGGACGACTTCCCGTAGGATTTAAAAACGTCCTCAGATGTAGACATACTTCCAAACCTTCTTGTGCGATCAACCCAATATTATCGAACGATGTTTTCACACTCCCGGGCCACTGTCGAAGATCACTCCTTCCAAACTCTCGTCTGAACGAAGGGGAATTCTACTGGTTCTACCTCCTCTTCTAGCTTCAAAATGGTATTCAAACGTATATTTTGTAATCCGCGACATCCTCTGACATGGTCCGAACCGATGGAATCCACCGCGGACACGTCACCTCGAGGAATAGGGTTTGTGCGTCACTGTGTTGCAAACTCGGCCTCAACGATACAGTGAAAACTTTCCACGTCAAAGCCTATTGTGGTGATGAATACCCTGTCGTTTCGTGCATGAGTGCCCGCCATGGAGTAGCAATGGAAGCAGTCACCTCGCACGACTCCGAGATATACTATAGTATGCGATGCTTTCATCCACGTGTATAGTGTTCGTCTCGTGTTTCAAACGAGTCATGGTTGAACTTCTCTTCCAATTTTCAGACTTGGCCGAAACTCCCCCGATAACGTTTAGAAATAAATTTACGACTTTAAGTCCTACGGAAAGTCAACCAGTCTTAACCTAAAATTGGTAAAGGCTTATCGGCAGCATTTCCTCACTTTATAGGAACGTGTTACGTCTGCCCGAACTTGGCGTTTTTGTTCGTAGCCGAGCGCTGAGTACGCAATGATTCATGAATTTAGTAATCCTTCTGACCTCTTGTTACTTGCCACCAAATGGAAACCTTTCAGTCATCGGGATCGCGTAGGCGCGTTTCTACTCGTGCTTGCCTTTCTTGGTGTAACCTAACTCCCACTGGACCGTTTAAGATCGCCAGAAGGTAAAGCGGCCCAGCTGCCACAACCTGTTCGACAGCTGTCACCGGTTCACTTTCTGACAGCTCTGTAGCCACCACCGTTCAATTTTTTTAAAGGTGGATCACATCTGATGAAACAATCATAAGCCAATATCATCATCCTCGACTGTGGTGCCGACTGGTTTCGCTGCAGGTGCAAATATACAACATATGCGTCTATTGGGGTTGTACATACAGTTTCAGGTGCTCCAATATATCCTACATCGTATATGTACAGTATAGAACTGTTCGTTCTATCCGACCTGCCAGGAAAAAAGAACATTCATTTATCGGTCGTCATGATCTAAACCCGCACATAACGTGATTCATACATCCCTGCTCCAGGGCCCATCATCCAAAGAGAATATGAAGTATCAAGGAAGTGATGGCTATCATCGATACGAACATGATGATGTACTGGGGTATCAGAAACGCTGACAAATGCTCAGCGTTACCTGTCCCAGAGTACACTTGAGTTAGAAACACCTAAATGCTGCTTAATATTACGGCCAAGACGAAGAATAAACAAATACCAGTGTGGTCGCGGTGGGCAAGCCCGACAAGAGCCTAACGCTCAAGGTCAGGTTTCATTCAGGCCCAAATGTTCAGAGGGACGTACATGCAGACGAATCTGAGGACATTGTTGGAGGAATCTATCAGTCCGATATGCGTAAGTTGCTGGCAAATAAGGATGCCCAGAATGGGCATCACGACGAGTCTGCCAACAGCCAAACTCCCGATGGCACCGAGAGGGAGAGAGCCCCATTGGTTTCGTGGGATGCTTAGTCTGGCAAGAGCAGAGCCAAGGGTGATCAAACCCATCGGTACCGATGCACCACTAATGAAGGTGGCCGTCTTCATGATAAGTGCGAGTGGAGGTTGGCCATCGGGCGCTGAAGGTATATGCGTGCCTGGAACGCCTGGAACAAAAAGTGCTTTCAATGGAGGAATAATGGCAATGATGAATGAGATGATGATCGACAAAGACGGGGGAGCCAGGAGGGATTGCAGGAATCCAGAGGCTAGAGTGATAAACTTGTGGAACCAATGAGTATGCGTCACCGCGACGTGCCCGTTGATGGAGTCGGGAGGACCAGTAGTTGTGGAGACTTTCTCGATTCCGTCAGTCAAAAGCGGACCGGGTTGTACGGATGTAAGTGAGGGAGAAGTAGGATCCAGAAACTCGGTTGACAGCGGATGTTCATTCGTCAATGTTAAGACCCCAATTTCTTCCTGCTCTGACGGTCTATAACACGTGGTGACAGAGTCTTCATGTGTAAATGCCACATGAGACTCTTTTTCACCGCTATTTTGACCGACTTCGGCATGAATTTCCTTGACTGGTGGATGGTTAAAGAGAAGGATCTGCCTGAGGTGCACGAATCCAGCAGCAAGTCTCGACAGAGTCTTCGAGTGTTTGGTGCTCAAACTTTCCTTGACTTGATCATTGTCCAAGTCAGGACCATCGAAATCCATCATGACACACCGGTATCCGCCAAGAGGAAACAGTGTGACCTATAAATGTTGCAGCGAACGGAGGTAGATACATAACCGATATACTTACGGACCACACCAGCAGAAAAACAGCGATGTAGCTCACTGCCAGATTCTCATCATCAGTTCCATTGAAAGGAGCTGACGCCATTACGCTCAGGGCCACAGAGATAGCTAATGCAAACAAGTGTCAGACAGAATGTACGTAAGACAAAGGGTTTCGGTGAGCTTACGGACGTCACCGATATTTGCCCACCCTCCAGCCACAAGAATTCCATGCCGGAATCTGTGAGGAACCCAAAAGAGTTGCTTGATGATCCACGACAGTGTTATGCCAATTAGCATATAGATCAGTGCAACGAGAATAAGGGGGCCTGGAAATAACCTTAGTCAAAATAGACATAAAAGGCACAAAATCGCACCGAGTTCAGTAATGTTTGATGAGTTGAATGATGGTATAATTGTCGAGAACATCAGGTTTGGCGTCGTAACATTCTGTCGATCGATCAGTCGTGCATCCTCCAATCGAATATTTCCCTACTATGATGACTTGTCCCATCCCGCGAGCCGCCATGGCGGGTAATAAGCCGGCCTTCGTGACTCCAAATCCGCATCCTACGCACAAGAACCTGAAGAAATGACAACGAGCGTGAAAAAAAGTGCAAGGGCAACTTGAAAAGGGATCCTTGCAGGCGTATGAGCGGTTGGACAGAAACCCAAAGCAGAGTGCTAATGACGATGCTGCTCATGATCCTTTGTGACCGCAGACGAGTCGCGATTCGTGATATGATTTTAACGAGTCAAAGGAGCCTGCTCAGAGACAGTCCGTCTTCAATTTGAAGGGGAGTGAAGAGGAGGTTCGATCAATATTCTTCTGGACCACGGAAAATCCGACACTTAAATGCAAGTACGGCAAGCGCTTCCATGTCTTTGCTGGCAGTTACAGACGTAAGGGTTGGTAAGATATACGGCTCTACCTTAGGTTCACACCCTGAGAAGCGGACGGCCGGTCCGTCATGTCATGTCGGTGAGTGAAGTTGCAAAAAGATAGTGGATTGTCTGCGCAACTGCTTTGGATGCTTCAATTTGAATCCGTGACCAGTGCCATAAGCTGCACTGATGGATACCCTGAGCAAGGGCCGCTATGTCTTGGCAAAGTGCTGCCGCAATTCAGTCCTAAACCAAATTTTGAACCCGAAAATTTTGCGAACTGAAGTGCCTTTCGGTTAGAGGTTCGACATGGGGTGCAAGATTAAACCATACCTAGGTTCGTCATTTGGGCTGTATCTGATGGCTGTCCAAACGAGTCCGAACCATTCCCACATTGGAAGCTTAGTAGTCGTTACTTCGGTTCTGTGAGCACTGAGAATCAGTGAGCAACCTCGATAAAATTAACAACAAGGCCACCTCTTGAAATCCAATGCTCGGCGTCGACATGCTGGTAAGACCGCTGCCGCAGTTGGTGGCTTCTAACGTTTATTAGTTGCAAAATATACATGCGAAACTTTTCGTTCTGGTCTTCTGCAGATCGTCAGTGGAGGATAAAAGGGAGGCATCCAACGTCAGTCCATAGTGCGTACTGTCAAGGCCATATCTTCGCGATGGCGCAGGCTGAGCTCGCCGCTCCTGGTCCGAATCTGAACCTGACTATTGTGAACCCGTTTGAGGTAGTCCGGCCCAGAGTCTACCGAACTTCACCAGGACTCCAACCCTGAGCAAGGACGTGACACCGTTTGGAGATAATCTTGCTTGACAGGGGATCCTGAACGATTAGCAAATTGCCCTAATCATTTATGCATCACCGCCTCATCGCGGCTCCTGTCAAGATCATCAGATATCGCCGATGTATAAGCTAATGTTTGATATGATGTATTTCCTGGAGTTAGGCGGCCAGTGTAACTGCGAAGGTCTAGAACCGATTAAATAATCATTTGGTGATAGTATAAGGAAGCTGGCTGTCGATGGTCTTCACCGTGGCAATTGTCAGGAGGTCTACGTCGGAGCGCTCGTCAATGCATCCCTGAGGCAGAAGAGTAAGTACTAGTGTTGAACGAGCGACACCTATCAAATTTTAAAATCATCTGGAATGTACGTACAGGTGCCTGGCCCCTGAGGCCGCGGCCCGCCGGAATGTCCCGTCCAACTGAGCTGATGCGCTGTTCGCTCCCTTCTACCTCAGACCACGACGTCGAGTTCGTCGTACCTCATCGATCGCACTTCCTCAATCGTACTTGCAGTCTTTCTTTATACACACCTACCAGTCCCTTTAAATCTCATACAGCAGTTCACTCTCTATGTCACGTTAGTTCCTTTGTTACTCGAGCATTCTTATAGTATGTGCACTGCGTTAAATTTCTTGAGTCAATATTGCGATCCATGCGAGTCCCCAGTACATTGTATTGGGTGATTAACCTTAATTGTTTCCCAGGTAGTCTAATACTTCAAGCTTCAAACACCAGCGCCACGAAGTTTTTTCCAACAATTCCACCACAGGGGTGACATGTGCGCCCCGCCGAGCCTCGCATCCGCCGTCATGTTAAAACGTGAACGTTCGTGCTGTTCGTTGCCTGCCAGTTTCAATTCCTGCTTCATCTTATATCAAGTTACATATGGCTTTTAACAATAGCCAACGCCTCACTGCGTGCACAACTGAGCTGTACTTGATCTCTATTGCAATCATATCTCATTCAATACAAGTCGAATTTTCACGTTCACTTTCCGCACCTGCGTGCGAGTTCCGATTTTCGCTGCATGCAGCTAACACCTCACACCTGAACTATCTTTTGTTTCAATACAGCTCTTCGACTCATCTGGGGCCGCAACATATCATGCACGCAGACTCGGATGCTATATTTGTAGGACAAGATAGACGACAATATCCTACATATTAATGTATGAAAGAAACCTTCTATAGTAGTCTGGACGGAAGCTCGCAGAATTTCTTTTTACAAGACGAGCCGCGCAGCGGCAATCACTGGTACATACATTAATCCAATCGTTCGGGCTCGAAGCATCAAATCTGTCGTCTAAGAGGCTAGGTGCTTCCTGTGCAGCACTCGCATGCACCGGGCACCTAGAAGTGCCCAGCTAGCCAAAGAGAAGGTTAAGTGTGAAGGCCGTCAATACGGCCATCACCCCGGACATAAGGATCAGCTGGGGCAGCAGGAATGCAGCAAGGTGATCTGTTGTATTTGTATCAGAGCATGCTTGCGTCAGGATCACCTGCAAATAATTCTTCAGCACACAAAGAGGCAGTTTACAAGGATAATATCTCACCTGGGTCGACGCTATGGGTAAACACGATACGAAGCTGTCATATGACAGGACAGCCCAGTCAGCTAAAAGCAGATGCAGCACATAGCAAATCAGACGAACATGCACACAAATCTGAGCACTTTATCTTCAGCGTCAATGAGCCCTACCCGAGTGAATCCTTCGCAGATGAGAAGTCCGAGGACTGGCATGACGAACTGTTTGCTGACAGCAAGAGCTCCAATGGCCCCAAGGGGTAGTGAAGTCCAGCGTCCGCGAGGGACACTCATTCTCGCGAGTGCAGATCCGAGAACAATCAGTCCAATGGGAGAATTGGCTGCTCCCAAGAAGGCCGCTGTATCCATTACGAATGCCAGTGGGGGTTGTCCATCAGGAGCTGGTGGAATGTTTGTTCCTGGTACATTAGGGATAAATAATGCTTTCACGGCCGATATTCTAGAGACAATGAGCGAGACCACCACAGATAACAAGACAGGGGATGAAAGACTGCCGAGGAAGTTTACGTATCGCATGGCAGGGTGGGGTTGGTTTGGAGAGGAGTTTTCTGTGGACGCTGGTATGATGTGTGGTTCTGTATCTTTTTATGATTGCGTTTCATCGCATCGGCCCGACGGTATGTCATGTTGCACAATGGTTGACGACGCTGATGAGGAAACTGCCTGCGAATGTTCCAACGATGATAATTGCGGGGAGAGATCTTTGCTACACATTTGGTCACCGTAGGCACCCTCTTCTAGGTCATGTTTTTCCCCAGCTGCGGAAGAGGAAACACTTTTCGCCCGATGTGAAAAAACCATGAGCAGCTTCCAACGTTTGGCCCGGCATGGTCCATGTACTTCCCCGCCATCTGTATCAGGTCCAATAAAGTCACGCTCGATTAAGTTGCGCCCGCACGTAAATATAGTCAGCTTATGGCGCAATTGAGTGTTATACAACAAAGGCCGTGCAAAACTCACGTAGAAGATGACACAAAAGGCACTGACGTATGTCACCGCGAGATCTTGGTCGTGGACTCCGTCGAAAGGGAGAGAGGCCATTATGTCCGTCATGACTGAAATTGCTATGAGGTACCACAGTCAGCGAATGGTACGACGTAAGAAACATGTAATCTACTTATGTCACAGCTGCTTGCCCAACCCCCGGCAACAAAGATACCGTACCGAAACCGATATGGAACCCAGAAAAATTGCTTGATAAACAGAGATAATGTGAAGCCTATTGCCATGTAGATGATTATAATCACTATCAGCGGTCCTAAATAGATCGTGTGCATGTGCATGTATGTTAATTGCGTGATAGCAACGCATTTCAGGAAGACAACGAACCAAAAGCTGCATCATTCTCTGCATTTAATGCAGATGAAGCCCTAGAGAATATCAAGCTAGGCAAAGTAATGTTCTTGATCTTCTTTATCAGTTCCATTCTTCCAGGAAATGGGGCATACTGACCAAAACAACTTGCACAGCGCCACGAGTCGCAATCGCAGGAAACAAACCAGCCCTTGTAATGCTGTACCCACAAGCGACGCATATGAAACTAGGGAAACGTTCAGAGCGATACGAAAAAGAAGGAAACGAAACTCACAGCCGGAGAAGAGGTCTCGCAGCTACCCATAACAAAGCTCCAAAATGAATCTCCGCCATTGAAATAGGGAGTCAGATTGTCATCCTTAGACCGAAAATCTCGCGTATAAATATTGAAATATTGAAGCGTGTGTAGCACTGGAATGATTCGCTCAAGGTTGTATCGCTGGCGAAAGGAAGTCCAACCTTCGGATGAACAATGAATTGGCTCAAGCCCAGTGGCACACGTGAATCGACAATACAATATCCGGAGATGACATCGGAGTATGAGAGGGTTTAGGGGTTGTAAATATCGGGGAATTGCGGTAGTGACTGGCTACACGGCTACAGCGCGAAACCGAAGCCAGAGCATCCAATTGAGCGTCGCGAGGCAGACCACACCCTTGACGCCTGCTGCAGGCACCCATCTCCCAGGATAAGAATCCGTTGACTAGGGCTAGAGGGACACTAGAAGGGTGGGTGACAGCGATTTCGAACCTGCGAAAGTTCTTATCAGGGGGCTACCCCTACTACCACTACCGCATCGTTCATCTCGTTCTGTTTAGGAGGATACAACCTAGTGGGAGTAAATGGTCCTTGCACTACTGCAACCAACTCTATACCTGGCCAGCTCCATTCGGTACTCATGACCCACCGGCAGGGTGGTTTACAGGTTGGGGGTTATTGCTGAGAGGGAGGAAGCTTCATCTCCCAGGTCCGGCCAGCCTGTGGCATGAGCCGGACCCTAAATCTATTGGGGACCCATGCACGGCCGTTTCTGAACCGCAGTGGAAATTTTGCATGTCCATGCAGAGACGAAACTAGACTCTTAGTGTCGTGAGCGCTGAATCGTGATTATCTATGTGCCGTTCGCCTGCTCGATAAACAAAAAGACCGACCATCACAATGTTCCCGTAACCAGGTGGTAGTGCCCAAGTAGTACCACGTGTGTGGCAATCCGCAGTTGATAGTATTCTCCCCTCCTTTACGAAGTACACTCTAGGACATGGCTCCGTTGGCTTCGTTCAGCCGAGCTAGACGGCTCCCGGTCACAGTCGCAAACGGAATTGTTTGGGATTGGCGATCCAGTCAGATAAAGAGGCCACACGCTTCGGTATTGAATCACTACCAACGACTAGTGCATTCAATGTCAAACAGACGTCTTTTCACCAGCTGGGAAGTGTATTGTCGATGATGAAGACCGAATGCAGTACTCTTCCGCTGTTCCATGTCCGGGTGGGTAAGGGTTGTTCTGAGTCGGACTCAGAGAGGGACAGACAGACTCACCACTGATGTTGTTTTGGGGCTTCGGACAGTCTTACTAAGAAGTTGGATTTCCACATTGCGAATACTGCCAGGGTCCAGACACTGAGGAAAATGCAGTCAGCGCACGGCGCGCAAACGGCTGACTGCCAAGCGCACAATATTAAATGACAGGGACTGGCTGAGTACAGGAAAAGCTCAGGTGGAGCTCGCACATCATGCATCATGGGAGTCACGCAAATTGCTTCTTCGGAACCGACCGTGTGGTAGCCTAGAGTCAGTTCGAATGCATAGTGGTCGTTACTGGCCAATGAACCCAATTATGTAGAAGCAATATTATGACATGATGCTTTACGATGGGCGCAGCAGAGGAGGAGCCGCCCAGAACGGCGTTAAAATTGTACAAGTGGGGATAATGTTTTATGTATTGAACACGCACCACAACATGCCATACTACTAGTAGATGTTAAGTTTGATATGCCTTGCTAGGAGCGAGCGTGTGTGCTATACTGACAGACCAACAATGGATCTAATGTTATCGGTAATGCCGCTCACGGCAAGTCCCCGACTCTGGCTCGCTTGCATTTTTTTTTCTGTGGTGAGATTCATCACTGTCGATTCAGACCATATTGCTAGTGGGTGTTACTTGATTCAACTGAGAATATTCTCGCAATCTAACGAACGCTGAATTACAATTCATCATTCATCTCCGGAATGCAGACTGATACACGGATCTGCTCTTTGTCAGTAGATACATCATGGCGGGCGTCTCGGGCTTGCTGCTGGACGACCCTGTTGACACACGACATGTCCCCTCCTCCACAGTCCATAACCTCGCACCAGCGACATCGTCTGCGTTCGACGGGATTCCTGCAATCTCGCGAATCAAAGCATTTGGTGGTGCGTGTACCGATGAATGTTCCCGAAAGAACGTGTGTTGGGGCACCCGCGGGCATGTCCGTAATGAGATTGTATGTTTTATGAAACCACCCTGTAGGTGAGAGGAAGTGACCTGGCCAAGCTGATTGACCTAGCGGGTCACTTGGAGTTGCACAATGTCAGTCACTATCTCCATGTGCCGTCCAGGAGTGGGCCAACACCACGTGCGGAGTTCTCGTGCTACTGAGAGTTATATATTGCAGTAAGTGGCGACAAGGGTGGCAATGCGATGTGGACGCAGTCACAGAATCAGGGCAGACGTTATAGCCACAGCAAGGATCTTGGCTGCTGGGGACAAAAGATTATACGGTCGGAAGCATTACTGAGGCGACACTGACGAAATGGGGGACCAAGAGGGAGTGAGGAAATGTTGCCGAACAGCGTAACGAGAGGAGGAAGGTGGAAGTGTTAGAAGTTCGGAACAGGTTTGTGCGATAGAATGAGGTTAAGCGAGCGGGGGTTGAGATGAATGACGCGGTTAGAGCTTGAGACTGGCAAACGGCATTATCCGAGAGCTACACAGCAGGGAGGGATAATGTACAATGCGCGCGGACATGCTCACGAATTATGATCAGCATGCTACTCTAGTTACGAATTCGCCAGCCACTTCGAAACAACAATTTATTCATCATGTCGGGTGTTGTGATATCGTGAGCATCTCTAGGATGTGCCTCAACACCAAGCGACTGAAAAGATCGTTGAGTGATGTTCGATTCAAGTTCTGGATACCTCTTCGCTCATAAGCAAGGTGTAGTGTCCTCATGGCATTGGTGGTGGTATGCATCTGTAGCATGCATCTACTGCTTTGTTGGGAGAGGGATGCGCCGCAGTTACGATTGGCAGACCTGATGCAGCTAGTGTCTGAGCCGTGCCCTGGAACAACAACCTCATCAAAATGCTGACAAACGGGCACTTTTGATATAGGGTCAGCTCGCTTTTAATACAATATCGGTCAATGAGGAACACAATCATTACATCTTGTCGGAAGGATGAGCAAACCAACCATGACCTCCATCACAGAAAGAAAACTCACAAGCCACATCCAAAATGCCTCCACGATATTCCTTGGGCGCACGTCTGCATACCTATTATAAGCATCTCAGCCTGGCTATATTCACAAGCAAATAAAAGAATCCTACGTCATTGCCTCGATTTCTGCGATGCCAGAGTGGAAGTCCATCTCGTGTGGCTTGACTAGAGGGACTCGCTTCCAGATTTTGGCGATGGTATATAAAACAGGGAAAAGCATCACGGGCAGATAATTGGTCATGAACGTTGCTGTTGACCAGTGATCTCTCAGGAAGACTTCCCATGAACTGAACTGGAGGTCATAAGCCCAAGAATCGTTTCATTATATCGCACATGCGGAAGCTAGATAGACTCACCAACAGCGTCACAAGCGATGCACAGACGGCCCACCAGGCGGCGAAGGGCTGGAGCCGAGAGGAGTACGGGAGCTCGATGATCTTGTGTCCCTGTGCGAGGAAGCCTTTGCGGAAGCGCAGATAGATGACACCGATGCCGAACCAGGTCGTGAGGCCCGCAGTGGCACACATGCTAGAGAACCACGTGAAGACCATTCCGGAGCTCGTGCTGACAGCCATGTAAGCGAGGAGGGAGAAAGAAGCACACGTGGCTACTGCAACATAGGGAAGCCCAGACCGCGAGGTACGTAGGAATACTTCTGGGGCATTGCCGGAGGCGGCGAGGCCATCTACAAGCAAATTGAATCGCATGGAGTCCCGTAGACCTAGATAGAAGCTCACATAGGCCTCTAGAGGCAATGTAAAGGTCACTGGAAGCCGCGGACCAGGCTGATGTCAGCAAGGCGGCGTTAATCACCTATAGGGGCATGAGAAATGCATTATTGTAAGTATAACACAACACTTACCGCGGGCAGTCCTTTGATGCCAGCTTGGTTAATTGCAATTACAAACGGAGATGCAGAAGCATTATCAGAATTTACGTTCAGTAAGGGGTTGTTCGAAGGTACCAGTAGACCGATAACGAAGACGCCGCCAATATAAAATAGTAGGAGCCGTATATAAACACGACGAATGGCTTTGGGGAGATTCCTACGCGGGTTCTTGGCTTCTGCAGCCGCCATCTGGCGTGTTTCAACTTCAAAAGGTCCAAGGAAGATCGTTACGACTCACAGCCACAACTTCTGTCCCAACATACGCGAATGCAGCTTGTGTTACTACACGAGACCAGCCTAGAAAACGGCCTGTCATGCCACTTATGCCATAAAATTGGACAAATGGGCCAGGGTCCTTCCAGTAGCGAAATCCGATACGATCATGGTTCGGGCCACCACCAAGGTCAAGGACGATCCCCAAGATGATGAGAGCGACAATCGTAACAACCTTGATGGAGCTAGTTTGCCCCTAGAATCAGGCAAAGAAAAAAACTTCGGGGGAAGATGGCCCTACGCGAACATGAATTCAGTTTCACCATACACACCTGCAGCAAAAATTGAGCCAAAAGAGAAGATAAATCGCGTGAACATTTACCAACGCCACTCATGTTAATCCCGACGGCAACAACGAGACACATTGTTATCCATACCGCGTTATTCACACCAGGATGCCAGAAATTGATGATGGTAGCGGCCGCGGACAACTCGGCTTAGATATAATGAACGACAATCATTGCAGGACGATTCAGAGACTGTACCTGGTAATGTCACCTGATGGGAGAGTAACGTTCAGAAACTTAAAACATCAAGCAGAGGGTCAGATTACCGTCCAATTGTACCATAGGTTCCATCCCAATGCAAATGAGAATGCCGGATCAACGAAGCGCTCGGCGAGTTTGATATGACCGCCGGCGACTGGGAGGTATGAGATCATCTCTCCGATTGTGACCTAGCAACAAAGCAATGAAGAATAAAGTCAGGAAATGTACTTTTAACTGACCATCACACAGTAACATATAGACCCAATGAATATGTAGCCTAATAAAAGGCCTAGAGGACCGCCATTCATGAGTGCTGATCCAGTCCCGAGGAACAGCCCTGTGCCAATCACGCCGCCAATGCTGAAAAAAAAGTAACGTGACCCGGTCTTTACAATCAGAAATGTTAACAGGTAAGTACCTTATCATTGCAACATGACGATTTTTAAGCTCTCGGTGAAGTCTAAAGTCTGGCGGTGTATAGCTGCCATTGCTACTTGCGCGCTCCGCCAAACCAATATCACCCTCAGAGGCTCTCTCCTTGTCTGGAGAAGAGAAACTACTCATGACTACGGCGTGAATAGATGAACGGAAGGAGACTGGGAAGGGACCCACTTTAAAATTGTGCTTTATATAGGCCCCTGGTATCTCAGGCGGGGAGATATTGACTGTTAGACAGCGATAGCGGTGACAAACTTGAAGATTGCGAAAATAATCATGGGAATAGCTTAAGCATGTGCATGGTCATGCGACTAATTGAACAGTCACGGTGTCAAGAATTGACAATGTCGAAGAAGGTATCCTTACGTCTTATCGGCGCTTTGTAGCTGTGGAAAAGACGGGCGTGAGTGCTAGCCTGCGTAGCGCTTACTAGTTGGCATGATCAGTGCTGAGCGCTGAAATCGTACGTGGCAAGGCCAGCAATACAGCTGCAGTGCCGCAAGTAAACATGCAAGTGACACGTGACTCGATGCTTCTGAAATTGCATGGGGAGGATGCTGCAGCACTACTTGGTGACTTTCTTGAATACATCTAACTCGCTTTCTCCTTCTTTACCGCTTTCCCCTTCATTTCACGCAAGGACTTCTCGCACCAAACTATCCTGGACTTCAAATTTACGGCCGCGGAATTGCGGTGGACATATGATGAGCTCCTCCTTCTCGGTCCGTAGTCTCAGGTCCGGTGAGTTCGTCAGTTTCTTCGCCTTGGATTCAGTCATTTATGAAAAGTAGATACCACAGAACCCCTTCACCAGCTCAAGCTACTGTCGGCGCTTCGAAATGGTAAGAAACCACCTCTCTCTTCTCCCACCTTATAGCAAACCCTCTTCTCTAGGCGATCCTGCTCTCATACATCCATTTCTTGCTGAAATCGGCAAGGAAAGACGAAAGTCTGTCGATGGAGACATTAACACTGGAGCTGCTGCCCTCCACCTTGCTATTCGTTGCGCTTCCGGTAGGTCACTACTTTTGCTTGCTACTCTCACCTTCCCTCATCCGCACCCGAAGTCGACACTGTACAGCTACTCCTATGTCACAGAGCCATATCACCCAATGGTGTTCACCCACCAGGATCTGGGACCACCCCTCTGCATCTTGCAGCATCCCTTGGTCGTGCAGACATCGTAGGCGTGTTGCTCGACCAGGCTGGTATTGACGACACCCTCCGTGATAACAACGGAAAAACATGCAAGGATGTGGCAAAGGTAAAAGAAGTTATCCAAATATTGCAAGGCGCGTACTCCCTCTCTGTTTCTGTGTCCTCTTCACCAACGCCACTCCTAGATTCACGTTCCTTTTTGAACGCCTCATACAGGTCCCTTCTACGCTCGTATATTTTGTCCCCCGTGGACGCATCCCCGAATGCTGCATTGGTGGCTCTACTGGAATCACCACGGGCACGTGGAGTTGATTTGTCGTACTTGGACGATGCATCGGGTACTTCTCTGCTACATGAGGCAGCCAGGCGCAAAAACTTGCGCCTCGTTGAACTAGCCGTACGAGCGGGGGCGAGCGTTTTCGTGCGAGACCGCAGGGGAAAAATGGCGTACGAGGGCACAGGAAAAGATGATCACGTACGGGTATTCTTGCGACAATGTACGTTTTTTTTACGCGCTCCCTTACCCACTGTACTCAAAACAACGACAGTCGCAAACCATGATGCATCTCTCATCGAGGTCCCGTCTTCGGAACCTCCTGTCATGAAAGGTTATCTCAACAAATACACCAATGTTGCTAAGGGCTACAATACCAGGTGGTTTGTTCTAAAAGATGGTCTATTCACATGTCCGTCATCTCTCGCCCCTTTTTGTTTCATTACGGCGCTCAACCTCCTGCAGATTACCGGCATCAAGAAGACGAAGATATAGCTAGCCGCGGTGCCATCGCCATGAAAACTGCCATCCTCAAACTTTCGCCTGGCGGCGACAAGATGCGGTTTGAGATCCATTCGACCCCATCTCGAGGACATGCCACTGGGCAAAAATGGTACATGCGTGCTAACCATCACGTTGAGGCTGCCGGGTGGACGCAGGCACTTGGGAAGAGTATACAATGGGCGCGGCGCGATGAGCAAGTGTCACGAAAGAGCGGGGAGAGCGAGCTGAACGCTTTGAAGCCCAAGAGTGTGCGCTCGAGCTTCCAGTCGGCGATGTCAATGCGGCGAATGGATGTGGGTACCCGCCGCGGGGGGTCACAAAGTTCCTTTATAGGTATAGCAGATGAGAGCATGGAGGATGGGCCACCTCCTGAGACGAGCAAGGCAGCTAAAAGTCGTTCTACCTCGGACAATGAAGAGCACAATGATAATTCTTCGGCCTCGGTCCTCACACAGTCGCCTCCTCACAATGGGACTTTCGACCTACAAGGGAACTCGGCCGCAGCACAGATGGAACTGACTGCCCAGCTTCTGTCTAACCTCGCACTGCCGCCAGATGCAGCGTCCAGGACGCAAGAACTCCGTACGGCGCTCAAGGAATCGTTCGCGATCGTACAAACGATGATAGACGAGTATGTCCAGATGGCCAAGGACCGTGAGGAGTGGTGGAAATCTCAACTACAGCGTGAGCGTGAGAGACAGACTGTGTGGGAAGAGAGCTTACAGACTGTCGTGCGAGAAGGCGAGGTACTAGAACGAGAGCTGCGAATACGGTCTCGGAAACGAGGTAGCAGATTCTTCGATGCCGGTGTAAATGATGTAGGTGGCGGCACTCTCCGACAGCGCCCTACGACCATTGCGCTTGTATCGCCTGTGCTTGAAGAACCCTATTTCTCGCCCCCGGTGCGCCCTGCACCAATCACTATCGTCTCCCCACCTGAAGAAGTCGACGGCCTGTCCGCGTCGACTGTGCTATCGTCACCCGCAAGTGCGGGGGTCACGCCGACTGCACAGCGTATGCCGCGGCACGATCAGGAGGATGAAGACGATATCGACACAGACGAGGAAGACGAGTTCTTCGATGCCATCGAGGCCAATGCGCTCCCCAATCTCGTCGTCAGCCAACTGTTATCGAGCCCGGTGCACGCGGTACCTGCCTTATCCTTCATGAACAGCTCACATTTCGCAGGTTATCAAAATTTGAGGACGCGGTTACCTATCGGGTCGGATAACAGGCCCAGCACTAGTCTGTGGTCTGTGCTGAAGCATAGTATTGGAAAGGATTTGACGAGGATTAGTTTCCCCGTCATGTTTAATGAGCCAACAAGTATGTTGCAGCGGATGGTGAGTTTGCTTTGGCTAATGGATATGTGCACACTGTCTGATTTCGAGTGAAGGCGGAGGACATGGAGTTCTCGGAGTGTCGTAAGTGTCTCATTTACGTGATCGCCGGCCGTAGTAACTCATCGGTTGATAGTCGATGTCGCTGCTCGCGAGCGAGACCCGCACCGGCGGTTAGCATTTGTGGCCGCATTTGCAATGTCAAATTATTCATCAACCATCGGCCGTATAGCTAAACCATTTAATCCTATGCTAGTAGGTACCTTTCATGCCTTTCTTGTAGGCAAATGCTCAATCCATCCAGAGCGAAACATTTGAATACGTCAGAGTCGACAAGGAGTATCGCTACATATCCGAACAAGTCAGCCATCATCCCCCCATCTCTGCTTGTTGGGCAGAATCACCGTATTGGCATTATTATGGAGAGGTTCGATACGTTATTATGTCGCATGATTTGTCTGCTGACTCCTCCACACCAGGTCGACGCACAAAATAAATTTATGGGAAAATCATTCGAGATTCGCCCTACTGGCGTTGCGCATGCTGAACTTCTTCTTCCTGAAGAATGGGCGCCCGACTACCCTAAGTGTACTTCTGATGGCATCCAGGGCAAGGTCGTCGAGCACTTCTCGTGGAAGAAAGTCACTACCAACGTCTCCGGGTTCATCTTAGGTTCTCCCACTATCGATCACTATGGTGACATGATCGTGAGTGAAGTCTTTCTTCCTCTTCATGCTTCGAAACTGAGACCACATTACGGCAGGTCACGAATCATCGCACTGGCGACCAGTGTGTGTTGACGTTCAAGCCGAGAGGATGGCGGGGTAAAGACGCATACGAGATCTCTGGTGTCGTGCGAGACGCAGACGGAGAGGTAACCCACGAGGTAGCTGGACGTTGGAACAGTCAGCTCATATGTCGCGCCGTCGGCACAGGCAGCGGATTCCTACACCCTGACGCTACTGTAAGCGGACCCTCTTCGCCAAACCACGCCGCAGAGTACATTCTCCTCTGGCGTAACTCGGAAAAGCCTACTGCACCTTTCAACCTCACGCCGTTCGCCATCACGTTGAATGACTGCCCCGACGAATCGCTAAGGCCATACTTGTGCCCGACAGACTGCCGGCTGCGACCTGATCAACGGGCATTTGAGATGGGAAAGTATGAGTTTGCGAATGGGTTGAAGATGCAGCAAGAGGAGCGGCAGCGGGCGACGCGGCGTGCAAGGGAGGAGGCGCGCGCGCCACCGCATCGGCCTAGGTGGTTTAGGGCGGAGACGGATGGGGATACTGGGGAGAGGGTGTGGGCGCCGTCGAGGGCTGGGGATAGGTTGGAGTATTGGGTGGAGAGAGAGAGGGTGTGGGAGAAGGGGGGTAGGCAGCCATGGGAGGACGTGGAACCCATTTTTATAGAGGACGTTATTTAGTTAACGTAAATGATTCATCATTGATAGAGCAGGTTTGTATTTAGCTGTCGGGCGTTTGTAAACCTGACCATGAAATGATGTCGACTCGGGGACGATGGTTTTACTTATTGTCCGTGTTCTCTAATGTCGACGATCCCTCTTGAGGAAGATCGGCACTACTTCCTTGTTCAGTAATCGGAATGCGGTCTGGTTGATTTTTCGAAGGTGCCACGAGTAGTAGAGTGAAACAGCCTGAGCGGACTATCCAATGCACTCACTAGTACAGGGCCGATGCAGGTCTTGGAATTTGTGACTGTTCTAGTTTCATGAGCTATGAATAGATTAATCTCGTGACTTGGTAAATATTGTTGTACATGCACTTCCTTACTACAATCTCACCACTGACCACCCCATCATCAAGTATTCCACCCCGCGACTCACAACTTCCACCAACTCTGTTTCTACCTTCACACTGCCCTTCTCGAATACCTCTCCATCCCACAAAGATGACCAACTTTTGGGAGAATGGGCGAACAACCGATGCTCAGAGCCCAATACAGAAGTTGCCATGCCTTTTTCGAGAGTTCCGACCTGATAACCGCAAATAACGGAACCTGGCTGCGCAGATAATAGACCCGCGAGAGCCCTGGCAAGATGCAATTGTTTGTCCTCAGCGAATAGATGGAAAAACCTTGCAGCATTGATTGCGCTTATGCGGCCGTGGAGGGGATTGAGGGTTTTCAATGAAGTCAAATCGATAGCCAGGGCCGAAGAGACGTCGTTCGGCTGCACAGCTACTGAAAGAAATGCAGGATCGAAGACATCTCCGGGAAGGAGGCATCCCGGGTAAGAGGTTGGTGTCGTTCTGAAAAGTTCGTGGCTAAGCTCGAGGAATTCTGTATACGCAGGCATCGTTAATATTGTTACAAGAATGATTCACAGATGACATGAATTACCGTTGTTGATATCAGATGCAATGATATTTTTTGCAGGAAAACCATCTGCCGCAGCCTTTCTGGCGTCAACACCGACTGAAATGGAGTCAAGCTTACCCAACAAAGAAGATCACGATTTGACGTACAACAGCAGCCAATGTCGAGCAACACGGCATCGGGGCGCTCGCGACCAAGCTTGAGGATGTGTTCATACATGGGGTAACTCGATATTTCCATGCTGAACACGGTCCCCTTGTTACTTATGTGTCGACTCGGATGCATAAATTTACACCTCACGTACCGAAGAAAGAAAAAATCGTGAATACAAGGATATGGTGCAATCTTTCAACGGCAGAGGGTTGTTCAACTTATGGTGAGGTCCTCTGCAAGTAACTCACCTTCCATGCTTTCGCCTGTACCTCCAGGATATGCTTCCTCAAGTCTTCGTCGTCGTCGATACCAATTTGCGCCCTGAAGAATGCAGCTTCTTCGGAAGACAAACCGTAAAGGCTGGTGTCTACTGTTGCCATTGGTGCGGTCTGATATGTTACGTCCTCCAACACCGTTGTAGAATCATTGTGTATAGCAACACCCTTCATCATGACGGGATGTAATTTGTGTTACCGCAGCATTTTGCATCCTTTTCAAGGTAACCAACTCCAGGCGTCTCCCCGGCATCATTCAGGAAGTGGCTGTTCCCGTAATACGCTAAGTCCCTCCCCGCCGGACCATCAGACACTTTACAAGTCTTCCTCCGAGTTCCCGAGCTAGCTCGGTTGCCAGAATTGTCCCTGACAAAGTCCGAACACCTCACAGCATTCTGTACAGGGTTCAAGGCCCCAGGACACTCCGACATATTCGATTCAAGGTATACTTGGCCGCATGGTCTGCTAGTCTATATATATGCCTCTATCCCATATCAGCAGCAAACTCCACTGACATTTATCATGCCATCATTCCAACTAGCTCAACAGACATCTATGCCCCCCTCACCATCTTCGCCGAATTCCTATCACAGTGTGTTGCCACCCATAATATTTTCTTGTGCTGTACATTGACCCTGTTCCATATGCTTTTTGTGTGTTGTCTATTGATGTATGTTGGTCTATTGCCTTGAGTTCGTGTAAATTGCCACACGCTAAATATATGTATCTGCTTCACTATTATATTCTTTGGTGAAAAATGGACGTCTCTTTCAGATGGTGCTTGCGAGCCAAGCAAGAACTCAACACTCATTGGTCACTTTGGTGCAAGTATGGATGTTTGGACTTTTGTTTTGAAGGCAAGTCTAGCAACCAAGCTATGGTGCGCACCAACAAAAAGGAAAGGTTTTTGTTTAGGAATGGACTCGAGATCTTCACTGACTAGATAGCACCAAAAAGCTGCCCTGAGCAAGGTTCGAACTTGCGACCTCAGGATTGCCCGAAATATACTCGGTCATATTTAACATATGAGACCTGCGCTCTAACCAACTGAGCCATCAGGGCTGTGCACTCATGGAGTAATTAAAACATATTACCTCTCATGCTTGCCAAAGTACACATCGGGCCGAAATTAACCCCTGACTCAAGGTCCCATGACCTACCAACGAATCATCCTGTCAGGACGTGGGACACGGAACACAAACAGCTTGCTCCAAGACTACTCAATGGACGGTATAGATAAACTCGGACTCGCCACAGCTTTAGCAAAGGCACGTAAGAGTTACCAAGAAGGAGGGATCCCGATTGGCGCTGCACTTGTGTATCACGGGTCTTCGACGGATCCCAAAGATGCAGTTGTTCTGGGGTGCTCGCACAACTCACGCATTCAGAAGTCGTCGGCTACGTTGCATGGGGAGATAGCTGCCTTGGAGGATGCAGGGAGACTCAAGGCACAGGTGTATAGAGGATCCACGATGGTGAGGCTCACTCGGATGTGAATGGGTTCGATAGTATCTGATAGATATGATATTTGGTGCTTGGTTATGAACGAAGTACACAACCTTAAGGTGGGAGTGATCGTCATCTGCTCCTAGCTCCATGAATTACTCATAACTCACCGCATGAATAGTCCTTGTATTATGTGCACAGGCGCAATTTTACTTTACAAAATTCCACGTGTCGTCATCGGAGAGAATGAGAACTGGGTGGGTGGTGAAGAGCTGCTGAAAAGCCAAGGCGTCGAGGTCGTAGTGGTTAATAATGCAGAATGCAAGGAGCTCATGAAGAAATTCATTGTCGAAAAACCGGAGGTACGTTGTCGCGATGGTCTATTACGGATGACGTGTTTGCGATAATTGATGATCTATGTGCAGGAATGGAACGAGGATATCGGTGAGATCCAGTAGAAAGGTCTGTCTACACCTGCCTGGTAAAATGCATATGTCCATGTCACGATGTGGCTTGGCGCAGTAATATCACAAGGTGCATTATGAAGATCCAACTACCACCGTCACAGCTTCTCCCATTCCATTCTTCGTCACCTCCCTTAAGCTGAGATCTACAGCACCATTGCTGCTAATAATTGCCTGCACTTGCACCTTCGTCTTGCTCTTGGAAGTGCTGGAAGGCGAAAGTGATAATGAAGCCAAGAACGCTTCTTTTGAGATGGTCTTCTCCTTTACCTCCTCCAACTCTTCCTCCTCCTCGTCTTGGGAGTCTTCTTCGTCATCGAATTTTTGGGGTTTGACATGATCGATCCTAACTCCTTCGCTAACTTCCCAGAGCTCGAAGCCAACTCGATCTTCAGACCCACTAACATTCACATCCACAGTGACAGTGCGCCTGCATGGTAGAGAAGTCTCCTTCAAAATGAGAGGAACCCACACTCCGCCCAAGCCACCCTCTTCTGCAGAAACCTGGGGAACCAGAAGGCCGATAGTACGGCTCGTAGCGCTGACACTGCTAGTTTCATTGCCCTTGATGAATGCCTGGCGAACTTCCTCGGATTCTCCAGCGAGGCCGACAAGGAGTTGTGCTTGGAGGGCACAGCCGCGTGCCAGAATAGTGGTTGGGTCACCGGTGCCACCGCCGGCAACTGTGCCAGCCTTGAAGGGGGTAATGACGTTTTCGGTGAAACCTTCAGCTAAAGTCTCATCCAGGCCTGGCAAGCAAGCGCAACCGCCGATATATACAATCTCGTCGATGTCATACAAATCCGTTCCTGCGCTGGCGGCAAGCTCCTTCACCCTTGCGTAAACCTTGTCATACACCGAGCGCACTTCCATGTCAAATCGGAGCCGGTTGATGGAACCGGTGTAGTCGAGACCATCTTTGAGTGACTCTACGGAACAGGTAGCGGCACCAGGACTCGCGCTAAGCGTGCGTTTTGTGTGCTCAACTGCGAGTCTGAGTTTGGCTTCAGCGCGCTTATCGAGGGGATCAGATGCAGGCGCGACAGTTAATGGCGTTTTGGTTTTTTTGGTGAATTCTTTTGCAAAGAATTTGATCAACTTGGAATCGATCTCATCTCCACCGACAGACGAGTCCGAGATAGTCGCGAGTGAGTATGCGAGGCCCTCGCGGATTGAAAGGATTGACAGTTCGAGGGATGATGCGCCGAGATCGACAATGAGCTGTGTTCGGTCAGAGGGGATCTCCTCTGATCCTGCAGCAGTGCAGACGGCAATTGCACCTGCAT
This sequence comes from Suillus americanus, assembly GCA_016695465.1. NCBI lineage: Eukaryota > Fungi > Basidiomycota > Agaricomycetes > Boletales > Suillaceae > Suillus > Suillus americanus. The sequence continues at coordinate 240,487 of MU177935.1, read as the reverse complement.
CATCAAGCAATTGAAGGACGTGAATTCCAGCATCTTCTGCTGCTTTTATCACCGCCTCTCTTTGGGCGTCATCGAACCACGAGGGCGTGCTGATTACGGCGCCCAGTACTTTTTTGCCAAGGAAGTCCTCAGCAGATTGCACGAGCGAACCGAGGAATATTGTGGTCACTTCGGAAACAGTTAGGATGCGCTCGACCTCGATGGGCTCTGAGCGTGGAGTGGCAAGTTGTGACGCTGCAGGTGTATTGGTAGCGGTAGTTTTAAGAGGTGTAGGCGCGGGTTGCAGGATGTTAACCTTGTAAGCTGCAGTATCGGGTAGCGAAGGGTGTTGTATGACCGGTGCAGAGACAGATAAAACTGCCTGTGGTACTTCTGAGAACCTATTATATGCCTTCAGACTGGATACAGTGATGAATATCACCAAACAACGCACTTTTTACCTAGAAGGTTACGGAATCCGGTGATAGTATTTTGAGAGTTTTTTACCAATTGGTGCCTCGCTTGGTTTCCGATATACTGAGAAGGCAAAACTTGAGTAAGTGAAAACGCAGTAGGTTACCACATACCATCTCCTCCCCCTGAAACGCGATAGCACAAGCAATCTGACGCTCTCCATCCTCATTTGCTATGCACTCAGAAATGCCTTCCTGTTCTCCGAAAAAAATGTACATGAGATTTTATGAGATTGACAGCAGGAACAAACGCACTTTTGTTAAGACTGCGATAGATGCGTATGAGTTACCAAAGTTGATTCCAACAATAGCGGGTACTGCAGAGATCTCAATCGGAGCCTCTGCAGTTCCATTTGGGACGAGTCCGTTGGGCGCCATGGTCTATGGATGTTCAAAGGGTATGAGGACGATCTGATCAAAAAGTTCCTGTGCAGTGCACATGGGGAAAAAAACCAGCCACGTGACTGTCAGAAACTGTTTAATCGTGTTTATACTTTTTACTACTTGTCGGGAGTCCAAGACTTTGGGTCCTCCCTTGGCATCGCGACATGTTAGATCCTCTCCTTTAGTTACGGTGGAGACAGTCTCGTCTCGCTGTTAGTTTCTTCATTCCTTTCTCACTCAATTTACTCGTTCCGATAGCGATGGCGCACCCGCCCTACCCTCCCGCGTTGATTCTCCGAATCCATGGGCGGGGTCCTGTTGGCTATCATCCGTCCAAATTAGTTAGTGAACATGTGACCACTTCATCAATGAAGTCAAGAATATTAATCAACTTTGGTGGTCTTATCTAGGAACCACTATCTTCCCTTCGTCTATAAAGGGCTGTCAACTCGACCTGTTTGCTTTTAGGCTTTATCTTGTAAGTCTAGCCACTGCAATACTGATGGCTCGTGCTGTCCAACGCCTCTTGGCCATACAAAATGCACTCACAGACCATCCTGTCAGTCATGATCAGAAGGTGGACAAATTCATCTTGCCAGATGGTGCAGTAATGACTGCCAAGGCAGACTCTGTATCGCCGACAAATCTCGTTCACATCGATGGACTGGTTGTGTGCGAGTATCGTTTACTCGATCAGACCGCGCAGCTTGTCATTTCAGCTGTCGGCACACAGTTTGAAAATACCGCATCACATGTCCCAAGCTTTCAGGTGATAGAGATCCTTCCTTCCTCCAGCTCGCCACAGGCGTCTAGAAATGACATATCCGTGAAAGATATGTGGGCAACTGTGTACGCACTCTTCACACTGTACCACAATCAAGAAACCATCCCGGTCGTACTGTCTCAGACAATCAACAATAGCGAGGATCTACGCTCGTATTTACTTCGATCTGGCCTCGGGCGCACGGCGCATGCGCCTACAGCCTCAAAGAAGGAGATATACTTGCAAAGAGCCACATTCTGGCAGGGTGCGGGAACACGAGGATACCATACTCGCGGTTGGCTACCTCCATCATCATTTTCGATTGCGCCTTTTCCCTACATCCAGTCATTCACCCGTACACCCACTGTCATTGCCGCGCACCCTCTTCGTCCACCCAAGCCCAAACCGGGAGAAACGTTATTTAGGCGATTTTGTCCATCCATAGGGGAGACCCTAGAGTTCACGTACTTTGACCTCGGCGACGGATCGGGTAATTCAGAGCATCTAGACTCGTTTCATCGTTGGCATAACCAAGAGCGAGTGAACAAGGCGTGGGGAGAACGCGGCTCGCTGGAGAAACATAGAGCATATATCACGGAAGTAGCGAACGATCCTGCTGTTCTTCCTGTGATAATGAGCTGGAACGGCGAGCCCATGGGGTATGCGGAGATCACGTATCTGAAGGTGGGTGTCTTGGACTTTCTTGAAAATAGGCTAAAATGGTAGGTAAGGAAAATCATGTGGCGCCCTACATTTCTGGTGGTGCTGGAGCTTGGGACAGGAGCCTCCACGTCCTTGTCGGAGAGGATAAGTTCCGTGGTGCCGAACGAAGTAAGTTATGTATTACTGCGTGTAATCTTGGTCTTACCAAAATAATCGTGCAGCCACTACGTGGCACCGTGCTCTGATACACTACTGCTTCCTGGCGGATTCTCGCACGGAAAATGTGATGGGAGAGCCCAAAGCTGATAATGCCTCCATAATCAAAGTGGAATTTGACTCGGCGATGCATATCGCAACAGTGAGTGGGAGTATCAATCCTACTGTGACTGTCTGCTGAAGTCTAGTTCCAGATTTTTGACTTTCCTTATAAACGCTCTGTACTCGCCTGCGTTCCCAGAGAGCGCTTCTTCAGGCTGGACGTGCTATGACAATGATGCGTTTCAAGTTGCTGGTAACGAAGCACCCTGTAAATAGCATAAAATGGATCCACACCGTCCGGCATGGGGTGGTGAGTAGGAACCAGGATAGCTCGCGATACAATGTTTTTTCTGTGGAGCAAAAAAAATAGAACCGGACAAAAATTGTCGCAATCGTAGGAATGTCAATGACCGATGTGACAGAATTCATTATACATGATGGCCACGTGACAATGTCCCAAATCGCGCTCCTCTTGCGAGTTCTGATCTTTCAATTCGACCACAACGAATACGGGTATTTCTACTATGTCGACGTCTGTAACTTGTCCTCATGCTCACGACATATCTGGATTTAGAGAACCAAAACTAAGCCAGTCAGTTCATAGGGAAGAATGCACGCAATGTTTTGATAATCAGGTAGGTCGATTCAGGAGGCTGATACGCAATTCCGGAGTTCACGCCTGTGCAGGATGGGCCCACGGGCATCGACGTTTGCTTGGTGTGCTTTAATGGATCATGTCTTGACTCAGATCGTCATCATACGCGTAACCATGTCCTCCGATCAGGACACTCGTTCACTCTGAATGTCAAGCGCACCCCAAAGAAGAAGACTTCGAATCGCGTGAGTGGCAACGCATTTATGTGCGATATACACTAGAATCGTGCTAGGCTGATGGAGAGGAGCCGCCGGCTAAAATGAAAAAGCTTGCCATTGATGAGGAGCACGAAGAAGACAAATACGAACATGCCACTGTGTTCAAGTGTTGGAAGTGTGATCTGCAAGGCGGAAAAGAAATAGCGATTGATGTTGCAAATGCAAGTATACTCACCTGCTACTTGTCTGATCGGCATCATTGATACTACCACCACAGACAAAGCGTCTAACTGATGGTGTCATGCTATCGCTTTCATCGGCACGTCAATCTGAAGTCAAAGCTTGGGAAGAAGAGATCACAGCTTGCGAGCACACACTTTGCTTGGAGCAGTTCCAGAGTGGAGCTATACCCCAAGAAGGTGATAACCAATCTCCTCCCGATCAAGAATGCATTTTCATTACAACATTAGGTCTGGCGCATTGCGCCTCTTGCGAGCTTACCTCGAATCTCTGGCTTTGCCTTGCTTGTGGTGCTCTTGGATGCGGTCGTGCCCAATTTGGTGGCACTGGCGGCAACGGCCATGCACTAGCACATTTTAACACGACCCAGCATCCCGTATGCGTAAAGCTCGGAACTATTACGCCTGAGGGCGGTGCTGGTCAGTCGTTATTTCTCGCCCTTGTGATATGTATTTGACCCAAATTCCAAGATGTATACTGCTACGCATGTAATGACGCCCGCGTTGACCCAGAGCTCGTAACCCACCTCAGTACCTTTGGTATCAATGTCGCGGCACAGAAGAAGACTGAGAAGAGCATGACTGAGCTTGTGCGTTATTGGAGAAACATATTGCTATCGTCTAAAACCTGAGCCTTAAACTAGCAAATCGAGCAAAACCTCCTGTTTGACTTCTCCCTTACGGCCGAGGACGGTTCTGCACTTCAACCGATCTTCGGTCCTGGTGCTACAGGTCTTAGCAACCTTGGAAATAGGCACGTTTTCGATATTTTTTAGCAATCATTATTTACGATGATTGTTCCTCACAGCTGCTATATGGCATCCGTTATTCAGACACTGTTTTCACTCCCTCTTTTCCAAATCCGTTATTATGGTAAAAGACCTTCCGGCACAAGTTCCGCCTATATCTCGCCGACAGCAGCGGCTCACTGGGAGAATTGCACTCAAGCGCTCCCTGCGGATTGCCTAGAATGTCAGATGTACAAGCTCGCTGATGGTTTGCTCAGCGGACGATACTCTAAACCTCACTCAGATCATGAACAGGGTATGTTGAAAGATGAGATCAACCATATTGTAGACTATGCGCATAACATTTGACGCACGCCCTGCAGCTCCGACTGACGCTCTCGCACACCCAACACCTGAACATACTCTTTGGCAGGCGGGCCTGAAGCCGGCAGGATTCAAGGCTCTCGTCGGTAAAGGCCACGCTGAGTTCTCCACCATGCGCCAGCAGGATGCGGAAGAATTCTTTAGTCACCTGTTGACAGTACTTAGACGATTCAACCACCAAAATACTCGTGGCGTATCAGGTACCAGAGGGCTGTCTCATTTATCACTTGCGCTGATTATCCATAAAAGAATCTGAACCGACCGAAACGTTTGCCTTTGGCCTTGAACAACGTCTCCAGTGCCAGTCCTGCCACAGGGTCAGGTATCGCGTAGACACGATGGATGTCCTTAGCCTTGGTGTACCCGCTCACGAACTCGCTGATGGCGAAGCGGATACGGGAGCGGGAGCGGGGGAACAAGGAGCGGGAACTGTCGGTGCACCAGATGAAAGTAGTCCTGCAAAGAAGCGGTATCGCTCCGTTTCTTTGGAGCAGTGCTTGAACCTATTGCTCGGACCGAGTGGACAAGAGGCTCTAGAGTACCAGTGTGAAGGAGGCTGCGGAAAAGTGAACGCCGTCAGGTATGCACATACCGTTCGATGTACCCAAAAGTTGCCTAATGGTGGACTTAGGCAGATGCAGTTTTCTACTTTCCCTGACGTCCTTGTGCTGCATGCAAAGAAGTTCCAGCTTGTGAACTGGGTTCCAACGAAGCTAGGTGAGTTTTGCGGCCCCGGCGTTCGATACCATTCTAACATCCCCGAATCGCAGACATACCTGTGATCCTTCCAGAGAATGATGAACTTAATCTTGATAAGTACCTCGGACATGGTCTTCAGTCTGGCGAAGTGGAGTTACCGGATAGTTCTAACACTTCAGCTCCTTCGCAGCCCGAAGTTGATGCTGAAGCGCTCTCTCAGCTTGAGGCTATGGGCTTCCCGGCCGTTAGTTCTCGGAACGCTCTGATTTCAACTGGCAACGCTGGGGCTGAAGTCGCAATGGAATGGTTAATCATGCACATGGAGGACCCAGGTACGCTGAAATGAACACACTCGACATTTCAGTTAACAGGATTTCTTAGACATCAACATACCCATTCAAACAGCAGGATCAGGAAGTGGTAATGCACCAGAACCACCCGCGGAGCAGGTAGCGATGCTTGCTGACATGGGCTTCACAAATGCGCAAGCAAAGAAGGCGTTGAGGGAGACGGTGAGTGTTTCTGGTTTGTCCCGACTCATTCTAACAGCGTTGTAGGATGGAAATGTAGAACGCGCTGTCGAATGGCTATTTAACCATCCCGATGACACTGGCGAAGACAGCCCACCCGCTACCTCATCAGAAACCAAAAAAGTACAACCTGGTTCATCGCGTTTACCTGCTCGATACAGGCTGAAGGCCTTCATATCACACAAAGGTCCCAGTGTTCATTCTGGTCATTATGTCGCACACATTCGTACGCCGAGAGGCGATGCGATGGATGTAGATGATGCTGTCGGAGATTGGATGCTTTTTAACGACGAGAAGGTTGTACGAGCAGATGAAACGAGCGTCAGGGATCTGAAGAAATTGGCGTATATGTATGTTTTTGAGAGGGAGTGAAAGAAGAAGAAACCAGTGGGTGTGTATGGGTTAACTGGCAGCGGTGTAGCACGGGAAACGACACAAGTGACTAGGCATTCTGCAGGCAAAACGAGAATGTCATTTGGATTTTCGTTGTGGTGTTGTTGATTTGGGGTTACAAGTCAGATTTGAAGGAGATAAATAGTGTGACCAATCAGGTCTAGACAGGCCAGTATTACATAGTAGTTTTCTGTGTGCCATGAACTTCTTGGAAACCTCGTCTAAAAACGTCCTCTGCTGTTATCAGGGCTCATCATCTGAGTCTTGTTCCGTTCCATCCTCCTCTTCACTATAGACTTCCTCGATCTCCTCGATGCCGCTGTACCTAGAAGATGCTATCTGCAATCAGTACGAAGACATGCTCTGAAACCTCTGAATGTGAAGGCACGCACTGTCGATTAGTACGATGAAAGAGTTAGTGTTCGCTATTCATCCCAAAAGTCAATATCACATACCATGTTGGGGGGGGGCTTGACCTAGTCGGGGGGTACATGGGGGTCTCACCAAGACGGCGTAAAAACGTTGCCTGATCGTGCAAGGGTCAATAAGCAGCAACAAGTAGAGCG
>MU177935.1:203279-231927 GCA_016695465.1 Suillus americanus | reverse complement strand
CATCGAGATCTCAGCTCCGAGTCAAGATTGCTAGCGAAGTTCCAGGATGACATACCATTTGCTCGATATGAAAGTTGCGAACAAGGAGCGTTTCTGCGTCAGTCGTGTGATTGGAGTCACTGTTAGGGGATCGTTTGCTCCGCTTCTGTTCGTCCCGGGTAATCTGAAAGCGTCGTTTGCATTCTCGACTTCTCGTCGTTAGGCACCGTCAGGACCTAGATCACAAACATACTCACCAATCAGTCGAGCAAGCAGTCCGCCCTCCGGACCGATATTTCACTGACCTCGCGCCAAGGCGATTCACAGTGCGGCAAAAATGACATTTGTAGTTAACATTAGAGCCTGATATTGTCTCCTGTTGAATGGTGACCCTCATCACAATCTTCGTGCCTGGTTCAATGCTTGACCATTCGTGGCTTGTAAGTGGGGTTACTTGCGTGCCCCTGTCAATGCACAAATCGTACTTTCCTTCTTCTATATACCGTCTTTGAATTTTGGCTTCGATTGCATCGAGTTCAAAGAGAACTCGGAGCATTTTATCGAGTTGCTGAAGACAATTTGATGAGTAAGCTTCCACAAGAAGGATTTTGAGGTCAGCGAACGGACCTGATATGAGGCGCAGAAGTTCACTGGTATTTCATGGTGGTGGCCTGTTGCATCTACCAGTGTCACGCAGCTACGCGCGACAATTCCGGCCAAGTGCGATGCAGATGGTCCCGCGAAGGACTGTTCGATGTTCTGAGAACCCTCTTGCCGCCTCCGTGAAATTATAAACAGTTCGTGTGTTTCGTGTTGAATTTGCATTTGGGACGACAACTAATCATAGAGTAGTGAGCAAATGCAAGGGATTTCTAGGGAGTAGAACACAACCAAACATTCCATCAGATAACGGTCGATGTCAGTTGAGCATCCGGTGATAGCTTGTGTGACAGATGTATATGCGAGACGACGTTTTTGCAACTTTTTCAGGCGGGCTGAGGTGTCTTGTAGCTTTCTGAGTGCGGCTCAGTGTCGGGTAAATTCAAGCGCACATTCAAAAGGGGTTTACCTAGCCAAGACGTCTCTCCGGGAATGTTCAAGAGGATCTAGGGCAGGTGGGGCATTGCACAAATGGATGTATAGTCGATAGAGTCGCGATGTCAGGTCATCTAAGGCCGCCTTGTTCTGATCGCGTGTCTGTGATGGCGCTTGAAATCCAGAAACATCATCATCATTCGATCAGCACTCACATTCATAACTTGAAGGATTTGCAATAATCCACCAATAGCCGCGTTTATCGGAGCACCGACGACTGGAATTACACCCGTAAAAGCCTGTACCAAGGGTAAAGCTACCTGGGCGATGTCGGAAGCTTCGCGGGCAGGGGATGCACCCCAAGGGTAACCCGCGGGAGGGAAGCCGGTGGAGAACCCTTCGAGATCTGGTCTACTGCTTGCAGCAACGGGATGCATTGGCGATGAATTCGAAGAGTGAGTTGGTGCAGGAACTGGACCAGAGAAGTCCGTAGGGATAGAGCTATCCTCATGGTCGGCGGTTCTCGTGTTGTGTTGTGTGCGTCCTTGACGCTTCAAACGAATTGGAATGACCTGCCCGAAGCCCTCAAGGGACAACGTAAATTTAAAGAGCATTTCGTACAGATGGCAAGGTCAGAGGAGAGGAGATGTAGGAGAGCGAAGGAAGGTGGGCAGGAAGGTGGTTTAGGGTACTTAACTGAATTAACCATGAGGAAGCCATGAGGCAAGGTTGCTGTGCACAACACACAGCTTAACTTACCTAACTTGTTGTCCAGACTCCAAAAGACCTCAACCAATCCATTCATGATCATCTTGACGCGTTGGATGGAAAATTCATGTCGCGATCGTTGATTATATATGCAGTCTCTTGCATAGTCGTTATGCAAGAGACCGCGTATATCATGAACGCCGCACAGCCGCTGCGGGCCGCTGCCGCCTGCGTCGACCTGTTCGGTCGCGAAAATTTGTAAGTTGTCAAGTCTAAGACATCATGGCCGTGACACGACCGTTGAACAGTTCAAAATCATTAGACGAATCACATTCCTCACTTCCACCAGACATGTTACTAGATCTCGATTTTGACCGGGTCGGAAAGGCGGTCTGAACTGCAACATTCTGCGGCGAGCATGACGAGTCCTAGATATGAGTCCTGGTCTTGGTTCAACCACTGTGCAGTCAACTCCCTTGTTATCCGTAATGCATCGCACACCGAGCTTGGATAACTTGGTCGACGATATTCTCCTACAGATTTTCCAAATCTTGTCTGTGCAAGAAATATTGGCACTGAGACGGGTACGTCCATCACTTGTTTCCACGCCAATTCAGCCACACTCCACCTTTCTCAGACCTCCAAACGTTACTATCTCCTGTCTAAACTTCGCAGTGTTTGGTATGTGGCGTTCTGCACTGAAGTATTGGCCCGGCACCTTCCACCCCCTGGGCCTTCGCGCGCTCTCCGTGCTCTGCCTTCTGCGGATTTGGAGCATCGTACATTGTTTGCTCTTTCCCTTGAAAAACGTTGGCCACGATCTTCGCCCAAGGTTGTTGTTTCGAGCAGAAAACGAGAAACCGTCGACCAGATCCTGCTTATCCCTGGTGGAACGCAGGTCTTGACCGTCCATGGAAATAAAGTGGTCTATTGGCTCATCTCTGGGCAGCCGAGTGCCATGCAGAGGCTTCAAAAGGTTGGAGAGTGGTCGTCACCGAGTGGAGATACTTGCAGAGTCGTGAAGGACATGGAGGGTCAGGGAATTATTGCCATCGGTTGCAGGGACAAGTGAGTCCCTCATTCTAAAAGCGAAAGGGTCGCTGACAGTAAACAGACCAAACAAACATGCCACTGTATTATCTCTCGCCTTGAAGCCTGCCCTCAGCAAGCTATGTGACTACTCTCTCATCCCTGGCACTGTTGCAGGGATATCGCGACACCTTCTTTTCCTAGATACTACGTCAGAGCAGGACGGTGGCGGTCTTGAGCTCCTAGATTGGCATGCTCAAACGGAAGGCACTGCCCTACTCCCACGTATACCCGATCTGGTGAGTGTGCCAAGTGCGACTTCGAATGACAGACCCGTGTGATTTTGTTGTAGTTTGGTCCATTTCTAGGCTTTGTCCATTTCTCCGACCATATCCTTGTAGCATGGGAGACATGCATTAGCGCGTTCCCGGTGCCTGACATACCTGCCCAGGGACGGATAGTGATCGCTCATACCAAAGTGTTCATGTATTCTGAGCCCATCAGCTCGCCTGTTGCCTTCACGACTTGTGTCACTCGAGGTTGGCCCTGCACAGATGCTCCGACGTACCCACCATCCCAGGAGTCGCCTTCCCTTACAATCGTTGCGTGTCCCAAGGGCAAGTTGGGCAGGATGGCCCTGTCGATGCTTATTCCGTTAGGCAACGATGACGATGCAAAATATCCGTGTAGGTTTCCATATCGGCTTCTCCGACTAGCTCCATTTGTTCCCGGTGTGCTAGGAGATATAGACAGGGGGCAGGAGTGTACGCAGATATGCATGGGCTCGTCTGGGCGCGGGCTGTGCGTCTTTGGGCGGGAGGTGAGACTTTGCGGGCCAAGTCTAGTGTATATTCCCCCGTGTGAGATGCAGTTTGGCCCTACGTTCGAGACGGGCAAGGCCATATATGAGATTGAAGCTAGTATTGATGGAGACAGGGTTGATTTTGACGAGGGAATGGGACGGTTAGTAGTTGCGAAGGGAAACGGTGGCTTTGACGTGGTCGAGCTAGTGTAGCCAATCGTGTATGAGTCATTTATCGCCCCTAATTATGACTTGGATACCAAATTTGGAAGGTCCTCGAATAAGCTCAGCACGGGAACATTCTCACAATGTGTTAGGGGATCTAGATATGTCATGCATGCTAGACTTACTTGATTGGCATTGCATGCATACCCTACGCCCAGTCTCGATAAAACTTCCGAGGTATTAATCTCGCGTCGTAAAGATTGACAGCATTAACCAAGATCCGTGGAGAAAATGATATATCGGGATTCGCCGACGATGCCTTCGTCGAAGCCTATGCAGTGCAGTAGCAAGGAAATCCATGTTGGATAGCCTTATCGCCATATGATGTTATCTGAGTCCAGACAATGTTACGCCACAAAAACAAGATTAAGTTGTGCTCATCGGAGCATACCAGGAATGAAACTATTATTTCTCATGTTTCTCGACCTGCCGCAATGGCACTCGGCGCCCTTAACCCCGCTCCGAACCGTGGGAATAAGCACAATGAGTGTTCATTGGACAAGGCGATGACGCTTCTAAGAACGCAAAACGTAAAAGCTAAAGAATACTTTCTTTGTCAATCGTCTTCAGAATCACAGAACGATTCAGAGAACTGATGATGTTAAGGACGAACTATATGTACGGGATACTCCGTTGTCTGAGGATGTCACGTCGAGAGAAAGTGACAATGCCAATCTGTGACGTGGGGCACCAGCTGGCACCAGGGGAGAATTGCGGGGCGCGCCGCGATTCAAAGAGTTCAATGATATCTTGATTACGATAGTGACGCAGTATGTACTCTGGACCTTGCGCCCAGGCTCAGGCCACATTGGCACGGCGACCATTTTGAAAACCCTGTAGTGCTGACTTACAGGTAGAATACGTCCTCTTGTTGCAAATTGATTCAATGAGCGTAACTGCATGCAACGTTGCAGATCGGCGGAACCTGATCTAAAAGATGAAACCTGATCGGGTATTAGAAACTACTATCTTACACCTAGCTGAAGAGTCTCAAGTGATTCGAACAGCCTATCGCGTAATAGACTGTGGCACATACAGTTGCCGTATCCCCAGTCATTCCTCTTTTAATTAAGTTTGCACGTGGAACTACTTACCCAATAGTGGGTCCAAGTTGACCACACAGAATTCGAGAGCCGTCCAGGGCTGCCCAGCACCGTCCCTTGAAACAGCCCTAGCCTTGAGATTTTTGAGGCCCTGTCACTATCGCTCACACACCAATATCAGTTGCCCAACAAACCCAATATCCATTAAATTATGATGACTAGACGCGTAGGACCTCCCGGGCTAAGTATAAGCTCGCTACCCGTATTAAAAATCCAATCTTCACCTGAAGCTCTGGGCTGGGTGGGACAAAACAAAAGCAACAAAAAAAACCACGGGTAATGAAAGAAATGCCCTGGTATGAATATAGGTGTATGCGATGTGTCTATATGCGATGCAATAACGTGAGGATGGACGATGAGAAGGTGTGCCGCTTTATGGTGGTAATGCAAGATCTACGATAGTTCCCAGCAGAGGAAGATATAAAAGGAAGAAAGTCTAGGTAGGCCACTTAGGCCGAGAATTTTGGTTTCTGATCGTTTCCAGAATGAGACCAATGGAGTAGAACAAGTTGGAGACAGGTACTTACAGATTTCCGCATCATCAAGGGCGGAGATGAATTGGGCGAATTTGAGTTATGATGAGGCTAGAATGACCGAAAAAAAAAATTGGCGGCGGTCAGAACAAATTCTCGGAATAGTCAAGTCCAACAATCACTTACGGGGTTCATGTAGGCAGGAACGGGTGGAGGTGCCTGCGGGTGTGATGCGGCAGTCTTGGACAGGACGTTTTTCAGCTGTGAAAGAGGAAAAACGCGTTCAATGTCGAGTGGCGAGTAGTGAGAGCCGAAGAAAGTACCTTTGCTTCGCTTTCAGCTGCCCGCTGCGCGTACATGTTTGGATGTAGTGACACGCTGTCCATGCTTTTGGCTTGAGGTAATGAAGAGAGACCGCATGACAGGCTTGGGAGAGCGACAAGCTTGTCGGCACGAGAGTTTGAAGGTTGAAGTGTTGTCATTGTGAAAGACAAAGCTAGTCTAAGTGAGGTCTGTCTCTAAGGGAATATAAAGAAACGAATATGAAGACAAAGGGCAAAAGGTAGCCTTGTAATAGAGACTGAAAGACCTTGTAATCGGAGGATGAGGAGAAATATATAATGTTTGAGGTTGAACTTATATAAAGTAACGCGTTAAGAGCCGGATTCATTTCCCGCGGGATGCCGCAGTCACACCCACTAGTACAGGGAAGGTCATCGAGGTTACTCTCATAAATTGTTCTCATAGGGATGTGCAGGTACTAGATCTGCTTGCGGTGTGGACGACCCTTATTCTCGGTCCTATTTCGTGCGCGGACACTCGTCTAGTACATAAACATCCGTTTATGAACGATAAGCTCACTCTCACCATAAGATTTACTACCATTTTGGCTGAGCTTCGAATGCCTGCAGGCGTATCTTACCCATGTCTCCCGTCAAAAAGCTTCGCGTAAATTTTGGGGGTCCTTTCCCAGTTATCTATCATGTCGATGGCTGCTAAGCCTGTGCTCATCCAAATTATTCACCGTAATGATATCCTCTTTCCAATGTCTATGCGCGGTCTCCTAGGAAATACCCAGATTACCTTCACATTCTTTTTCCCGTTCCTCAGGAATCAGCATGTCTTTCATTTTCTCACGTATCCCATCAACTCTCCTTGATCAGGAGTCCAAGTTCTGAAGAGATCTTGAGCTCAATCCATATGACGGTCCGCAAATATTAACCCATCTTCCCAACACTCATTGATGTGAGTACAATAATAACTTTTCAATGTGAAAAAGCCACGAGTCAGTGCATCTTACTTATCATGCAGCAAAGTTTCGTCAGTATGCGGCTGGGCGAACTACTATTCGCTGTCGTATGGCATTCGGACAAGTCCGTCATAATTTACTTCTCTGGGCTTGTACAAGCGCTCCGCTATTTCCCACCGCGGCGTGCCCTCACAATGCAACGGAGCCGGCCGCCTGGCGCAATAGAGAGTACGACATCTCATCAATGGCAAACATGTCGTCATAGAGTCTTCGCCGACCGTGACGGTGGGCGCACTGTTGTCTTCGATCATCCTTTTATACTTGATGAATAGACCTACTTATGATCTGGTGAAACTTGGGCCCCCGCGATGTCACGGTCACTTGACTCTGTCAGCTGAATATCAGTCTCTATCGCGAATCACACGATTCCGACGGTGTTGCGTCCTGAGGTCCTGCGGGTCCAAAGGAATATGCGGACGTCTCCCAGGTGACAAGGTGCGAGATCATCGCGAAAGTCGCGTCACGGCACCGAACGTGGGTGTGAGATTTAATGTGCTCGACGTTTGCCCTGGTAAAGCAAAGCTTGATGTTTTTGCTCCACAGCACTTTGTCACCTCCATCGATGCATCTCCGCAGGGGTGTCAAACTCGTGTTTGTCGTTACGGCAGCTAACAGCATCCCGTGCACGTGAATTGATTTCATCGATGCATGTGTGTAACTGGTCCATCAGACACCGTATTTCCCCCGAGTATGACGAAGCACGCCACGCCGCTCTCGCAACGTATGTCGTTCATTATGAACGACTTCTTTCCAGCAAATTAAGATCGTGATGTTCATTTCCCTCCCTCCTGAAAAGAACTCTCGCGGTATGAGATACAAGATACAAAATCCTCGTATCTTAGACCGCGCATCAAACCTAATGCTTCACGGAGTCGGAGTGTTGCATTCTGAGATTCGAACGTTCACCTCTAACGCATGCAAGCGTGATATCAGCTATCAGTAGGACATCCTCTATATTCACTTCTCCTCGGAGTATCTTTACCCCCCATCACCACATCCCGTTGATGACGCTGATGAACGTAATACAAAGTTACACATCAATTTCAACCATCCCAATTTAGTCGACGGCTTGTACGCCATCGTATGCAGGCAGGCGCTTACATGCAGCTGGCCAGTCAATAGTGCCCTGTACCAGCTCCGTGAGAACCGTAATCACATCGTCGATGGGGCCGATGAGCTGGTCTGTCGTATCACGCTCACTACATGGGGAAGGTAAAGTTAGTCAAACGTATCGCCAGAAAGAAGCGGACCGTCGGCCGCGGACCGCCACAGACGCACCGGAGAGTCATCGTCCGGTTCTGAACAGCTGTTTGTGGTCGAATTAAAGTTTGCAGGGTCAACGGAGCTCGTGAAAGAATGCTCACAGGCAAAATCCAATGTAACACCAAATGGTGTCCCCAATTCGTCGTTGCGGGCGTAGCGTTTACCAATCGAGGTATTGGAATCATCTACACGAGAGAAGATACCAGCTTTCCGTAATTTGGTGGCTGGAGCCCGCAGTCAGCATCGAGGGTGCTTTTGCAAAGAAACATGTTTTGACGCACAAACTTCCTGGACGAGGGGATCAAATTCTTCTTTGGCACTTAGGGGGACGATGAGAACTTTCGTGGGAGCGACAACGGGAGGCAGTGACAGGACCTTGGGGCATCCTGGAGTAAGCCCCGGGCCACCGAATTGAATAATTGACTAATATACTTACCCCACGTTCGATATCCTGTTCTCTGCACCAGAAACTATGTTCAAGCAAAGTATACAGGATGCGACCGAAGCCAAATGAAGGCTCGATGACATTCGGTGTGAATTCGCGAACTGCCAAAGGTTAAATCGGGAAAACCAATGGCACAAAAGGCAAGCGTACTCGATTGCTTAAATGTCTTGCGTTCGATCGCCATTAGATCGGGGGTGATGGCGAACTCCTTCCCTTCGGCAGAAATTGTCGCTTGGCTGTACAAAGAGCCTTGGTGAATCCATGAAAATGAGTAATAAAAGAAGATACGGACCCTTGAGCAAGTTCACCCTTTAGCTTGATAAGCTGAGATTCATCCATTTCACCGACGGCCTTTTGCAGGATGCTTGCATCGCGCCCGTAAGTCTTGCCAACGACCTTTTTGTTGAATTCCGGTACCTCCTTTTCGGTTACTATCGGCTCCTTCAGTGCCTGTCTGACAACAAGCGGCTGGCCAGTCCTTGCTGAGTGCACCGACAGGTCATACGCCGCCCGATCCGCACAACCAACACACTCGGTCCAACCCGTTGCGTTCTCTATCTCTGCGTCCCAACAATCTGTAGCATAGTGTGCCATCTCGTTCCCCATGTGCTGTCGGAACCGCAAACGTTTTGGGTTGATACCGATCTTAATAAGGAAAAGATTGATGCGGACAAGGAAGTAGCCAAGTGTCTCGTTCGCTACGATGCCCTTGTCTACAGCTTCCCCAATAGTCATCTGAGTGACTTGAGTGCTGCCACTGACTTGCACATGTCGATCGAGGAGGCTGAGCACGGTATCACGCACTTCGCGGAATTTTTCGTGGCTCTTATCCTCGGGATCGACGAAGTGTTCGATTTCACCCATGGTGAACTCTCGAACCCGAAGCAAGCCAGCGCGGGGAGAGATTTCGTTTCTAAATGAACGACCGATTTGAGCGGATGCGAACGGTACACGACCGTTGTTAAATTCGAGAAGGCGGGAGAAGTTGAGGAAGTGGCCTTGAGCGGTTTCTGGTCGGAGGTAACTTGGACAACGTGTTTGAACATCCCGATGCATGGATAGAGGGTGGACTTACCCAGGATGTTGGCCTGTGGGACCAATACTGCTAGCAAACATCAAATTGAATTGCTGAGGCTCGCCAACCTCATTGTCAGTATCAGGGTTCCGGATGTCGTATTTTCGGCAGAGCTCGCCGATTTCAGGACCAGAATAGTTATCTAGCTGTTCCAAAATTATGAAGAAGTATCAAACGAGAGATTAATGACGTGCCTGGGCAAGGATACTCTCAAACTCTTTCACAAGCTCGTCTGCAAGCTGAACTACAACAGTTTTCGCTTTTTTCTTTCTCTTTTTGTCCTTTTCATCATCTTTCGGTTGGGCAGCCAACCCACGAGCTTCCCGATCGCCGGCAAGACGCGCTTCTAGGACGTTTTTGACGAGGTGATCTGCACGGAGGACATCGCCAGTCTTGGTGTCCTTGACCATCCAGTCTGCAAACCTAGCGACATGACCAGACGTCTCGAAGACAGGAGCAGGAGTCATGATGGTGGTATCGAGTTCTAACATATGATCCTCAATGATGAAATGCTTTCTCCATTCCGCCATGATATTGGCTTGTAATGACGAGCCTGGTGGACCATAATCATAGAGACCAGCAACACCTGTGAATGCAAGTTGTCTATATCACTATCGTAGATGACAATAATAACGTGTTGTTTACCGCCATAGATTTCAAAAGCTGGTGCATAGAAAAATCTGCGATTCAACAGAGCATCCAGACGGGATTTGTCGAACGGATGGAGCGATTTATTGACGACCGACATGTCAGAATGACTGTAGCGTCTTGATAAGAACAGATGAAGGTTTCGAGGAGTTGGAAAATATGTGGAGAGTGTGGTGGATAAACCAATTGATCTGACTCGCATACCTGGTCACGTTGATCGCCGAGTCAGATAATCTACTGGTCTCTTCTCCACCAATCACATGCGTCCGAGCTATAAGTGGGTGACTGGTTCCAATGAAATATTTAACGCCTTGAAATTGTTATGTAATGGGCTGACTTGAAGCGCTGAAGCCTTGGGCCTTGGCTTGGCCTTGGCTCTTGGGTTGATGCCGGCTTAATGATCATTTTGTTCGTGAACAGGTAATTATGCACACTCTGGATCCTGGCTCGCAAGTTATACCTTCTGCCAGTGGACAGGTCTTACTGCCTCACATTTCAAAAGGTCTTGGTTGCCGTCCTGCCGGTGCCAAGAACTGGTTGCTGGCAGGAACATTGACATTTTCCCAGCGGCCGCACGCGCTTCCAACGTGTAGCTTGGTCTTTAGCAGCAGCGGTCTAACAACGCTCCCAGCTTGTATCCATCCGTTACCATCCCCATCTGTGTAAATTTGGCACCTAGTAAATGCACTCAACTTGAATGTCAAACTCCCAGCGCGCGGTAAGTAAATTTGTTTCTAAATTGGCGTAAAGGCTCCGCAAGCGACGCAACACACACCCGGCTGAAGGATTCATCAGTTTTCTGGTGGCTCAGTTGAGCTCTTTCTCACTCTTCTCTTGTTTTACTTGTCTCCCTGTGGGTGTGCTGACTGGTTCTCATGTCCTTTAATTACCAGGGTGCTCCGGTTTACAACCCAAATTCTCCAGAGGTACTACTAGGACCGTCTACCTGGTCCTCGTTTGCACATGCGTTGTTGGCCACGGCGCTCTTCAGATGCTGGCACATCTTAATCTTCTTTGGTGCTTGGTCGACTGCTATCTGTGTGATCAGTCATAACGTCCATAGCTTAGCGTTGCAGCCAACACTTATCACCGTGTATGTCTCACTTCTCATGAGAAGCCAGGGTTTTTTTATAGTTCTTGTCTAGATTTGGTACTGTCCTTGGTTTCGTCATTTCCTACAGGACTACTTCCAGTTTCGAACGTTACAACGAGGGACGAAGGCTTTGGTCACAGATTGTGCTTGGAAGCCGCACCTTCGCTCGCACCGTGTGGCTACACATACCAGGTACCCATTAGCCTCGTGGCTACCTTCGATGATGGTTGATCTCCCGCTTATAGATAACGCGTATCCAAGTGCTCAGGCACTCACGGACCAGCAGGAGGAATACAAGGCGAAGACTCTGATTGAGAAGAAATCCGCCGTAAACCTGCTCGAAGCATTCGCCGTCGCCGTCAAGCATTATTTACGTGGCGAAGATGGCATCTACTACGAGGATCTGTATCACTTGGTTAAATTCCTTCCTGCCTATGCGCTTCCGTCGACAATCCCTTCCGCCGTCGATCTCAATAGGACAAGTAGCATGACTGATGGTGTTCCTGCATCACCACGTTCAGGGCACTTCCATGGATCAGGGCTCACGAGGAGAGCGCCGGCTCCGGATGAACTTCCGTTCCCGACTACCGCACCTACACCATCCCTCCGGGTGGCGACATTTGCGACAGAAAAGACACTTCACGCCGACGGTCGTTCCCAAAAGGGCGTTAGATTGTCTACAGGCACCGATGACATCAGGTTAGCCCCTGCTATGAATCCGCCCAAGTACTCGCTGTTCGATCTATTCCCGTTCTCGCTACTGGTCCGAATGCTGGCTAAGGATGGGGTGGATAAGCACGGGGATGCTGTGAAAGGAAGGAGGGCAGCGAGACGGAGAGCTGTGATGCGTAATCACCGAGGTCAACATTCGTACAACATTCCCCTGGAAATCTCGTTGTATTTGGTTGGTGTTTTTCCATAAAGATCTGTGATTCAAGATCTGAATCTGGTACCTTAGGGCTCTTACGTCTCTGCCCTGCAATCTCGCAAGGTTGTCGATCCACCAACTACCAGTCCGTTTATCGCTGTCCCCAATTTCTGCAGACTTCTTACTATTGAACCCGCAGCTGTCCTACTGGCAACAATCACCCAGCTTGTAGATGCTCTAACCGGTTTAGAAAGGATCCTCACTACCCCAATACCATTTTCGTAAGCCCTGATATCATCGCTTTCGCGGGGAACTCATTTTAGCATAGATATTCCATTCATTTGTGGCTGGTAACTGTTTTATATTGTTTGGCTTTGGTACGGAGGATCTGTCCTCTCCCATGCAGCGGCCATTGACGACCTCTACAAATATAGCCGTTCCAGGTCTGGTCATCGTTGAAATGGGTCACGATCCCTGCCACTGTTGTCGCGGTAAGTCCTGATAGGATCATTGTCATCGTATCACACGCCTATCTGGAGTCGTATCTCCCTATCGTTCAATGCTTATCTTGTTAAATAGAGTTTTATCTTCTTTGGCTTCCTCGTTGCTGGAGAGGAGATCGAAAGTGCGTAATGTAATTTCATTGCATCATCTACTCACACAACGTGCCTTCCCAGATCCCTTTGGTAAGTTTTGTTCCATGATAGCGGGGATGACCAACATACTCAATATCAATGCGCCTAACCTACCCAGGATATGACAAAAATGATTTGGTACGTGCTGTCCGGTCAATCGCTGCCTCGGACATGCTCGAGTAATTTGATATTGACAAACTTTAATTTCAGAACATGGACCACTTCGTGCACAATATAATACGTAAGATGCTTGCACTGGCACAGGATTGCCACTGACACCCCCATGTAGGCAAGGAGCTTCGCGCTATCATGGCGATACCTACGCCTGACCCTACTGTGTGGGCGTTCTCCTCGGAGAACGACCTCCTTTTCGCGAGCTCGGACACAGAGGAACGCGTGTCACCCTCGGAGTGGGTCCAACGGGGTATACCAAAAATGCGAGATGCGCTTAAACTGCAGTGATCCGGGTATCTCGGAGCTTGTGAAAGGGGGTGCATATGAGCGCGTCCTAAGCTGTTCTAGGCTCCCATACATGAGGCTCACGTATTGCTTACTTTTGCGCCTTTCTTTTGTGCTTTTCTCTTTGCCATGTTCAATTTTTCCATAATTGTTAATTGGACATTTCCCCACTAATATAGTTTTAGGACTTTTCGCATACGCTCCATATCTGCCATTGTGCTTGATGCTATTCACTCACTTTGTTCCTCCGATCTAGTGCCACTACCATCATGTTGAATTGAGGGTTTTGTGCTATGTCGTGCGAACGAGAAGTTTTGCAAAGGTTTGAAGTGCTGTGATAGTTCAAACTCCAAGCTGCCCGCATCTCACAATAGCGCTATCTAGCATGATAGAATATTCCTTGCGGTGATGAAGAACAAGGGTATCTTTATTAGTAATAGCACGCACTGAGCGCTCCGTCAAGGCAGTGTCTTTGTATAGCTACTATGACTCATGCAATTGATAGGTGATTCCTTTATTTCAATTGTTATACACATGGAATTCTTGTTCGTATCTAACTCGCCGCCGCCGAGTCCAATCGCCTATCTTTGAGATAGCTGTGACACTATCGAGTTCAGGAACTCCAAGTTGCAAGATAACGCCTGCCAGGACAAAGTTTGTGAATTGCATATTCGAAGTTGCCGGGAGAAGAGTGAAATGTTTGTATTGAATGATTCAGCAATCTAGTGTATGTATATGAATGCTTCGAGGCTCTGCTCGTGATTAATTCAGGGCTTTGTGAATGAGGCCGGCCGCGTTGACTCGGTGTAAATAGAATCATAGATAGTATGCCCAGGCCATGAACAGCGTCATTGCTGGAGACTGCACGCACAGCAGCATGACGCAGTGGAAGCGTGCAGGGCTCATAACCCTGAGGTCACTGGATCGAAACCAGTTGCTGCTATATATATATACTTTTGTTTTTGTCATATTTCAATTCGGAAGCGAGGAGCGTTGTTGTGGTTTGTTAGCATTCAAAGCTGTTGACAAACAAGACACAACCAAATGATTCCCATAATTTAGTTCCGAAGTACTAGTAAGCTTGTAGTAGTAAGGCTCTATGTTCAGTCCTTGTTTTACATGATTTCACCGTCTCGGACGAGTTGTGCACGTCAATCGCCGCATGGTGAAATTGGATAGCCTGGAGTCCGCCTAGGCTTTGAATGATGTGTCATACAAGCTTGCAACAAAGTTCCGCGGTCGCTATTTTGGTGCGGGCCGGAAGGACTGCCGATTCGAGCCTGGTATGGATAACTACTTGTTGGCAGATCAACCCCAGGATATAATTCAGATAGACTCATAACTCCACACAGAGAGATGACTGATTGAGATACTTCAGCACTTTGTAAGGACTGTCGGCGCCGTAGGCTTTGTTGCGCAGCAGTAAGCGCTCAGTGGGACCTTTGGGGACAAATTTTTGGCGGACGTTGAAATTTCGTGGCACATATGCGAGAGGATCAAATGACTACCAATTGCGCCAATTTACGAACATCGTGTTCTCTTGTTTCTGTTCTGTCATGAGCTTGTATTAATTCTTGTAAATTCTATTATGTCTTGTACCTCGGATTCCAGCTCTCCATCACCAGCAATGTCACAACTTCTGGTAGATTCCGCGAATTCCGTGAGTTAACCATCGTTCCACGTTATGTCGTTTCCACGCGGAAAAACTCGCTCATATGTTACCAGAATGATCGTTCAAACCTGAGTCTGCTTTCTCTCTCTGTCGCTGCTGCGAGTGCTTCGCCAATATCCATTCCCGAGTCTGCGGACATAGTTGTCCAACCATTGCATGGTATGATGAATGTGAAATGTCACGGTGCAAAGTACTTACCAATCTTGTAGTATCTGGGACCAACTTTGGTCCCAAGCATCGTCGCTTGTCATCAACTGGCAAGACCAGAAGGAGACTGAGCGATGCGCGAGACGCAGCTGCCCGACCTTCGTAAGTTCTGCATTTAGCTTCCCCACATCCCATAATTCTTCTCCTCCACCTTATGTCCCGTCACTGCTTTAATCTGATTCTCATCACAAATTTGGCATCTAGACCAGCATCCCTGCAGAGCGCAGCTTTATCTTCACTCGCTACACTGTCTCTTTCCTCTTCTCCTCCGAGCAGTAATATCCATCACGGCACTTCCCTGAACGTGGTATCCCGAAGTGTCCTTGAAACACAAGGGCCTGACAACAATACTGCGGCGCAGGGGGCTGATGCTGCACTACAAGGTGGGAGCTTTGACGACAGTGAATTGTCGGCATCGCTTCCTACCCACAGTAGTCTGGGTACGAACGCGAAGAGCGGAAAGAAGCGCGGCACGATATTCACGTGTGAGAGCTGCTCAAAGGTGGCTTTTTTCTTACCTTAACTTTTCGAGTGGAAAGTGACCATGAACCTCTAGGTCTACCGGCATCCTTCTTGTCTCATTAAACATCGCTGGGAACATACCCCCCAGTGGCGCGAAGCCTCCAAGTTTGTACTTAGCAAACATCAACAAGTCCAATTGTTGGAGGTCATTACCCCTGGCTTGACAGCTGACAAAGGTGCTAATGAAAGTTTCCTAGGCTGCCGCCATATTGTCGCATCTTTCACCCTCATCTATGAACGGGACATCACTTCCAGAAGACCGCTCCCTTTGGCCAACCTTTCTCTCTGGCGGCATAGTCCCGCCTCCCGCTCCTGGGAGCGCAAACGAAGGATCTGGCACTTTGTCTCCTTCGAAACCGATATCCAGCTCTGTTCCGGCAACCTCCGTTCTCAGCAACTCGGGCCGTGCAGGATCAACCGGACCGCGTCTACACGATTACTCTATTCCCCAAGCCACCGGCCCAGGTGGCATCACCCAGCTGCGTCCAGGCCTCCTGGGCGTACCTACCGCCCCGAACTCTCGCGCGACGAGCTCCCCAGTGCCGGTTCCCGCCGCTCCTACAGATGCTGACGCAAGGAACCTGTTGGCTCTTGGCTCTGTTAGCGTGCACTCAGAGTCATGGGGCTCGCCGACCTCATCCTCGTTTTACGGTGTTTCGTCATTCCCGTCAGCCTCTGTGTCCTTCTCGCGTTCGGGATGGTCCCTCCCGCGCTCGTCTGTGCGTTCGATGTCTGCTTCTTCTCATTCAAGCGACGATGGCGAGCTCGTAGAAGTTGATGATATCACACCTGCGAACATGCACATTCACGGGCGGGTGAGCAGCACGCGGTTCAGGTGGAAATCCGAGGAAGAGGATAGTGTGGTGTCATTCAGCGTGCCTGAGGAGGTTGAGGAGGAGGGTATTGGCCCGGGCACGGTGAAGTCTGAAGAACAATGGGATGGTATGGAAATGGACATGGAGATGGATTGAATCCCTCCTGGTAGGGCTCGCAGGAATGCAAGCCATCGATCGACCACGTGCATCAAGTAAAGCAAATTAAAGCACAAACGAAATATTCCAATCTCTTCGCCTCGTTTCTCACGACAGCAGACGTCGACTCATCGTGTCCCTATTGAATCCCCTGCATACCTCACGCTCACCTTTTTAGCATTGGGCTGTTTCGTCTTTCCACTTGCCTGATGCCTGTTGTGTCGTCCTCGTCTTATATTTATGAGACTGCACTACGCGATCTTTTCGTTTTTGTTTTGTGACATATTAGTGAGCCATCTCCCTGAACTTTTTATTTCTTTGGTGTATGTATGATAAATATTGGATGTAACACAATGTGGAATGAATCGTGGAATATCATTATCTTTTACATGCACGATTCTGTAGGTTTTCTTCGTCCTCGGGGAGAAGCCCGAGTCAGCGAAGGATTTTCATGTACACTGGCGATTGAATCCGTTTGATCGCATCTCGTCTTGCCACTGAGGACGCGGGCTGCGCTTGCACAACCAGCATAATTAACTTTGAGCTAGTACGGTGGTTTGACCCGCATGTATTATATCATACTGCATACGCCTGTCGTCATGTTAATGATGCACGGGTGATCGGGAGCAAAACAACAAGGCCGCGATCGGGTGCTGCAGAGGATATTTCCCATCCAAAAGGACACAGTACGATTATCGTCAGAGAGGTGTGAAAGATAGATCCTCCTGACCAACGACAAGCAGATCGCCTAGCAGGACAACCCGCGCCACAAGCTCCAGACTGAATCACAGCAAAAAAAATGCAAGCAATATGCCAAGTCCATTCCAGAGCAATAGATATACCAATCAGGCGTACATAAACCAATAGGTTATAATTGTAAATAAACCACTTTCGTCTCATTCGGTAGTCTGGGGAATCTATCATTTCTGCTTTCCAGAAGCAGTCTTGGTCGCAGCACGCTCCGCGATATGGAGTGAGGCAGCGAGATCCTTTCCTAGTCTCAAGACGATCAAACTAGGGATGACGATCCATAATCTACACCAAAAAGAACAGTTATGACGTGTCAAACCAATGAAAAGCGAACACGTACCCATTGGGTATAATCCAGTATACGATCAGGTCAGACATGGTGTTGTGTCCGATGGCACAGAAGCCGCAATAGTACTCCTGTAACCAGTATAAAACTGTTTTAGACAACGTCATGGTCGCTGCTGCAAACCCAATGAGGGGAGCAGGAGACCAGCTCGAGACGTGTGCCAAGTACACGTATGCGAGATTCATAAGTGTCTCTACGATATTGAGGAAAGCTAAGATGGGGGAGTTAGTCGGTCAGAGTGATTGAGTACGAGAGGCACGAACATTGTGCGTTTGTAAATCCACTATTCTCCTCTAGGGCTTTGATACCATAAACCTAGTAGAGACCGTCGATTACGAGATGTGGTTTGTCAGGGAAGTGCACTCACAAAATCGACATTCTGGTATATTTCGTACGGTTTCCAGATCCAGTGGAGGTCTCCCCCGAGCATGGATCGTGGACTTGCGTAATCACGTTAATTCGAGAGCATGAGACAAGGACAAGGATACTTACCGCATGAAACAGTATCCCACATCCCAGAAGATGACAGGTGCAGTAAGGACAAACCAAAGGGTAACCCAAGTATGCGTTTTTACTGCCATCCTTGCAGAATCTGGGTGTACGTGGTGGTATATAAGAAGGTCTGAACTTGCAAGCCACGTCTAAGACTGCGACCCGTCGTTATGTACTGACCGTGCGAACTTTCTTTTGTGGATGGTTGTGTAGGCATTACAGGGAGTTCTCCGTCGGACTGTTGACGATGACCATGCACATGGGAAGGCAAAGGTTTCACTCGGCGCGGTGCAGGTGAAGATTCGTCATCAACGTCCACGTCCACGTCTGTCTCTGTCTGTTCCTCTCCATCTGATAGTCGTGTTCGTTTACGACGCGAACGACGGTCGTCCTCGCTTACGTCCTCCCAGCGAGAAACATGTGCTGCAGAGAATACGGGTGTGATCATCAGGAATATGCGGAATGGTGAGGACAACTGCAGGGGATACTGGAATTTGAAGGAGTATGAAAGGGAAGACGAATTTTAGTCTTGTGGACTTTCTCGGCAGCACCCCTTCGAAACGTGTTAATGATTGATCGCCACTCGGTTTTGGGCTGTTTTTGTCCATGAGGCGCTCATCCACACTGGTGCAAGTCTCCAAGGAATTACGTGATTCTCTTCGAGAATGGATTGTGTAGGTTTCTTTAATGTGTCTGTTGCTTGCGACGACCTTTGATTGTCATTGCCCTCACAGTGACGGAGTGGTTTCTTTGTTAAAGCCCAAGAAATCATCGCACCACTAGGCAGGTACTGAGCACGTTGTCAGATAGTAGAGCGTCTGCCATACATATCAGGGATTAGGGTTCATTTCAGTGATGTGACTTGCGGTTTCACGGGATTCCAGAATCATATCGGTGCCGTTGCCAGCAGGGGAAGTGTGTCACTCTGCAGCATTGCATTCTCGCGACTGCTTGCACTCACGGAGCAGATCGGATACAGACCTCCTAGATCTCAGCTTTGCCTCCAGCTGACAGTTGCATTAACTGTCGAA
The DNA here is from genome assembly GCA_016695465.1 of Suillus americanus. NCBI lineage: Eukaryota > Fungi > Basidiomycota > Agaricomycetes > Boletales > Suillaceae > Suillus > Suillus americanus. The sequence goes on along the minus strand of MU177935.1, from coordinate 212,787 downwards.
TATTTTATAGGGGAATTTGAGTTCCATATCGATCTGCATCCTCGAAGCTATCGCAACTCCGGCTCACAAGTTCGACCTTAGCGCCACCCTCCCACCATCCTCATCGATGGTGTCAATGCATGGTTTGTTCCATAATGCAATATACTCTGATCTCTATTCCGATGGATTCGTACGTGCGGCCTGCGGCGGCGATGTATGCCCAGGGCAACGCACTGATGATATCTAATATATTTAATAATGCCTTGCAGCTGGTTTTGAGTCACGTTGCCCATGACCAGGCCATGGCACAGGGGATAGCTGGCTGCCCTGCATTCGTGATAATATCTCCCGAGGTCTCAAGCTCGATAACATCGTCCATGTCAGATAGCACTGCCTGCTACTCGAATCTCGCTGTAAGGCTGCCAGAAAGGTTGTTGAGAGACAAAAATCAATGGAGTGTCCAGGGGAGCGAAATGCTAGTACAGTTCGATGGAGAATGACGGCCTCAACTATGTCAGACAGGACAATCGCGATTCGCGAGTGAAATCTGACTGAGTGCAATTCTGCCGAGATGCATGTCATGTCAAATAGCAAACGAGAGTGAAAGAGGAATGTCTGATGTAGTGACAAAGATATTAGGGATAAAGGCTGAATGGATCAGATTCATGTAGCCAGACCATTAGAATGAAGATTTCAGTCGTTCTTTCTAATATGATAGAGACGAAATTGCGTTGGTCCTCGACGATGTCCTGCATTAGGTGAGTCCGCGTAAATGTGACAGGTGAATCAGTGAAGGAGTGAGTAATCAAGAGGGCGTCAAAAGTAAGGGAGGGGAAAGAATGCTTGCATCGAGTAGGGAGAGAACTTGTGGTACTAGTAGGATCGAAGATGATAGAGTTTAGACTTAATAGGGTCCGACTCGGTGCCCTGTAGAACCAGACATGTTAGATGATGAGTGTACGCAACTGCTCAGGCTGAGGCCGCCACTGTAGCGAGGCACCGCGCGCTCCGACGACAGTGGCCGCCCATGTCAGTAGTCAGACTTTAAAGCTTGAAGTAAGGCAACTATTTCTTGACTGTTCCTATAGCTCGAGGGTTAATTTACGGTGCCTCTTCTCCAGCTGGTCATACCAGTGGGTCAATGATATCGATCCATAGATGCATAACGGTCAGAGCCCAGGCTCGCACATGTGTAAATATTGGGACCGGGGCCTCTGAGTCAGCGAGCGCTTATTAAACTACGCGAGGTTCTTGTAAGTATACTGGTTTACGATATTACCCTTGGGCATTGGCAAGGTAAATTTCGTTGTTTAAATCGACTTACCGCGAATATTTAACTTGAAGCCACCTTGAGTCCTTGACTGTCATCCAGAGGATTCGACATTGTGACAAAGCTGGGGAGCATAAAAAACTGCAACTTGGGGATGCAAACCGAAGTAAATGTTTACAGTTGGGAGGTCCTAAGTTGACTCTGCCAAAGACACGAATCTGAACATCTCGCAGTAGTATCAGGCTACTGCACTGGAATGCCTACATTGTCTAGCCCAAGGGTTCCTGGGTCAGAGCAGCGACGACCTTGTTTGTCTAGGGGCGGCTTCGGACCTTGTGCACAGCTGAGTTCATTTCAGTAACTTCTTGCGTATACTCATCAGTGAAAAGAAGATCCTGAGGGTGATGACATTCAGGCATTAGAATTCCCTACGTTTATTGAGCCTCGCAGCTTACTCGTTTCGACTGCTTCGATCAATCTCGCACCCTACAACGTGCCCCTGCTGTACAAATCTCATCCACGAATGAACCCGAGGGTGGTCCGACATGTTGCGAGTCGTTTCGTACCGTCAACCTCGGCTCCAGGACATTGCAACCCATCAGCGCTGCGCATCGCAGCACGATGTGGGTGCCACGTGTATGCTGTGGTTGTCTCCTTTATAGTCCATCAGGACTTTCCAGACACTACAATATTTTTGACCTCCAGCACATACCTTACTCTCGAGTGCTAGCTTGTATCATTCCGCCAGATGTCAAGCTTCGTCCCTGATCCTCTCGATGATTGCCTTTCACCCTCCGAGGAGGAACCGAGAAACTCAGAACACCCCCAGGACCCGGGAAGGACAAACCTCGTGATCAGTGAAATGGCACAAGTTGTCATCATGAGTATATGTCATCTTTCTTCCTTCAGCATGCACTGACAAATTTTCCTGAAGACATGCTGGCAACGCTTTATCTCGTCATTGCCATGCTGTTTCGTTTCGTGGCGAGCTCCGTGCCCGGTACACTCGATGTTATCCTCCCGCCCTTGATTGAGGAGCCAGGCCACCCAGAATCCTCCAGTGACCCGGAAACACAACGCATCGCCATTATTTGTATGTGAAATATATCTCCGTCCAGCACGAATTGACGATCTCCCACAAGCCATTCGCGCAACCGGTCTCATGCTTGGCCTTCGACGGATCCCTGCTGGCTTCCATGTAACAGTAACAACTGATGGTGCTGAATGGCAGACTAGCAGCATGCCTGTACACGTAGACCAAGCTGTCGTGGAGTGGAATGAGCGCATACTTCTGTAAGTTGCCCCTAATGCGACTTTCCTGCAGATATTGAGAAAGATTGTAGGCCATCCGAGCCTATTTCTAAAGTTCTGGTCAGCGTGTATGCCTCGTTTGAATTGGGTCCCATGCTCGGTCATGGAGAACTCCTCCGTACATTCGAGATCTCTATTGGAGAATTACTGGATCGCAGTGAAAAGTCAAATCGTCAGTAACGTCTGTCGCAAATCATGCCTTACGGATCTTCAACGAGTATCCCAGCCATCATATTTCAGCCAAAGGCAGGGGAAGTCATATCCTCGTGTACTTCACTGTTCATGACAGTGGTGAAGCGACATTTTGATCAAGATGATGCTACAGTTTACCCCACCATTCCCGTAAGTGATCAAGGTATTCTGGTATTCTGATGCTAAGAGCTTGTAATATGTAGTCCACATCCTGTGATGCGTTAATACTAAGGACGGATGCCAGTCATCGTCTTCTCGCACGATACAGCCGGACGCAGAACAGTAGAGATCTCGATGAATCCATAACGCACTTCGGACACGCCTCTGATCTCTGCCCCGTTGGCCATCCCTGCCGTCCTGCAGCACTGTTCAATCTAGCTTCCGCAAAGGTCGTTAGTTGCCAGGGTAATGAAACCTCCCTCGAACTCGACATCGCTATCTCTCTTTTTCAAGATACCCTTGATTTGCGTCCCACTGGGCATCTGGACCGCGCCGTGACCCAGCTCTATCTTGCTGTTGCTCTGCTGTCTCGCTTCGCGAAACGGCGGTTTCAAGCTGATGCTGATGCGGCTGAAGAGTTACTGAGTGACGTCCTCCGTGCCTGCCTCGCCAATAGCCATGTGTACAGAGCAGCTGTGCTTGTAATCGAAGCGTCTGATTTGCACCAGGCTGGTAGTATCGATGTGAATGATCCTGGGCAGGAGCAGCCCGTTGGATCCATGCTTCCGTTATCGCCGAATCAACTTACACGTTGAGCAGAGTGGTGTTTGCGCAAAGATGTTCCTCATGCCGTAGATGAAGTTATATCCCTTCATTACGATGCGCTAGGATACTACAGCGCAACACATGGTCAGCGAGAACAATTGCTATGTAATCTGGGTTCTATGCTGTTTATTCGCTTCAAACGCCAAGGCAATGTCCAAGATCTCGACAAGTCCATTGCGTTTCAGAGGGAGGCACTGGCTTTGCAGCCGGGTCGGTTCGAGTCATTGAATAACCTTGCGAATGGACTTGTTACTAGCTTCAAGCGGCGAGGCGATGTCCGAGAATTGGATGAAGCTATCGCGCTTCACAAGGAAGCGCTGGCGATGCGCCCAGTTGGCCACCCAGATCGGTCCATGTCATTAAATGGCCTTGCGAATGGACTATGCACTAGCTTCGAGCACCGAGGCAATGTCCAAGATTTGGATGAGTGTATTGCGCTTCACAAGGAAGCACTGAGTTTGCGTCCTGTTGGTCACCCATATCGGTTCATGTCATTGATTAACCTTGCGAACACACTCTACCCGCTTCAAGCACCGAAGTAATGGCCAAGACTTGGATGAGGTTGTCACACTTCACAGGGAAGCGCTGAGCTTTCTCCCAGTCGGTCACCCAGATCGGTCCATGTCATTAAATAGCCTTGGGAATGCACTCTCCATCCGCTTCGAGCACCGAGGCGACGGCCAAAGCTTGGATGAGGCTATCGCGCTCCACAAGGAAGCGTTGACTTTGCGCCCGGTTGGTCACCCAGGTCGGTCATTGTCATTAAACAGCCTTGCGAATCAACTCTTCACCCGCTTCAACCTCCAAGGCAATGTCCAAGACTTGGATGAGGCTATCACGCTTCAAGGTAAAGCGCTGAGTTTGCTCCCGGTCGGTCACCCAGATCGGTCCTCGTCACTAGGTGACCTTGCGATTCAACTCTCCACTCGCTTCCAGCACCAAGGCAATGATCAAGACTTGGATGATGCTATCACGCTTCAAAAGGAAGCGCTGGCTTCGCGCCCAGTCGGTCACCCACGTCGATCCTTGTCATTAAATAGCCTTGCGAATCTACTCTCCACCCGCTTCCAGCACCGAGGCAATGACCGAGACCTAGATCAGGCTATCACACTTCACAGGGAAGCACTGAGGTTGCGCTCAGTTGGTCACCCAGATCGGTTCGCGTCATTAAGTAGCCTTGCGAATAGACTCTGCACCCGCTTCGAGCGCCGAGGCAATGACCAAGACTTGGATGAGGCTGTCATGCTTTACGTGGAAGCGCTGAGCTTTCTCCCAGTCGGTCACCCAGCTCGGTCCTCGTCATTAAATAACCTTGGCCATGGACTCTTCACCCGCTTCAACTACCGAGGCAATGCCCAAGACTTGGATGAAGCTATCACGCTTCACAGGGAAGCACTGGCTTTGTACCCGGTCGGTCACCCAGATCGCTCCAAGTCATTAAATAACCTTGTGAATGGACTATCCGCCCGCTTCATGCACCGAGGCAATGCCAAAGACTTGGATGAAGCCATCGCGCTTTACAGGGAAGCACTGAGTTTGTGCCCAGTCGGTCACTCAAATTGATTTATGTCATTAAACAACCTTGCAACTCAACTCTCCACCCGCTTCAAGCATCAACAAAATGCCAAAGACTTGGATGAGGCTATCATACTTCATATGGAAGCACTGGCTTTGCAGCCAGTAGGCCACCCAGATCGGCATCAGAAAATTCACACATTCCTTATTTTGCCCTTAAACAGACTTATTCACACTTAACCACCTTGTTGAAAGTGGATCTACTTGTCTGAAATTTCAACTTGAATGTATTAAGAAAAAAAATGTTGAGATGTATTAATGGTCATATTTTATTATGTATCACATTAAAAAAATATCAGATATGCCAGGTGAATGATGTGAGAGAGAGAAAACAAGTTTTGAGATAAGTGAGACAAGCTGATTAAGGATGTTAAGGAATGTGTGAATTTACTGATGTCAGTCCAAGTCATTAAATAACCTTGGAAATGCACTCTCCTTCTGCTTTGAGCATGGAGGTAATAACCAAGACTTGGATGAGGCTATCAAGCTTTGCAGAGAAACACTGTCTTTGCGCCTGGTCGGCCACCCAGACCGGTCCACGGCATTAAATAGCCTTGCAGGCGCGCTCATCATCCGCTTCAAGCACGACACAATGGAGAAGACCTTAACAATGCCCTAGAGAATCTCCGATGTGCATTGAGTTTGTCGACGCAATATGATCCTTGTCAATTACACGTTCATCAGGGGCTAGCTGCTATCTATCTGCTATTCCATGAATCAGGACTTAATGGTAGGGGCAAAGATACTGACAATATGAATGCTGCCATGCACCATATCAAGGCAGCAGCAAACACCATCTCTGGAGATTTGCTATCTCACCTGCGAGCAAGTCTAAGCTGGGTCCGCCATGCTGAAGAATATATGCACTGTACCCTATTGGAGGCTTATGCAACTTCCATGAGCCTTCTGGATGCCCACATGCCCGCCACAGCATCACTCTCATCCCATCATAATGCTATGATGGCCTTTCCGCATGCACTTGCAGTTGATGCTGCATCATGGGCTCTTCATAGTGGTGATGTGTGCCGTGCTATTGAGCTGCTGGAGCAAGGCAGGACTCTTATCTGGATGCAGATGGTGCAATTCCGCACCCCTCTTGATAGTCTCCAGGAAGACAATCATGCAAAGGCTGTGACAAAGAAATTCCGAGACCTCAGCTCCCTCCTTGATAACCCTCTTGCAAATCATTCAGAAGGGACTCAAAAAGTCAATGCAGAAACAGAAGCTACCCGCTATACACATCTGGTGGAGGACTGGAATACAACTGTGGAAGAGACCCGGAAGCTCAAGGGCTTATCTTGCTTCCTACTTCCTCCCTTATTCTCTGAACTTCAAGATGCTGCTTGTGGCGGGCCCATCATTGTTCTCATTGCAAGCAAGTCATATTGCCATGCAGTCATTGTCCTACATCAGTAAATTCACACATTGCTTAGCTTCCTTTTTTGCAACTTGCCACCAGCTAATTTCCCAAAAAGGTGCGGATAAGTCCCTCGCAAGAATGGTGACACCAACTTGCTGTAAACTTGCCACAAGGCAATTTTAAGTTGAAAAAGCAGGTGCCTCCTCTTGGCCATGACTTATTTCAATCTGTTCTAGCTTTTTGGGCAATTATTTTTAACAGTAGCACTTATTTCTCCGTTACATTGCACAAATTGTTGATTCTTATTTCACTTATTTCACACTTTTAATATAAAAATAACCACAAAAACACTGGCACTTTGTAAATTAAGTGAGGGAAAGAGCATGCAAGTACTAGTAAGTAGTGAAATATAGACATCAAGCAAGAACAAGCATGAGAGATTCAATATACTATGCAGCACCTAGTAGTAGTGAATGACTCTACAAAATCGTCAGTTAGGGAATAGTAGTGAACAATGAAATGGTACTACCAGTCGTCGTAGATGAGTGCACGCTCATCATCGGAATCCTCGCTGTCGAGAGCAGTAGGCGCACCATGCCTCTTCGCGGCAATGTCCTTGGTGCGCTCCCAGACATCCCGGATGACTGACTCTCAGAGGCGGTTGATAGACTTCATGTATCCCCTGGTCACCTCACCATAGTTCGTGTTCAAAAATGCCTTGAGAGCGCTACTGGGCTTGCCCGAGGCTTTGTTCATGGTGTGTGGGACCTTGATGGCCTTTCCTTTGCTGTTGACTTTCAGTTCACTGAACGAAGGTGCATCTGCCTCGATCGCAAAGGCATGATTATCTGTGAAGTCGTCATTGACCATGAAGTTGTCCTCAATCAGGTCATCCTCCGGCAGGGCATCCTTGATCTCGTCATCATTGGTCAGGATATCTATGAGTTTGCGCTTGACACTTGTCACGGTAGAGTGGGATGTTTGAGTTTGAGTGAGAGCTGCAGCTCGACAGATATCAGCATCATAATATCCTCTGGGGACCTGCGTAGAAGGAGGAGGCTCAAGGTCAGATTCCATATCAGTGTCAGATCCATAGTTAACAAGGGAAGCTACTACTGGGGGAGCCGCCTCAACGTTCATTTCATCGTCGGCAATGTCAGACTGAATTGCGTTGAGCTGTCGAGGAGTCAGATTGGTGTTTTGATAGGCGTGAATGGTTTGTACTGAAGTATCAGGAACCTTAAAAGAAATCTTGATGCCCTGGTAATGCAGTTAACACAATAAAAAGAACTGGGTAATTGAACTCACCTGAGCAGCCCTTGGTTTAGACATATGGGCAAGGGCTTGAGAGCGCTCAACTGATTCGTCCAAATCATTGTCTGCAAATAGGGTCGTAAAACGATCTGCCACATTGTCAGCCCCAGCATCAGCGATTGTGTCGATGGGTGTGAGTGGGGCACCACTGCTACTAATAGTACTCCCCATAGTTGGTTTAGAGGAGGGAGCAGTACTAGAGAAGTTGGAAGGCATCGTAGATAATTTTTTCCTCAAGCCGGAGGATGGCTTTGAACCAGCAGGAGGAATATCAGTCCTCCAACCCAAGATGCGCTCGGCAGCAATACCATAATCTTTAGTAGAGCTATCATCATGGACCATTAGATTGAAAAAGAAAAGAGCCATTTCAGTGAGATGGTGCAACATAGTTGAGAAGCAAATGTCTTATACATCATCAAGCTTCTTATCGTCATCATGTGCTATCGTTGATTCATCGATAAGGCCCACAGCTTGGATTGCATCTCTCACCGGCATCTTCACTGGTAACACTTTCCTCTTCTCCTTCTTCTTGCGTGACCCTGGCACTCGCACCTCTTCCTCAGCATCACTCTCAGGATGTTCGATGTTAGCACTGGTTGCTAATTTACCTCCCGCTCTACCACCCTTGCCATCAGCGCTAACGGCCTTATCCTCAGCCATAGTCGAGTTGGAGGTCTCCGTGGCTTTTACAGCCTTTTTAACAGGGCGTGGGCGGGGACAAGTAGGCTTTGGCGCATCAGCTCGTTTAGCAGCTTGATCTGTCTCCATTTGTTTCTGAAAAGCAGCAATCTGGTTATGTGCTTCAAGTTCAGCCATTTCACTTGCCCTCTTTTCTTCTTCTTTGCGCTGATTGTCAGCGGCCTTTTGAGCTTTGGTACGTCTCTTTATGTGGCCTTTGCCCCCAGTCAGGATATAACCTGGATGCTGAGTTGCATTTTTAGCTCAGGTCGTCACACATTTCAAAACTGTGCTGGCAGGCTGAGACATGGTATCAACGGAGGGTTTGGGAGGCTGAAGAAAGAGAAAATTTGACTAGTGGTGGCTGACAACAAGGTGAGTTTCGTCACAATTCTCCAAAAAATATTGCCTAAGCTGACTCTGAATAAATACATATGACCCTACTTTGCTCTGACGTACCTACTAATATACTAGCGCAATATTTTGCCGTCACCATTAATATTGGGAGTCTCCAGCATTTTCAGGCACTCCAATCCAATGCTTTGCCTGTGAGACATCGATGTCATGGTTCACCAACACCTTTCTGATGAGGAGATAGTCTACCAACCCTTTCCGCACTGTGAGTACTAGTTTTCATTCGTTGACGCAGTGAGACTGAGGTTAACCACCGCATTTCCAGTGTAGCACTAAAATCAATGTTCGCCAAAGCCTGTTCGGTACAGTTTGCTCGTGTCTGGGCCCCAAATCTGGCTTTTATTATCAAACTGGTTTGTCACATTGGTGCCGATAATTACGGGCGGTTGCACCCCAAACCTAGAATGTGTCCGCCTTTGACATCTTCTTCAATTGTCAACATCCCAGCACAGCACATATGCCTTCCCGTCGTGCTCACCACCTGCTTCAGCTTCCATGCCCAGTTCCAGGATGCTCACGCTGGTTTTGAAACCAGTCAGGTCTCACACAACACAGGCGCTCGCTTCACTCAAATTTACCTGTTTCAGGACCATCCACTCAGGATCATCCCCGGCCATCTCATTCACCCTCCCTCCCTTGAGACTTGTCAC
>MU177935.1:159163-193797 GCA_016695465.1 Suillus americanus | reverse complement strand
GAGTATAGAGTTCGAATCATGAGTAGTAGTAGTAGATCGATAATGATGTATTGCAACTTGCAGCGCTTGTTTCGGCGTTGGTAATTGATCCCGCCTCGCACTGCTTTTCGGCACTTAAATTCCACGTGCTTCCTTACTTGACTTGTCAAACTCAAAGCAAAGTGAATAATTATAGATAAGTTAAAAATAAGTTTTAATTTTCAAAATAAGCTGCGCTATGGAATGTGTGAATTTACTGATGTACACAAGGAACCTCCGGTTAATGTAGGACTCGCTATCAATGTAGAAAAACTCGTGCGATTGACGATTGCTTTCCAACGGACGGTGAACAACCCTCTGTCCCGGGAGAAACAAGGAAAGCTGATACAAGCTTTGAGGGAGTTATGGGTCGAGGTCGTGTACCCTGTGATTGAAAATCTGGGCAAATTTGCAAAGCTAAGGTCGCGAATATGGTGGTGTCCAACCTCTTTCTTCAATTTCATGCCTTTGCATGCTGCTGGCGAGTACAGGCGAGGTGCAAAGTCCCTTGCACAGCTATACATTTCTTCCTACACCCCATCGCTTACAGCGCTCATCAAGGCTCGCAGACGCAGTGATCAACCTCTTCCCGTGTCGTTCGCCGCCATTGGTCAGAATTGCCCAGAAGGACATTCAACTATTTTAGACTGTGTGGAGCCTGAGCTGACATTAGTGCAGAGCCTTTTACCCCGTCCTCCAAAAGTTTCCTTCACGAAGATCACAAGCATTGATGCTACAAAATCAAGAGCGTTGTCCGCATTGCGAGATAACCCTTGGCTTCATTTTGCGTGTCACGGGACACAGAATCATACAGAACCATTCAAGTCGGCCTTTCTCATGCGCGACGAACCGCTTTCACTCCTCGATATTACACAGATGGATCTATCTTCACATGCATTTGCATTCCTTTCCGCCTGTGAGACCGCAGTCGGCGACTTTCACACTCCTGACGAAGTGATACACCTGGCGGCTGCCCTGCAATTCGCTGGGGTGAACAGTGTTGTTGGGACATTATGGCAGGTCAATGATATTTCCGTGCAGCGCTTAGTCGAGGCATTCTACAAAAGCTTTTGCGGGGATGGCACAATGAATTCAAAACGAGCTGCCCGGGCACTGCATCGGGCGGTCCAGTCGTTACTAGCTGACGCCGACATACCCTTGGACCAGCGCATAGTGTTCGTACATATTGGTATATGATCAATTTCGTCCGTCCTCCTACCTTGTTGATCAAAATGTTATTGGCCATCTGACCACTTCGCATGTAGCATCTAGCTGTGCAGCTTGTGGCAACAAAATTGCAAGTCGATACTGCAGACTTCAGGACTTGGTGATATGTATATATAATCTCGACTTTTATTTATGTTTGTCAGGCTGTTGCCTCCGAAGAGCACAAGGCAACCGCTCGGAAAGAATGATTCAATGCAGTTCGGATTCGTATCGTTGGTTTGAATACATATGTTAGCTGGTATTACGCATCGTAGCTAGCAGCAAGACATCATTATGCATATGAACGTAATACTCATCCCTCATCCACGCCCGGTTGCAGGTGCCGCTTCGCAGGAGCTCTGATAGCCATATCGTACCGGTGCAAGTGGGCGATTTCGAACCATTTTATAAAGCTACTTGAAGGGGGATGATTTGTGTTGGAACGGAGGCAAGGCCTGGCAACTACTTACCGGGACTCATGGAACTTGAACTGGTGATGATTTTGAGAACGACGTGAATACTGTTGACTCGGACGAAGGCTATACCCACTCGAAAAATATCCTTTCAGAATATGACAAGCGATCGCAGAATACGGTACCATGGGTATGATGTCCCGATAGCTCGGAATTGTTACTTGCATGCAGAAACATAAGTTGGGATGGGATGAAGATGCAATCTTCGATTAAAGCCGATGTTTGTGCCTCTTTTACATGATATTATTGGGAACTTGAACTTCATGGTCTTTACTGCCTGTCGTCCTACTCTTCGATATTCCTTAGCGCCTCTTCAACAATCACTTCCGGGAATTCATACTGTATCCAGTGCGAGGCATTTGGAACGATCACTGTTCTAACATCTTTGAATTTTGCAACAGCCTCCAGCTTTGAAGCACCATATGCATTAAATCGCGGATCTGCAATCAAAGCCGTCAATGCAGCAGCAACAGGCCTGTCGGCGAACAAATGTGAGAACGACCATGGCACGTTGCCCTGTAGCAATCCAAACTATCAGTACAGCTGGTTCCGGAATGCTACTCGCAAACACTGACTTCCAAGTGATCATCGCTGTTGGTTACTCTGACGATCTGGGTCTCCAGTGACCTCCAAATAGCATCCTCTCTCGTCCATAGAGGATTCAATGCCATGTAATCTTCTACCGTGAGATTGGGGTTGACTCGGGCATCGTTAGAAGCCCTGGCTCTTCGAGCCATCATCTGCTCTGCAGTCAATTCCACAGACGAATCGATGAGAACCACTGAAGTGGGCCTGGTTTTCGGCAGGTACTTGAGAAGCGATAATACCACAGCTCCACCCATTGAGTGGCCAATGACTATATCATACTCCGCAGCCTGAAGGTAGGGTAAGAGGTCGTCTGCCAATGTCTGGACTTTAAAGTCGACTCCAGGCGTCCTGAGAACATGTCCAAGAAGGTTAGGAGCAACGACCAAGTATCCTATGATATTATCATACAGATAAGCGCTGTAAAATGACTCTAGCGAGGGGGACCCACCTTTGGCTGCAAGTATCGATGCAACACGGTGGAACGTATACGAAGATGAATTTAAACCATGTATAAGGAGTGCTCTCTTGGTTGCAGTAGGGGATCCCCACTGACTTGCAGACGGGACAGTGGTCATAGTGTGGCTCATAAATGTATGGATACTGTTTCGGTCAAGTTCCGATAACGGATCAGACAGTTACCCGAACCATTCCTGCACGTAAATCGAAGAGAGCTGGACAATGATATCAAGCGTTTGATTATCAGTGTACGGGAATATAATCTGAGCTTGCGATGGACGCCGCTCCAAGGTCATAAAATCATGTGGCGGAAATCAAGGTATACCACGAGTCTCAAACTAGACACCTATGTGAACAAATACAATCTGCTGTTCCAGTGGAATCTTCTTCCGCAACGTCTTCACAGCATTATGCAACGCTAGAGCAGCACGCCTGCAGTCCAATCTGCCCAAACCATCAACCAGGTTGTCGTAAAACGCTCTTACGACCTGACGAGCAACCTCGTCATCAACAGACCACATCGAACCTATTACACTGCGAAATCCAGAGAATTGCATCGCTGCAGCAAGATGGATCGCCTCATCAGGGCTCGATTCATCTCCCACAGTAGTGTGACAAGCTGATAAGAACGCAAACTCTGGATTCTGCAGGCGAGATCGGACGATGTCCATGATGGTGAAAGGACCGTCGCGCATCGCGAAGGAAGATTGGAATGGTTGTTTCCGATTCGGAATTCCGTGACAGGCAAGGTGAAGCCACTGTGCACGACTAAATGCACCGGATGCCCCCTTGACTGTTGCGTCGCTGTCGGTGAGGGATGCAAAGGACAGGACGGGTGCCACCCGTTCAGCGACAATGTCTAACTCAACGGCCACATGTCGAAGTTCCTTTCCTCCGTCCGGATGTCCTTGGCCAACGGCAACAAAATGCTGAATGGACGCATCTTGAGAAACACGACGCCTCGCACGAATGAGTGCAGCCAAAGTTGAGGTGTACGAGGATACGTAAAAGTGAGACAAATTATGGCTCCTCTTTTCATAAGGTCCCGCTGCATGTAGGGGAAGCAGGGTGAACTCAGCGGTGGGACACCACCAGATGCGTGAGCCAGGGTCAATCAACTCCTTGAGAACCTGAACTACGGGGCTAACGATACAAGCCCAAAGCTTGCGTAGGATGCCGACCATCTTGAGTGATTCGAGTTGATGATCAGAAGAACCAACACGCTTTGTGAGGGATTGGAATTCCGATGACAGCTCGGAAACCTCTGCTAGTGAGATATCGAGTGGAATGAGGATAGGGTCCTGATCCCGCGTGATGATCAAGACGTCACAGCTATATTTGCTTCCATTGACAATGATGACTGGACCATATTCTGCCGCTTTCCGGAGGTCAGAGAACAGCGGAGGCAAGAGAAATCGGGAAAAATAAGGTAGCTGGCGGATGCGGGAAATAATACCATCCCATTGCGTGGTCAGTTGCCGGATTTGTAGGAACTGGTCTTCAGTAGACGCATCAAATACGTCACGAAGGCCCGAGCTGAGTTTCTTGAACTCTTCTGCTAAGGCACCGCCGGTGGCACTTGATGTGGAAAGTTCTTCCAGCGGCGTGCGTAAGCGCGCTAAATGAGTCCACAACACTGCACGGCCTTGCTCTATTAGTTCCACAGCATACGTTAAAGCGCCATGGCGAACACAACACGAGAATGCATCCATTGCAATGGATGAAGTGACCTCCTTGACCACATCGAAATGTTTAGAAGAGGGCGCTAAAATAGTGACATACTGATCCAGGAATTTCAACGTGGTCTGATAGGCAACAAGTGCAGAACCATGTTTCACCTGCTCAGCGGAGATGATCCATGACTTGGCAGCACAAATATCGAGACGAGAGACCGGAAGAGATTGTTGGGAGAGTTGTGAATAAAGGCTGAAGGCCTCATCCAAGTCTGATGATAGACCTTGCCACTTGAATCTATATTGCAGACTGAGGGCAAGGTGTTGGAGAGACGTGGATCGATGAAAATGGTCAGGGGGGCAGAGCACCAAAGCACCTCGACGGAGCTCGATTTCCTCATCTACGTCCGATAGGATCTTCCGCTGCTGGAATCTTACTCGAAGGCTGTTTGCAAGGTTGTTGAGAGAAGCCCATCGATCAAGATGGCCCAAAGGGCAGAGGGCCAGCGCAGCTCGATGGTGATCAATGGCCTCGTCCAGGTCAGACAGGACATTCCGCTGCTGGAATTTATATACAAGTTTGTTTGCGAGGTTGCAGAGAAAACCAGGTCGAAGAGGATGGCCAGGCGGACAGAGGACTAGAGCATCTCGATGGAGCTCGATGATCTCATCAAGATCCGACGGAACGCCCTGATCCTTGAATCTGTTTCCAAGGCTAACGCCGAGGTTGTTGAGGGACATCAATCGATGAGGATGGCCAATGGGACAGAGTGCTAGTGCAGATCGATGGAGATTGACGACTTCATCTATGTCAGACAGGACAGGCCGCTCCGGAGATCTGACGACAAGGCTGTTTGCAAGGCTATTGAGAGAGTTATATCGATCAGAATGGTCAAGGGGATAGAGCGCCAGTGCAGCCCGATTGAGCCTTACGGCCTCGTCGAGATCAAACAGGACGCCCCCCCGCTGGAATCTGTGTAGATGGCTGTCCGCAAGGTTGTTCAGAAGTTGGGGTAGAATATGACAACCAGGGTGACAGATCTCCAATGCAGCTTGGTAGAGCTCAATGGCCTTGTCCAGGTCAGACAAGACATCCAACCGCACGCATCTGTCATGAAGACAGCCGGCAAGGTTGCTTAGCGTCATGGGTCGATCGGAATGGCCAGGTTGACGAAGCGTCAGGGCAGCTCGATAGAGCTTAATGGCCTCATTCATGTCATTCAGGACGCCCCGCTGGTGGAATCTGAGTTGAAGGGCATTGGCAAGGTCGTTGAGAGAATTGGATCGAAGAGGATGGCCGGCGGCACGGCGTGCTAGTGCAGCTCGATGGAGATTGATGGCCTCATCAAGGTCTGATAGGACACCCCGTTGCTGGAATCTGTGTACAAGGCTTATGGCAAGGTGCTCGAGAAAGATAGGTAATTGATGAGAATGGTCATGGAGACATTGCTGTAAGGCCGCTCGCCACAGCTCGACATCGTCTCCCATGTTACTATGGCGAAATACAAAAGTTAAACGAGGAATGTTCGGAAGGATGCAGCTGGAAGTACCAACGCGAGCAGTGAAATGAGGTCCAAAAGACGAGCTGGGACGGTACAACGCCCACACCACACTCTCTAGTGTCTTGTGAATGACTCGATGAGTACAAAATCGAATGGGATCTAGGTCGCGTGAATCCTCACTTGCAAGCAGAAATTTGAACACTGAAATACGGCCAGTCAGCTGTGCGTAGAGTTCAAGAAATTGGGTCGGTAAGGGTTGTGAACTCAAACTTGTCGAATGATGAGTAGGTGCATTCTACAACGCTGAGCAGGCTCAAGCAGCGCCTACCACACGTGTATTGTGAGCTCCAGTCTCTAGAACTCGAAAAAGGAAATGATTTGTAGTACTAGGACCAATGAAGTATCAAGGGCGCTAACTCAGGCGTCTAGCGGGCCATAATCGAGAAGGAACGACTTTTCCTCAGCCTACATGATGGTCTGCCAAGAGTTGGTAATAGGATCCACGTTGGATCGCATCTTCTCCTCCCAGACTCGCCAGAGGAAGGCAAGCTTTGTTTCGATCGAGAAAGTCCGGGAATGGGCAGTATCTGTACACCTGAAAGTCAAACCAAAGTCTAGGGCTTCGGCGGATGGGTTCGAGCGGAGTTATAATATTACGTAATGCGTTTTCGCGCCCCCCTATCCTCACCCAGGCTATACGGCTACACCTACTTACCTCACGTTGCCTGCCAACTTGTGAGTTACATTTATTTATTTCTCCTGCTCTTTTTTTGCACTAATGGCACTCAGTGGATAGTCCACTGCATCCTCCTGATTTCAACACTTCCTGGTATCCTCTCGTGCCTGCTGCCGCTCTCCTGTGCCTGCCACCCTCTCACTTGCATTGAGTATTCTCCTTCACTAATTGAATCATCAAGCGCCCCCTCTCGCAGGTTCTTGTGCCGTTTTACATGAGCCCCTCCCACTGTACCTCGTGCCTGCTGCCACCCTTGTGCATGTCACATATGAACTAAACTGCCACTCAATAAGCCTGACAGTTCATTAACGTTCATGTTTCATCGCTTGTAGTACTATGTCATCACCGGGCTTTTTCCTGATGGATCTGACGAGCAGCTTCTTTATCGACAGACCACATCAAACCTACTACACTGCGGAATCCCGAGAATAGCATCGCCGCAGTAAGATGGATCGCCCTATCGGTGCTCGGTGTAGTGTGACAGGCCGATAAGAAAGAAAACTCTGGATTCAGCAACTGAGATCGGATGATGTCCATGATGGTGAACGGACCGTGACGCATCGCAAAGGAAGACTCGAACGGTTGTTTCCGATTTGGAATTCCGTGGCAGGCAAGGTGAGACCACTGATTTCGACTAAACACATCGAATATTCCCTGGACTATTGCGTTGCCGTCGGTGAGGGATGTAAAGGACAGGATGCTACCCGCTCGGCGACAATGTGGCCACACATCGAAGTTCCTTTTCTCCAGCCGGATTTGCTTGGCCAACGACAACGAAACACTGTACGGACGCACGTTGAGATACACGCTGTCTCGTGCTAAATGAATGCTGTCAAAGTTAGGGTGTAGGAGGAGACGTAAAAATGAGACAAATCACGACTCTTCTTCGCGCAAGGTTCTACTGCGTCACGGTGTAGGGTGCACTTGGCGGTGGGACACCAGATGCGTGAGTCAGGGTCAATCAACTCCTTGAGAATTTGAACTGTGGGCCTGACGATACGAGTCCAAGCTTACGTAGGATGCCAAGTTTTGCCAACCATATTATGTGATTCGAGTCGATGATCAAAAGAATCAACATGCTCTATGAAGGACTGGAACTCTGATGACAGCTCAGAAACCTCGGATAGCGAAATGTCAAGTGGAATGAAGACAGGATCTTGGTCCCTCGTCATGTTGATCGTCCTGTGGAAGTATAGTATGATACACGTGCAAAAGTTACGACGCAAATGATGACACGTGTACATAGATCGCAAAATTAACAAATGCCTTTACTTACCTTACTCTTTACTCCGCATCATTTGCGTGCAATAATGGCATCATGTTTTGTAGCCAGCGCTGCAGCGCTGGGCATTGGTTTGCTAAATGGTGTTACGAGCGTTGCAAAACTGCAAACGGGGGTGCGGACTGACTTCCAGAATCGTAGACTCGTGACGACGCAGTTCTTCATGTGCTGGGGATCTGTGCCACGTGTCTGCATTGCCTTCCATTAAGTTGATACTACATGTATAGCCATAGGGACGCGCACATGCTCGCCATCGCGATATATCTAGAGACTTAACTTTTGATGCACTTGTGACTACAGATATTGCGTTCTGTTACAGTAATGATTGCACGGTGTTCCGCTTTTTTCTTGCTACCGTCCGTATGGTAGGGTCCCAGGCTCACTGTGGCCGGCGGCGGCGCCCAGCGTAGCACTTAAATAAGCAAAGTAAGTGTTCGGTCCATCAAGACAAAGATAGCGGTAGGCAGAGAGTGTAGATACGTAAATATAAAATTGTTCATTGTTTATATTAATGCCGTCACATGATACATGCGTACAGGGGTAAGCCGCCGCGTATTTTTGTCGTGTATCAGCGCAGCTTGCAATTGGGCTATCACATGCGATGTCAGATGACAGCTACATGTGGCCGCGGTCATTGGTTTTGTGGCGGCTGTGCATGTTCTACGCATGTCTTGAATAACCTGGCAGGGGGCACAGCTCTTTGTTGCTGGGTCTAACCGTATTTTGCACTCTCCTCGCACCGCCGATTCGCACTCCAACAATATCGGAGTTCTGAGTGATCCGTGAACATATGACCAGAGACGGGGCGTCAGAAGTAGTTCAAGTTAAGCTGACCGGTGCCGGTGCATGCAAATTTAAACTGGTAAGAGTGCCTGGGAGTGCCTGGGAATCGGCATCAATCAAATAAGTTTGATGCAATATCTGGGAAGGGTTACAAGCTATCTATAGACCGCCGTTGTGCAATCGCCAGCCCCCTCGTAGGCTTGTACAACCGCGGCACAAGAGCGTCTGTCCCTGTCGCCCACCGCCTAACAGTACACGGATTACACAATTAGCCCGCCCTTTTCTATAGATGACGCAAATGCCCAGATTGATTAATAGTATTGCAAAGAGAGACCAAGACTCTAAGATGAGTCTGTGCAAGACTAAAGAATTTACGGCAAGGAGAGCGATAAGTGAGTGGGACGCGAATAACATAATGGTTGAACTCACGAATCGAGTACGAGAAAAACAAACGACGAGTGATGAATTAGGTAGATGTGTGGAAGGTAACCTGTTCATCACTGTGGTATTGAGGGTTTACCAGTCGGGAGATTCACCCTTCTGGGCAAACCGCTTCCAGTCTGGACCACCGGGCTTTGGGTCGATGGGGTAAACGAACGCACACAGACGGCGACGGCTGAAGATCACATACCTCACGAGCCTCCTCCAACGGGCTTCTCACTTCCAAACTACTGCCCATCAGCTATACCGAGAAAAGATTAGCACCAAATAATAAAAATTTTGATCGTATGACCAGACTCACTGTGGGTGCAGCTAACACTGTACATGCAGAGGCCACGACAAAAAAGAGTGCTGAGAGCTTCATGAGAGCTTTAAAGTGTGGGGGCGGATATAAACGCTATTCTGTAAGGCATCCTGGTTTGTCTAAGCGGTTTAAAAGGAATTCGGGAGAAACGATGCCTGAAAGTTCACATGCCATGAGTAGCTCCGTGCCTGACACTGCTATCAAACTTGGTCGTGTCTTACACGTAAGGTTCCGGTCCCAGGATCATGTATATCGCGCCATATAGCTTGCAAAGCAAATTCATACGCGTGGCAGGCGTTCACAAGCACACTCTATCATAGTCGGTGTATTGCTGAGCTGATCTGATAGCATTTGGGTGATTGACGAGCTTTGAACGATCCGCCGCTGGCTCTCTAATTCTGCCGCGGCAGGAACATTCCCTGTACCTGGTTAATTGTCCATATCGCGAATTTGAACCTAGGTCCCAACTCACCATAGAACTTCGATGTTCTTCCATAGTCATTCCGCCTAATTCTAACAGATTCAAATCTCACGCATGATGTTGCCTGGTTGCTTCACCGGTTGTTACTTTCGACACCCGTTCCTTACAAGCTGCTTTTTTCACGCCACTATCACAACGTGGGTCCCCGTGGTGGGCTTACACTGATGATGGATTACCGGTTACCTACGAGCGCCTAAAATTTCTTGCAGCGCAGACTCTGCTACACAACTAGAACTTCAGTAGCTGGCAGGACTAGTAACATACACTGCCACCGCAAAACGCACGCACACGCGCATGCCCGAATTCATCCGCAACGTTTACGTGCTCTTTGTAAATATTCCTTGTTGCTTCTTTTCATGCTATCCATACTTTGCATATAATCACCGCCGTTCTCGTATCGTAAGTTTGATCCAGACCTCGGCGAGTCAAACCTGTGGCATAAATTCATGCCTGCAGGAACCCAGGACCCAGGTACATACCGCGATATTAAGTAGAACGTTCCCGGGAACTAATGCCTCGCTTAGGAATCTAGATGGCGTAGTATGCACATTTGCCTGCGCTCAGCGCCTTTCCCTTGAGCCGGCTATCTGAGTCATTACTTGCAAAGTATTCTCAAGTACGGAGGAAACCAGGGGAAACTCTGCATATATCAATATTTCAGACACGTAGCAAATGTGTCTGCCGTTCTCACCCAACCGTTGACCTTGTGTGCCTTGCTTCATGCCTGACGCAGGCGCCAGATCTTGGGATCAGGTCCCATATACATTATTCCCAGGTTCGTGGATGATCGATGACGGTCTGACGAGTGTCCGGGTGCCGGTGCGTTTGAAAATTCTAATACCATTGGGTGAGTAGCTACATGTTAATGAGGTCATTGCCCGTGTGCCTTTCCTTTCAGTGTTACTTATGTAACAACACACATCTTGCGGTGCTCATATTTATTCGCTGTTTTCTCTCAGGTCGGCGTAGGATGAGAACCCGTTGTCGCTCACGCCGTTGATCGATGATCATTGATGATAATGCCTGTCACTACTATCGATATCCGGACCTTCGAGCAGTTGACAGACAAAGAGGCAAGTCTATTATAAATTTATACTCTTTAACTGATATGCATTTCTTGATGAAAGACTCATTGAGAAGGGAGTAACAATATTAAAATACCTTCAAAATAACAGTTTTTATGATTCCTGGCTTATCTTTTGTCTATATACTCGCTCGCCGCATCCCGCAGAGAAACCCACTACCCATGCTTTTTTTGCTTTCCTTGATGTAATCAAATTCCCAAAGCGCTTCTAGAGTCCTCTCGTCATTGCCCGAAGCGAACAAAACAAGTTTGCGAACCTTCATTCGTACCTAACTATTTTAGGAAACCACTCCACGTGTGAAACCATTTCTGGGTCACACTTTCCAAGATACCGGAACAAGCGAAGTAGCGAACTTCATGTAGCCCGCCGTCACCACGACCCCCATTCCAAAAGCCATCATTAGTCTTATTGTTTCCCCCGAACTCGACTTAGAGTTAGCATTACTCTCCCCAGCCTTTTTCGGAGCGGTAGCCCTAATCTGACCAAGACTAGGATGGGGAGCCTTTTTGTCAAATGTGTTGACGGGCGAGATGCTGCTGTCGTGTGCGTGTTGTAGGGCTGGGAGGCCATCAAAACTCTCGAGATTCTCAGCAGTCCACCACGCTTTGATCCCACGCGGGTCTTTGACGAGGGCCTGGGAGTCATATGGGGGCGGGGCTTGCTGAGGCTTGTCATCACAATCAAAGTTTTCCATGGAGTCGCACCAACGCTCGAGAATCGTGCGCTGGGTCTCGTATTTGTACAATGGGACGCCAAAGCCGCAGGACTGGAAGTTTGGTTTGATTGGGCATTGCATAGAAGAATTGCAAGAACATACCGTTCCGACTTTGTGCACATCGATGACGATAATGGCGCGTGAGCCGGCTTTGCGGTTGGACGGGGGGATGAAGTCATTGTATTCTGGCGTGCCGAATTCGTATACGGTGCCTGTGATGGGTCAGTGAGAATTCGGGTTTTGACAATGAGAAAGGATGTAGGAATTTGAGGTGGGTAGGATGCCGGATGAATGGAAAGAACACGCTTACCTTTTCCCCACAAGCGGAGGATTCTCGGAGGTCCCTCAAACGCGTTGAAAAGGATCGTTATACGACCGTTTCCGGGCTGGCGCATGTGCGCAATCGTCTCGATACCTACAACATATGGATCAGAACGCGGGTCTTAGGGTAAAACCCTGCAGAATGTGAACGCAGCCTACCACTGCCAGTAAGATCCTCATACCAAACTCTGGTAGGACTCTCGACGTGGAAACAATTCGCAGTGCCCTTAGGAGAGACATTAACATGCCCATCCCCCTGTAGCGCAGCCGTAGCCACCCAAAACATCTGCTGCTTCAAGATCCATTCGATGAGTTTCAACGGGATCTCGTCATAGTACTTGGCCATGATAATCGAGGACTAGGTAGGCAAAGAGCAGAAAGACCTGGAAAGGATGTGAGATAAGAGATGGTGAGACGGGTAGTGGGCGCCTGGGCGCCGGCGGGAAGCCGATTACTACATTCCAACATTTTCCCCAAGTTTCAAACATCTGTCCGAACTGTTCGGAAAGGGCTCGCTAGAGCTTACATGACAAGCGCCCATGATCATGATACCAATCACCTTGGATGATGAGAGAGCTTCTGACAGCGGCCCGGGTATCGGGCTACTAAAGACTGCCCGACGATGGCGGCTGACGTAGGTACACCTGACCTTTTTGTTGTTTTGAGTGTGCCAGCCTGAGCATCGTTCTGCTCGCCAGTGACGTTGGACAACATGGATCACTGGTATATATCGTTAAATTTTTAGATATCCAGGATGTAGTAGAGATCAGGCAAAGATACGACGCGACAGCTGGTCATACATAGTACGAAATTTGAATCTGAATTGGGAACCGAATAATTTATTTTGGCTTCGAGGAGGTCCAGGATAGAAGCGCTTAGCGCTAGCCAAATTCGTCCGGAAGTGGAAGATCACCGTACCAGAGCGATAAGAGGATTTTGAGGAAAGGGTAGTGGAAGGGGAGCGACAGGAGGTACACGAGGGAAGGGGACGAAGAGGAAGAGAGAATGGAAGAAGAGGTAGAAAGAGGGTGAAGGAGGAAAGGGAGTCGGGACGGATCCGTGTATAGCAGATTCATATCGTACCCAACTCGAACAAATATGCAAACCAACGACGCGGACCTCTCCGCCACGATTCCTATAACCCATACTTGGTACAATAACTCCAGCACAGCGGCTCGTACTAAGGGCAAGGCTCAACGAGCCGAACAGTCATGCTCGTGCTCGCTCCACTCTCTACTTTTACTTGTACGTCTCATCTCTTTACTACGATTTTAATCAGCGTTCGCATTCAAGCTTGAATCCACTCAAGGTGGCTGTTCGTGTGCAGCTAACACGCTCTAACCCAAGTCCTGGCGTGGGCGTTTCTCTGCGCCACGGCGAAGGAACGGCTGCTGTCCTTCAATTTGATCTTGCTAGGGAATATTCTGTTGATCTGCAATCTCCTGTATTCGCATAAGAATGACGCTTATAGGTAGGGCATGTACAGCCAATTTCCCCTCAACCACGCTGCTGTGTGTGACACGAGAATCACAGCAAATACGCACAGTAATGCGATCCAGGATCAAAGGACATCTATCATGGCCATCTCCGTGATAATCTCATATGCGTTTCTTCCGCTCATCAACAACTGTACCTAAAATACGCTGGGATCTTAGGGTATGGAGTACGCAGTGCGCATGAAATTCTTACACGTGTATTCTGAGTGGACTGAAGTCGTTTGCCAATGGCTTGAGTATCTGTCGCACCTGATCGGCAAGATAGATCAGGCTGTAGTGGCCTCCGGCGCATCCAACGATATTTTGAAATGTATTTTATATCTTGAAAGTTGAAACACTAAGGTCTGTGTTAGTAATTCCTGGCATGTCGTAACTGATGAAGGGAGAAACAAACAGGGTTGCTGTTGCAAACAATATCCTGAGCAAGGGGTGTGCTGTTTTCCGCCAGTATTCATTACTGGAACTAAGGGACGAATTTCAGGCCAGCCGAAGAGAAATGGGGTTTGGAGGCAGATCCAATACGTCCCCCCTTTTGGAGTTGCCAATAAATTGGAGCCTTTTCGGGTGCTCGTCATGTCACCTTGGCAGGAACATGGCATGTTGGCATCTTGTCTTGGGAGTGAACCTGACCTGGAAGGCGCGGTCGCGTCGCGTAAGCGGGCTTTCTTGAGGGGGCAAGGTGTCACGGACAAAGCCATTGTCGCCACATCTTCTTGACTCCGCCGGTTATCAAGAGGATTTTCGTTCTGTTTTGTCCGCCTAGGGGATATCACTATTACACTCAATCCGGCTTGCAGTTGCAGTAGAATAACGCTTTAGAAGACAGGCCACCGCCTCAAACATGATCCGCGCTGCTATGCATTGGCAAGCGACGTCAAATGCACACTACATTTCATGCACAGGAATGCGGTTCATAATCGATGTCTATCGTGGACATCTCCGTAATATTCTCATCTATGTTTCTGTTCATCAAGAACAAGGTGGACCCACCTGAAATCCGCTGGGACATGAGGGCATAGAAATGGAGTACGCACATCCTCATCCAGAATTTGAAAACTAAGGTCATTTGAATATTCCCAGATCGTGTGGATTGCCTCAGGCACCTGATCAGCAAGATAGATTAGCTGCAATGTGGCACCGGTCCCCCGCGTTTTCGGATCTATATACCTCGTGTCATGTTAGCAGGAACATCGCACATCGACATCGGCAAATCTGACGCGGAACACTGCGTCTGGTAAGGGAACTTCCTTCAGGCAGAGAGGGGGCATTATGGGTAAAGTTATGTCGCCGCATCCTCGGGACATTTCCAGGGGTGTTTGTTATTGCGAGTTCTTTTTGCTGCTGTGCCCTTCGGTTCTCACTTGGGATAAGGTGTACACCACATCCATCATCCACGGGGATCTAACTGGGTACAGTAACTGCGCTTCAGTTCCTCGAGTATGAATGATGGGAAATGTCAGTCTAACGTGTCAATTGATGCTGACCGTCGCGCACGGCTTTCAGATCGTGGTCCGTCATTTGCTGTCAATCCGGCTGAATTCGCTTACTTTGCTGTTTCTGCTAGGCAGTGGGGTGCCTTCCGGAACTTGTCGGGAAAGACAACCCTTCACACCCCTCGTCGTTTGAAGTGACACGCGTTGTTAGGAAATGACATGCTTCGGGTCAGTTTGCATTCAATAACTAGCAGTAGACAAATTTTCATACCAATGACTGTCTTTTCTGCACACCCACCGTGGTCCAATATGAAGAATAACCATTCAAAATCCTCCCTTTGCATTAACATCAATGCTTGTGCTCAACCACATTAGGGTTTTATCGGTCTTTGCACGGACTTGGTCGTCGAGTGTGGTCCTTCTGCTACCCATGGCATATGGCATGGATTGACGAGGCTATGTTGTTGCGTGAGTTCCCTTGCTTTGCGGTGAACTACCTGTCGTTCGTCTGGTTCTTGTTCTCCACAGAGGATAAGGCAAACAGAAACTCCCTCGCCAGGATACACTGCGTAATCCCAGAAAAAAACGCTCAAACCACTTGACATGTTCCACCTTGCGGGACCCATACATATAACCTGTTTAGGGCAGCACGTGGTTCAAAGGATTAGCGAAAAATTCAGTTAACAACTTGTATCAAGCCGATCTTTGTGGGAATGAGGTTAGTTCCGGTAGGTGCCACTCATTTATTTCAAGCAATTCGTTTGACAACGATGACGAGCTGCGTCTGTTTGGATGGCGCCCAATTCAAGTCACTCGACAGGTCGGAATGATGTGACGTCAGTACACACCTGAAGACGGAGACCGGATGCTACCTTGACACGAGTCGTTAGTAGGGCTCGGAAAAGTCGGAGGCGGACATCGTCTGTATCATGAAAAAAGCAGCTGGCAAACCTCGCTCGGAAGAATTGAAGGATTTACTTGCCTGTCTCCTTCCCTGTCGCAATTCAACATGCGGCATCCGTAGGCACCGGTATAAGTTTCATACCCTTCTCAATTGTGGCGCCGGTGATGCTACAACACCATGTTGCAGAGGCGTGAACTGGGCGTTGCCAGATCGGAAAGACCGAATGTCAGACGTGCCCTTCACTTCGTTGGTAAGCGTTTGCACCCTCGTGGCATCGAAAGAACATCTGAAAACCAGCCGTTATCGTCACAACATTTGGCACTTACCGCCTGCACTTTCTCCCCCTCCCTTGGTGTAAACTTGCTCCTGCAAGTTTTAAAGTGTTGGCGCTTCTAGTAAGTGTGCCACCGTGACTGCTGAGGATAGATGGCCGATCAATCAATCACCTCCGATTCGTCTACCGGCGGTCGAAAAATTCAATTTGATCCTAGGCTAGTCAGACCTTAAGTTAGAAGGAAATCGCTGAAATTTCTGATGCAGTTTGCGTCATCCAGTTGATGCAGTGGAGGCGGGAATGAAACTTGCCACGGCCTTTGAAATTTGTTGACGCATTGAAAGTCCGATAGTCACCCATAGTGTCAGTATTCGGACTCACTAACGGTTGTCACGGTAGTTTCTGACGCCTGCAGGTTGATCAATTCCGCTGTCTAGAGGCTTCCAAAGTTCCTGAAAAACCAAAGTGCACACCTTTGATTGCACTCTCTTCAAAGTATCTTGAAAAATTGCGGTCAGAGGCCGCATCATCAAGAGGGTCGCCGTATTCGTGAAAACTTGCTGCCAGCATTTGTTATCTATTCATGCGGTACGCGCTCGAAGAAACACTGAGCCTCCGCCACGTTCCAGAGCTCTTACTGCGCTAAGAATCCTAAGATAAAGGAGGTCCGTATTTGATACCCGCACGATATCGGGAAGTGCCTCATCATGGAGAAACTCGGAGATCATCAGTTTAAACCTTTCATTTTGGGTCTCATGTGCATGATAGATGTCACTGTTACCTTGTCATTTTTACGACCTTGGCAGAAATCGCGATCACCATGCACTCGCCCGTCGCCGACTGGCCCTGAAACTCCGTGACCAGTGAGTAGCTCATCATCCGCCATAGTCATCCAATTGACCACCGGCAGATACCCCGATCGATATCCAGGCTCCTTTCTTGACAAGTGGTATATGTATTGATGTCCTTACATCAACACATTCGCTCTCAAACGTTCCTCCAAGATCACCGCATGCTCTTCATTGACCTCTTCACAATCCACATAGTCCTCGGCATACAAGAAAACACTACCATCCTGAGTCTACATAGCACCAAACATCTGCTAAGCACCTCCGCTCGCTCATGTAGCTCGTGGGGGAATGTGTGTACTGGCAAAATATTCAAAGGACCTGTCATTCCTCTTCCTCGCGATTTATGGTATGCGCTGCAGGCATGAGTCCTTTGCTGTACCGCCATATTAGCCAGCTGGTATGTAGTTATTCTGCGGCGTGGAAGCGATGTTACTCAAGCACATCCAGTACTGCAAATGGATGATATATCGCTTACGCATGACCTCCATATCCTTCAAGCGTGTCTTTTGAGCCACCAATCACTCCTTTGTGGCTTCGAGGTATCAGTAACGTTTATCGAGACGATCCCCAATCCGGCCATGGAATTCCATGAAGTTAATGACGAAGAACGCATAGACTTTAATGCACTGTTGAAGATGGAGTGCAATAATCTGCTCGATGGAATGGATTGTCTAGAAGGGCGACGAACGATGGTGAGCAGTCGACTAAAGAACCCACGGTTGCGATTGTTAATACTGAGGACAGTAGGCGGATGGCAAGGTTCTCATACCTCACGATGGTCTTTCTACCAGCAAGTTTCATTTTAGTAAGCATAGAGATCTTTTGTACAGAAACTTTCTGACTGCGTATGTCTTAAGTATGTGTTTGGAATGAATGTCAAAGAGATCAACGATGGGACCTAAACACTCGCTCGCTACGTGGTGACCACCGTTGCGCTCATGCTTTTCACAATTTAGTACCATCATGCTTCAGACACAAAAATGGGTCCGCAGACGCCACGCTACCTTGCTGCAGTGCGCGGTGTGGCTCATTCTTTTCTTCTGGATAACTAACGGCAACGGATCTTAGTACAAAATTTTGGATCTGAATCGGGAACCAATAATTTATTTTGGTTTTAAGGACTCGGAGGTCCAAGGACATATCATATCTGGGGAGAAATTGGCAGTTTGCTTATCTAACACTTCCCAATCGAACGAAAATTACGCCAATTCCATTGGTGTTTTGCTCTACAAATCACTAATAACTCGCGTGTCAGTGCCAACGGCCATACTGCACCGATGTGAAAGCAGAAACACGACTCACTATGCAGAAAACACCCGAGAACTGCCATGCAGGTGAGTCGTGTCATCAAATCCAGGAAAATTATTGAACTCACGCATCTCCCAATAGCGCAGCCTTTGCACACTTCATCTGTTTTGCAAAAGTTGGGACATATATCAGTGCCACTGGCAGCCGCGTCAGTGGGCATGGCAGAGATCGGTGATGCGACTAAAGCAGCAATGGCGACGAGAACAATTGCCGGGGAGAAACGCATTACTTGCGACCTGTGTGTTATGGGATCAGATAATTCTGAAGACAGTAGGTCGGGGAGGACGGTTGGCTTTTATGTGCTGTATTTGAAATTGTTCTTGCGTGGTTGTGTCTTCGAACAGATGAATGCCAGCAGATAGCAAGCCAAGGCCTGTTAGCAATTTGGTGTGGGACTACTGTCTACTGGACATTCGCGTTCCCAATCAGCCGTCGACTGGGCAACAAAAGCATTCAACGTCTTGGAGTCATCTCTGCGTCGCTCAAAGGGTTTGAATTTGCTGCTCATGTGGAGAGCCACGTCAAATGCGAGAACACATCTTGCACGACTGTCCGCTATTCACACGCTGGCCACTCCACTTGCAGAGGTGGATGCTGACAGCAGCTGACGAAGGTTAGCGCAGTTCCGTCAACGAAATTTGCGGATCTCGCACTGATAATACCTGTTTCCTGTTCGACCTGGTTCCATTTGAAATGATCCAAACTTTGCAATGCCAGTGGTGATCACGAAGCTTACCGCTGAGGTAAACGGGGAGCGGATCTAACCTGTCAATCAGGGAAACGTAATTCGCTACAGAGTGCTACAGGGCGCTCTGTAGCTCAATTGAACCCGCTGATAGGCTGGCGTATACGTAGCACTACACTATCTCGGGCTCATAAATTCACTGATGATGATGTCTTCAGTCTATTTCTGGGATGAGCGTCAAAGACTCGGATCAATAATATGACCCCTCTGAAAACACTCGCTCACGCTTTTCACGACTTGGTACATCGTCATCAGGGTCTATGCATACTACCTTGCTGCAGCGTGCAGTGTGGCCCATTCTTTTCCTCTGGACAATCGATCATAGTACAACATTTGGATCTGGAATCGGGAACCAAGAATTTATTTTGGCTTCGAGGACTGGGGGATTAATGCCTATTTAGACTACGTACTGTACAGTTCATTTCACAAGCCACTGATCGTTATGTAACTACGATATTCCTTGCACGCATCTTGTTGCACTTTTACCTCAGCGTTGCTCAATCATTCGCTGCGCGCTGACTTGTAGTGTGGTGAGCAAAACTGCTTGGTTTTAGTTTTGCCGGTTATAACTGGCACAACCGGCAAAACTTGGCAAACTCTAAGCGCTCAGCTAGGTTATTATGTAGACTAAGTATGTCTGACATTCCTAATGGTGACATCAATATTGATGTTGCCTCGTCCCAGCCGTCACCCTCGCCACCTTAATCCTCCTTAATCTCACCTAGAACAGTCTGTGGTGTTATATTCCTTGTTCGACCTAATCCAACTCGACTGTCAAAAATGAAAATCAAAGCATTTCCCACGAGCACTTCAACTTTGTTAATGCTCTGAACTTCTTCAGTCCTTTTCAACTCTTCGAGAGCTGCAATTCAGCGGTAATGTCGTCAGGCGAGATACTCTCTGGGCCAGCAAGAAGGTCATCTGCATTGTGAGGCTCACTCGAGAGCGGAGGCGCCCATGCGAAGGATGCTTCAAGATCCTGTGCAGTCTCGACAGCAATGCCAATTTCTTCACGAGTGTGCAAGTGAGCATGTCGACGGCGGGTGGACTTCCCAGCCTCCGCAGTTCTTACGGCGCTGTGGTGTCGAAGGTTTGCACAAATTTTGCCGAGTGTTTCAAATGTGTCAACTGAGAGATCACACCGCCGTGCAGATTGTGTTGTGCCGAGAATGTGCGCTCTTGACGAGTTATTAGTGTCGCCGCAATGTTTGCATTTACAGTAGTAACGATGCGAGCTGTTGTCATCTCGTTCCAGGTGCTTGAAACTGTCATTGATCAGTGATGCGAGGGGGTGCCCTCCAGCATGCACCATCTTCAGACTTCAAGTTTAGGGACGCCGTTGTGCATGTTCTCTTGAATTCAAACTATGTTATCAGAGAGCTAAATTACATCTCCGCAAGTCTTGGATATCCTGGAGTTCTACCAAGTTTTGCCACCCTCCTTTCGCGTGAGCTCTGCCGAGGACCCGGCACAATCGATTTTGCCAACAACACTAGCGCTGAGGTATGTTATTTTGTTGTTCATAGTAGTTACATGTACTCACTCACACCTAGACTCTATTCTACTGGTGCATCTTATCTAACGTTTTTCAATCGAACGAAAATTGCGCCAACTCCACCGATTCTTTCCTGACAGCACGTTAATCAACTCTACAAATCACTAATCACTCGCGCGTCAGTGCCAACGGCTATACCACATCGATGTGAAAGCAGAAACACGACTCACTATGCAGAAATAATTCAAGACCTGCCATGCAGGTGAGTCATGTTATCAAATCCAGGAAAATTACTGAAACTCACGCAAACCCCATAAATGCAGCCTTTGCACACTTCGTCTGTTTTACAAAAGCTGGGACATACATCAGTGCCGCTGGCAGCCGCGTCAATAGGCTTCGCGGAGATTGGTGATGCGGCTAATGCAGCAAGGGTGACGAGGATAATTGCAGAGGAGAAACGCATTACATGCGACTTGTGTGCTATGGGATCAGATAATTCTGAAGGAGATAGTAGGTCAGGAAGACGGCTGGCTTTTATGTGCTGTGTTTGAGATTGTTCTTGTGTGGTTGTGTCTTCGAACAGATGAATGCCAGCAGATAGCAAGCCAAGGTCTATTAGCAATTTGGTGTGGAATTGCTGTCTACTGAAGATTCGCGTTTCCAGCCAGTCGTCGACTCGGTACCAAAAGCGCTAGCAAACATCTTGGAGTCATCTCCACGTAGCTCGACGGGTTTGAGATAGCTGCTCATGTGGAGAGCCGCCACGTCGAACACGAGAGCATATCTTGCGCGACTGTCCGCTATTCACATGCCAACGCATCTACTTGCACGAAGTATCCCACGACATCATACTCAACGAGATCTGGGAGAAGGGATCATGAGGATAGAGGGGGGGAGAAAGGAGGAGTGGGAAATGGAGAAGGGGGGGAGATGTTGATAGGCAGAGAGAGGATGGTGGTGGTGGTGGTGGTGGAGGAGGAGGAGGAGGAGGAGGAGGAGGAGGAGGAGGAGGAGGAAGTGTATCATAGTAATATTGTACCAAACTCGAACGCCAGACAAACTAATTCGCGCATCAACACATCATCTCAGACACGGACCCTTCGGCCATCTGTGCTATACCCACACCTTATATTCGTTACCATATCCCCCAACACAGCCCATAGGGCACCGCGTCTTAACTGTTTCTTTTGTTTGTAGCGGTATAGTATATTGCAGCTTCCTCCCCAAGTCCAGTGAAAACTAAGGTCTGATAAATCAATTCACTTCCTCGTCAACACCACCACCCGTAACGCGCTCTCTTGAAATTTCACCACTCCTTTATGGT
Source organism: Suillus americanus (assembly GCA_016695465.1). Taxonomy (NCBI): domain Eukaryota; kingdom Fungi; phylum Basidiomycota; class Agaricomycetes; order Boletales; family Suillaceae; genus Suillus; species Suillus americanus. The sequence goes on along the minus strand of MU177935.1, from coordinate 171,903 downwards.
GCCCATGATACAATCACGACGTGATCAAAATTTGCAGTTCGCCCGTATTGGGTGACCCTCCAAACACCGAGCAAGGAGTGATTATCTGTTTCGCCGGCTTCTTTCACGTTCATCGTGACATCCTGCTCGCTCATACATGTTTCTTTTATGTCACCCGCTGCTCCCTTACACATTCAAACCGCAGTACTTTGGCCCAGATGCGCGCCACTTACCATAAAGGCAGCTACATAATTCAGTCATTCAACAGGTTGAGTGGACGTAGACGAACCTGTACAAAAACTTTGCCCTTTGGGACGTGCACAAGACCAGATGCTAATTTCGACAACCTGACAACGGAAACGCGCGATGCTGGGCTTGTCCCGAGTTCAAACCAACGGGATCGCACTTGTAACTTTATACGACAGCGCATTATATAACCTGGGTTATATATGCTGCGACGTGTTGGTATCGTATCAGCTTTTCGAATCAGTGATCAACTAGGACACGTGCAAGAGAGTGACTGACTAGTCTGTGGAGAATAGTGACCGCTGTTATGCAGTGGATGATCTTTGGCGACCGACAAAGAATATCGCAGATGTATTTTACAAGGATGATGAAATCCGGCGTGGCATTCCGTGATCGACGCAGAGATGGACAGCGGATAAAGATCGATAGTAAAGTCAATCAGAATGTGATCCATCTGACACGTAGTATGATCCAGATCCAGAAGTAAATGAAATTGTAACGTCACAAGGGTCTTTTTTTCGCCAACTAGCGTCAGAGCCATGGTCATCGCCAGAGAACATCCTGATATTGTCCTCGGATGAGCCACACCATTTGCTCTCTTGTCCACTTCTCCTTCGCAAACCATGCTGGAGCTAATCTGCATATCAATCGCATTTATCTGTGTTTTGACCTGCTCGATTTCATCGTCGACAAGGGACTTCATCAGTTCAAGTTCGTGGCTACGAAGGTGTTGGAATCAGATTCTCGCAGCAAAGGCCCGGCGAGTTATACGGGAAAGTTCGAGCATGCGCTTATTCAAATAGTTTGAAGAATCAGGAGGAGGCGCATGTCCACTTTGAAAAAATAACATCGGTCTTCAAGTCAGTGTTCAGACGATGTTGCGAACGTACCGTCGTGGCCAATATCTTCACTCTCTTTCACGGCGATTCGAGGTCCTCGTCACGATCTGATTTTTTATCACCTTGAGATGAGACATCCTGGAAACGCGCGCGCTTACGGCAATCCTGAGGGCCAGGACTTTTGATGATCTCTTCGGGGCCACACTCGTCATTAGCATCATGGACAGTGGCCTTTTGATTTAAGCTATTCTCCAATACGATACGGCTACTGGATGCACCAGATCTAGGAGGTGTGGATTGAGCACGTCTGAAGTGCAAAATGTAAGTGGACAATCTAGAGATGCGGCTTCCTGTTGGACAAACCTGCTGTTGGCAGGATTCGAAGTCTCTGGATAAAGATCGCTCCTCGATTCCGATCTGACGAGGCTGGAAGCTGACGGTGGCAAATTAGTGTTCCTCGAGCTAACCCCGAGCTGGTGGGGTCGGCTGTTGCCGACGTAGCATACACTGACCTTGAAGCATTGGCTTTATCTTTCCTGACTGAAAATTCAATAACCCAACCAACAATAAGAAAGATTCAGGAAACATGACTCAGCAGGCGATGTCATGTTGGGGCACATGCTGCAGACGCCACTGCCAAGCACCCCGAGACGTTGGCATCATATGATCGCGGAAGAGCTCCATGATGAGAAGGTTCAAAGCGATGGTAGCCGTGGGAACCATAATAGGATATAATTCTAAATATGGCATACGAGACATTTGAATTTTTGGTATATACATCATGCGCCATGGACATCAGATTACTCCGAGTTGTATACCAACTTGTTCATATATGTCCGGATGGACATGCCAGCCAGTTTCCTCGCCGATCTGAGTCCGGATGTTCCACCCAGTAGATCACCCAAACCGGACTCCAGTAGGTTGGCATCACTTCGGTCAATTTCCGTTTGGATCGCAGACTAAGTTATTATTATATAGATAGCTGGCTTCTGAGACGGCCATAATGTGGATCTTACTGAGGGTAATTTCTCTTTTAGTACGTGCCATGTTGCGTAACTCATTCAGAATCGCCCACTTGCAGAGACTTGCAGTGATACGATATGGTTACCAGAGCTCCTGCGACTTCAAAGCGGCACCTGCAACTGGACGCCGATGAGGCTGTTTTAGCCAAGCTAGGATACAAGCAGGAGCTTCGCAGGGAATTTACACCACTAGAGGTGGGTTTGATATCAGACTCTTTCGTGTATACGACACGGCCCATTCTAACGGTTGTACAGGTGTCTGGACTTGCATTCAGCTATACAGGAGTGCTCCCTGGTATAGCGTAAGTCGCTACTGAGACTCGAGCCGATTGACTGATGAAAATCTATTCAGCTCCGTGCTCTTCTATGCCATACCAAATGGTGGACCTGTCGCTATGGTTTGGGGGGTAAGCTCCCATCATACGTGGGGATCACTTTATAAAGCTTCTATCTATGCAGTGGGCAATTGTTGGCCCTTTCATCATGTGCATCGGGCTGGCAATGGCAGAACTCGCGTCAGCAGCACCTACTTCTGGAGGTGTATGTACTTTGTGCTGTCACTGTTTCACACTTGCTCATCATGAAGTCTAGCTATATTATTGGACTTATTCACTTGCTTCTCCACGGTGCAGGAATTTTCTGTCGTGGATAGTTGGTTGTACGTCTTGCATCTCGATATGACGTGCATCCCGTCCTGATATCTGCAGATTCGAATACCATACAGACTATCACTGGAGTCGGTAAGATAATTCTCATTTTTTCAACAGTCTGCCTCTGATCGCCTGGGGCTAGCTTCCGTAAACTGGGCTTGCGCAATTCAAATCGCAGCAGCGATCAGTATTGCCTCCGACCAAGCATATGCGACTACCAACGAGCAGCTCTAGTCAGTCCACCCTCTTCTATCCATGATATCCCTTAACGGATGCCACAGCGGTATATACGCAGCTTTGGCCTTGTCACATGCCGTCCTCGTGAGCCTCGGTACCAAAGTCTTGGCGAGACTGCAGAGACTATACACGTTTGTGAATTTGTGGTGGGTGTTGTGTACTCGTTCATGACCATTGCTTGATGTTCTCCGGCAGCCTCTGCTTCATAGTCATTATTGCACTTCCGATCGCAACGCCACACGAATACCGAAATAGTGCAAGTTTTGCGCTAGGGAGCTTCATAAACTGTATGTATCCTCTTATGATTATAATCACAGCTCACTGTCAGCTATAGTGGCCGGCTGGCCATCTGGATTCGCATTTATCTTGAGCTTCATGGCTCCTCTTTATTCAATAGGTTAGACCCTTTTTTTTCTCCCGAATTTTCAGTTTATGACCACCTTTAACCCATCAGGGGGTTATGATGCTAGCGTCCACATGAGTGAGGAGGCCTCAAATGCTGCTACTGCAATACCATTGGCAATCGTAAGTAACACTAGAAAATGTCCAATTTTGTGTTTACCCCAGGTAGATCAGTTCTATTGCTGTGTCGGTCGTCCTTGGTTGGGGTATGTGGAACGACGTGTCACTCCGAACTTGATGACGTTTTCTTCTCCAGGAATCAATGTTTCCCTTGCCTTTTGCATGGGTACTGACCTCGAAAGCGTCCTGAATAGCCCTGTCGGCCAGCCTATGGCGCAAATATTGTACACTTCGCTTGGGCGGAGGGGGGCCTTGGCTCTGTGGTGTCTCATTATCTCAACGCTGTACGTTGTAGCGGCACGTGGCACACTCATAACCTAATCATAGAGCAGGTATATAGTGACATCGAACTCCCTCTTGGTCGGCTCTCGCCAGACATTTGCATTTTCTCGTGACGGAGCCCTCCCATTCTCACGATATTTGTACCGGATCAATGGCTACACGAAAACACCTGTCAACACGGTTTGGTTCGACACCGTCTTTGTTCTAGTGGTTGGACTTCTTGCGTTCGTGAGCACCGAGGCCATCAATGCGGTGTTCACCATTGGTCTCACTGCGTCGTATGTCTCTTACATAACGCCAATCACAACCCGCTTTGCGTTCAAGAACGATTTTAAACCTGGCCCATTTCATCTTGGGAAACTAGTGAGCTGATATATCGCGATGCACTCACCATTCCTGAGTTAATATACCCTGCAGAGCTTTCCCGTCGCTGCGATAGCTGTGTCGTCGATGGTCTTTATGATCATCGTTTTCTTCTTTCCTTCGACTCCGCAAACGACTGTACGAGAGATGAACTATACAGTTGTGGTCCTTGGAGGGTACATGAGCCTTGCGATTTTCTGGTATTATTGTCCGGTGTATGGAGGCGTCCATTGGTTCAATGGACCCGTAGCCAACCTCACACCGTCTATGGAAGGTGGACGCAGAGACGAAAGGTCCGTGTCGGAGAAGGAACAACGTGATGCAGAACTCTCTGTTTCAGTGGTGGACGTATGACTCGTAGTGTTGAGGCGCTGTCGTGAAGTTGTCGGTATTCAAAAATGACGTGTATTTCAACAGACTTCAATGCAATAATCTCGAGCTTTTTGTGCATCAAAGCTTCGCGCAATCATATCCGTTTCTACCCTCTCCGCACTTGTATAATTGATTGTGTTTCTGTTTCTAGTAGCGCTGTAGAGGAACAGACTGAACGTTGCGGAGAGGGGTAGGTGACAAATTCGAGTGCTAGCCCCGGGCTGCACGTCGACGGCTCAAGGGTCCAGATTGAAGATAAGAGAGAATTCCAAGGCGTCATGTCATGGACTAAATAACATGGAACATAAGTTGTAGTCACCTTGACCGGAAAATTGTTGAAACACACCTTCACACGTTTCTGTCCTTCAGATAAGACGACAAGGCAAGACCGCAGACCCCTCAAACACCATTCCATTTCCAGCCAGGAAATAATAGGATCATTCCAAAAGGCCTGGAATACATGGTTGAGCGTGTCATCCCATGGATGGGGAGCACGCGAACGATGTACGACCCAGTTGTGACATGCGTACTTGAGAGCATCGGAAGCTTATTGACTTCGTTCCTGTACTTCGTTTGCGAACCTCTCAAAGACATTCATAGCACGAATTATCTGTCTGGTAGACTTTCTCGTAATATGGAGGTGGACTGATCCCGATGTCTTAATGTCAGAAAAACCGGTAACATCAAGAAATCTGGCAAGTTCTTGAACTGCTGGATTACTTAAAGAGCTGGCGGTAAAGGCATATCGCTGGTAATGATATACTCGTTGACTGCTCCCACACGGGTTTGCAGCCAGTCTCGTTCTTCCTGGGTTTGCAACCAGTTTCGTCCTCCCTCGTCCTGCAACCAGTCACGTCCTCTCTGGGTCTGCAGTCACTTTCGTCCTCCCCGGGTTTGTAAGCAGAATGGCCCCCTGGGTCTGCAGGTGATCGCGTCCTCCTGCCTGTGTCTGCAGCCAGTCTTGACCTCCCACAGTCAGCAGCCACTCTCATTGTCCTTCGGTCAGCAGCCAATCTCTTCCTCCCTCAGTCATCAGCCACTCTCATTGTCCTTCGGTCTGCAGCCAATCTTGTCCTCCCCAGGCCTGCAGCCAGCCTCGTCCTCCCTCGGTCTGCAGCCATCTTCCTTCTCCTCCTTGGGTCTGCAGCCAGTGTCGTCCTCCCCGGGTCTGTAGCCATTCTCGTCCTCTCGTGATTTGTAGCCAGTGTCGTCCTGCCTGGATTTGCAGCTAGGCACACCCATCCAGTCCCCAGCCAAGATTCCAAATCTGAAGTGCAATCTCCTCGCAGCCACAGCGTACGGATAACAGCTAAAAGTGGCTCTGGTGGCCGAACAAGGAATGCTGATGAGTCTTTTAGCCTATGGGGGTCCTCAGGTTGCATTGCTCTGCTTTGCTTTTCAGTTCTGAGAGTGCATCCAAGAGGGCCGTACTTTTTGGAATCGCCTTCATGATGCGGATAGAGAAACGTGCGAGTAGGGAGTGGGGTGATACGATATCGCATACTTGAGGGAGGCCGCAGTTTGAAGGGTCGGAAACATAGTCGCGAATGGACGAGTGGCAGATGTTCACGGGGAGAGTGCTGTCTGTAGGGATATGTATCCATGACAGACCGTAGCTGTATCAGTGTTTTCTGCACATCTTTGCCAAAACTAGGGCCAATATTTGCGAGATGGAAGAGGGTCTGAGAGGTCGGCGACAATGGATGCATGTAAGCTCGCTTGGGGTCAGCACAAGTGGAGAGGATACAGTCGTATAACTTGTACACCTCCGTTCCTGGCAGTAGCTCGAGCATCAGCTGTAACCGATCGCAAGGATCTTTGTCTTCATCGTCGACGATAAGCTTCATCACCGTAGACGTCACGATGAAACGTCTGCCCGCTCGGCTCGCCAGCTTCGCAAGGTCATTTTTCAATGGCTGAGGGAAAGCGGGATGGCGACTCCCTAGCTCTTCGAAGGAATGCTGCAAGAAAGTACAGACATCGTTGTCAACATCCGCACCGTCCAACGAAATGATGCCACCCTCCCCAGAAGTCCTCACGGGTATGTCACGCACCGACGGGCGTACCTCGTCGTTCTGAAAGACTTTGCTTATATACGATTCTGAGCGACTTGTGAGAAGAACGGGCAGATCAGGCTCACAGAGAGTCTGTGCAAGGGAAAGGATGAGTGCATTCATCCAGGGCATCCAAAGGCGGACACCCGCATAATTTGCCAGTCTCATCTTCCGAAGATATCACAAAGACTACTCACTAGTAATTGCAGTGCAACGACGAATCGTTGGGTCCTTGGCATCTAGCAAGCTCATTTGTAGAGCAACTTCAATTGCTTTCGTTCCTTAGATATGTATCGTCCCATCCGAGTTGTAGATCAAGATTGTCCGTCAGAAGTTTAAAGTTTGTTGTCCCGAGTCCTGACTTATTGTCGAATGTATGTAGTGAATTTTTTTTGGCCTAGCGTTCTGCAAATGACTGTAATCCGTATTGCTGTGGGGGTACAGTTGAAAAAAACGGACGCCACTGCCAAGCACTCCGAGAAGTCGACTGTCGCATGCATATGATCGCGGAAGAGCTGATGGAAGGGTTCAAAGTGATGGTAGCCGTGGGAACTACACTAGTACTATAATCTTGCTCATGCTAAACTTTATGTCATGGTATTGGCGAGACATTTGAATTTTGGCCATGGATGTCTGCAGGTACAGATCACTCCGACTTGTATACCAAACCTGACCAGCTTGCTCACACATGTCCGGATGGACATCCCAACTTTTTCGCCGATCCGAGTCCGGATGTTCCAGTAGACCGGACACTGGGCGTTTGTAGGTTGGGATAAACAGGCATCATTTCAGTCAATTTCCGTTTGGATCGCAGACTAGGTTATATCATATAGGTATTCTTACCTATGATATAATAGCTGGCTTTTCGGTCATAATGTGGAGCTTACTGAGGGTAATTTTCTTTTAGTATGCGCCGTGTTGCGTGACTCATTCAGAATCGCCCACTTACAGTGATACGATATGGTTGCCAGAGCTCCTGTGACTTCGAAGTGGCACCTGCAGCTGGACGCAGATGAGGCTGTTCTAGCCAAGCTGGGATACAAGCAGGAGCTTCGCAGGGAATTTACCCCACTAGAGGTGGGTTTGATATCAGACCCTTCCGTGTATATGACACGGCCCAATCTAACAGTTGTACAGGTGTCTGGACTTGCATTCAGCTATACAGGAGTGCTCCCTGGTATAGCGTAAGTCGCCACTGAGACTCGAGCCGATTGACTGATGAAAATCTATTCAGCTCCGTGCTCTTCTATCCCATTTCAAATGGTGGACCTGTCGCTATGGTTTGGGGGGTAAGCTTTCATCATATGTGGGGATCACTGATTTGTAAAGCTTTTCTGTGCAGTGGGCAATTGCTGGCCCTTTCATCATGTGCATCGGGCTGGCAATGGCAGAACTCGCGTCAGCAGCACCTACTTCTGGAGGTGTATGTACTTCGTGCTGTTACTGTTTCACACTTGCTCATCATGAAGTCTAGCTATATTATTGGACTTATTCACTTGCCTCTCCACGGTGCAGGAATTTTCTGTCGTGGATAGTTGGTTGTACGTCTTGCATCTCGATATGACGTGCATCCCGTCCTGATATCTGCAGATTCGAATACCATACAGACTATCACTGGAGTCGGTAAGATAATTCTCATTTTTTCAACAGTCTGCCTCTGATCGCCTGGGGCTAGCTTCCGTAAACTGGGCTTGCGCAATTCAAATTGCAGCAGCGATCAATATCGCCTCAGACCAAGCATATGCGACTACCAACGAGCAGCTCTAGTCAGTCCACCCTCTTCTATTCATGATGTCTCTTAACGGATGCTACAGCGGTATATACGCAGCTTTGGCCTTGTCACATGCCGTCCTCGTGAGTCTCGGTACCAAAGTCTTGGCGAGACTGCAGAGACTATACACGTTCATGAATTTATGGTAGGTGTTGTACACTTGTTTGTGACCATTGCTTGATGTTCTCCCACAGCCTCTGCTTCATAGTCATTATTGCACTTCCGATCGCAACGCCACCCGAATACCGAAACAGCGCAAGTTTTGCGCTAGGGGGCTTTATAAACTGTATGTATCTTCTCCTGATTACAATCGCAGCTCACTGTCAGTTATAGTGGCCGGCTGGCCATCTGGATTCGCAATTATCTTGAGTTTTATGGCTCCCCTTTATTCAGTAGGTTAGACCCTCTTTCTTCCCCCGCATTGTCAGTTCATGACCACCTTTAACCCATCAGGGGGTTATGATGCCAGCGTTCATATGAGTGAGGAGGCCTCAAACGCTGCTACTGCGATACCATTGGCAATCGTAAGTATACTAGAAAATGTCCAACTTTGGTGTTTACCCTGGGTAGATCAGTGCTATTGCTGTGTCGGCCGTCCTTGGTTGGGGTATGTGGAACGACGTGTCACTCCGAACTTGATGACGTTTTCTTCTCCAGGAATCAATGTCTCCCTTGCCTTTTGCATGGGTACTGACCTCGAAAGCGTCCTGAATAGCCCTGTCGGCCAGCCTATGGCGCAAATATTGTACACTTCGCTTGGGCGGAGGGGGGCCTTGGCTCTGTGGTGTCTCATTATCTCATCGATGTACGTTTTAGCGGCATGTGGCACACTCATGGCCTCATCACAGAGCAGGTATATAGTAACATCGAACTCCCTCCTGGTCGGCTCTCGCCAAACATTTGCATTTGCTCGTGATGGAGCCCTCCCATTCTCACGATATTTGTACCGGATCAATGGCTACACGAAAACACCTGTCAACACGGTTTGGTTCGACGCCGTCTTTGTTCTAGTGGTTGGACTTCTTGCGTTCGTGAGCACCGAGGCCATCAATGCGGTCTTCACCATTAGTCTCACTGCGTCATATGTCTCTTACATAACGCCGATCGCAACCCGCTTTGTGTTCAAAAATGATTTTAAACCCGGCCCATTTCATCTCGGGAAATTGGTGAGTTGATATATTGAGATGCATTCACCATTCCTGAGTTAACATACCCTGCAGAGCTTTCCGGTCGCTACGATAGCTGTGTCGTCGATGGTCTTTATGATCATCGTTTTCTTCTTTCCTTCGACTCCGCAGACGACTGTACGAGAGATGAACTATACAGTTGTGGTCCTTGGAGGGTACATGAGCCTTGCGATTTTCTGGTATTATTGTCCGGTGTATGGAGGCGTCCATTGGTTCAATGGACCCGTAGCCAACCTCACACCTTCTATGGAAGGTGGACGCAGAGACGGAAATTCCGTGCCGGAGAAGGAACAACTTGATGCAGAAATCTCTGCTTCAGTGGTGGACGTATGAGTTGGCTCGCTGTCGTGAAGTCGTTGATACTCAAAATGACGTGTATTTCAATAGGTTTCAATGCAATAATCTTAAGCCTCTTGTGCATCAGAGCTTCGCGCAATCATATCCGTTTATATTCCCTCCGCACTTGAATAATTGGTTGTGTTTCGGTGTCTAGCAACGTTGTAAGGGAACAGACTGAACGTTACGAAGAGGAGCAAGCAAGAGCCTGGTCTATTTGTACATACATACTGTCAATCTGCCATTCAGCACCACCAGTTGTCACTGTCACATGGGAACCAACGGGGATTCGTCGGAGACATGCTCTGAATAACGGTCAAGCTGTCCAGTCGGGTATGTAACCAGCTGTAAATGTACATGTGGCTGTGCGGCTGATTCAGTAATTAGTACTTCGGACCCAGACCGGTTTTTTTTTCGACTCTTGTCACGGTGCTGCTACACAAATTGATGTACTCATGGAGGCCAAGTTCTCCGTCGAAAACGTTGAGAATCAACACAAAGCCAATTCGCCTCAAAAGGCCTACAGCGGACAGATATGCAGTGACGTTCCTACTTCAGCGCTCAATTTGCCAGCGTCTACTCGCTGTATGGTCATTATACCTGAACTCCGGTGGAAGATTTTTCAGCTGGTCCATGACACTCCTGCGGACTCCATGGGAAATAAGACACTCCTGGCACTTGCCTTGACGTGCAAGTCATTCAGTGGGCTTGCACTAGACCTTTTGTGGCAAAACCTGGATGGCTTTGAACCACTTATCAGATGTCTCCCGCAAAGCCTGTGGGGATGGGGCCCTGGGCTGGGGGCACGAAAATTGGTAGGTCAAGCTTTTGCTCACAATGAGAATATACCAGTTCACTCCATTTGCCAGGTATTTCGAAGAATCATGACCTTCGACGACTGGTCTATCTTTCGCAAATACAACCATCGTGTCCGTTCACTCAGAACAAGACCGATTCTAACGGTCGCCGGTACTGAAATTTGGCGTGCCCTTAGCTGTCCTCCCTTCCCCCTTCCCTTGCTCCCCAACTTGACGTCACTTACGTGGGATCTGGATGCCCCTGATATATTCCTATATATCTGGCTGTTTGTCACCCCGAAATTGGCGAGGCTCAATATCGCCACCCGCACCTTTGGTCCATCCGAACACTCTATCTTGTCATTTATCTCAATGCTGTGCCCCTCTGTCTCGCATTTCAACTTTTCTTCATTCGCAGATTCAGAAGACACGTCAACTGCATTGCAATGTTGGCCTCACCTAACATCGGTGACCACTAGAAGAGTCTCGGAGGCGGCCATACTACACTTGTTCAAGTTGCCTTCACTTCGAGTTCTAACGTTTTATCTACCGCCAACTCCTATGTTTGTGGATACCAAAAAGCTCCTGCAGGGTTCTGTGCTCTGCGCATTGCAAGAAATGACTGTGGTATGCAGCAGCCTGGTGCCCGTAGATGCTTTTTTCAAGGGCCTCTTCATCGCTCCGAAATTAATATGCTTCAATATCCATGGGGGAGTGGATTCCGCCCGAGGCTTGCCGGCTTCGATTTCCCGTATATCTGATTCATGTGCGCACAACTCACTGGAACAGATACGACTCTTCATCACCGATCGGCCTACTGATAACAAGACTTCAATCAGACTCGCAGTGTTTAAACCGCTCTTTGCATTTCACAATCTTCGCAAACTCGACTTCGAAGCTTACCACCATTATGTTGTACGGTGGGACGATTCTGTCCTTTTGCAGATGGCTAAGGCCTGGCCCCTCCTGGAAGAGCTACATTTCATCAAACACGGTCATTCGAGTCACGGAGTCACTCCAAATACCTTCATTTCGTTGTTACAACATTGTCCCCGTTTAGTGTCGGTTGCGGTTATCATGAATTGGTCCACTATAGACGGACATGAGATATCCTCTCATGTTCCGTACCAAGGATTTGCACACAAGGCATTGTCTCAAGCATTCTTTGGCAGTCCAAGAATTCGCCATCCGACAAGGATTGCCGCTTTTATCTCAGCCATCGCGCCCAGAGTGGGACTAATTGTTTCATGGAGTAGAAATTCTAGGGACCACCCAAACTTTAAAAAATACTCCATCAGGTGGAAAGTCGTCCAGGATTTGGTCAAGTCTTTCTCCATGGTCCGCGAGCAGGGGAGGAGATTGATGCTGGTTGCGGGCGAAGGAGTTGACGATCGTGGGATTGAAGGTTCACACAACCACGTTGGAATTGCGCATCCAGTGCAGGAGAGCGATCATAGAGATGCGGTTGTTGGTGGAGGTGGAGAGGCTTACAATGATAGTGAAAACGAGAGCAACTCAGAGTATGTGTCTAGTAATGAAAACTCGGAGGAGGAATTTTAATCATCATGCGGACCAATTTTCCGGACCCTTGTAAGCTGTTGTCTAGCTATCGAAATGGACTCCAGAATATACGGGACTACAGAGGACGGCGACGACGACATTGGTTTGCATCCTCCTGTAGCTTTTTTGTGCTCCACAGCGGCTTCGTCGATTTATACGATGAGTCGAATCGCAGCCAGGACTATGCCGTTTGTGCGAAAGTCTGACAGCATGACACGAATAGCCATGATATCGATACTAGTAACTAGGTTATTTGGATGAAAGATCTGCCAATGTCGCCTCCTCACCAGACGATGAGTAACCACTGCTTGCTACCAGTCGCGCATCGCATTTGCGTGAAGTTTGTTTGCTTCCCCGCAAGTTCATCCCCTGCAGGACCATTGACGTCTGCTCATTGTTTAAATTGGCACTGACCGCATAAGAGAATGGTAGTGTCTTCTGAGCATTGGTTCGCGATGAGGTTGTAATCTCTATTGTCTGTCCATGACGCTTGAAAACCTGCTTCAAAGAATGGCTTGGTATA
>MU177935.1:128364-145455 GCA_016695465.1 Suillus americanus | reverse complement strand
GTGATGAAGATAGCGCTAATACTATTAGAAGAGCGCTCATGAGTTCGTTGTCCGTTACCAGAAGAGTTGCACCCCTTACTTATATGCATGTATCCTCACCAATTTCCACTAGTCCCAGGGCGGCATTGTCCAGCAACTATCCGCTATATTACTTGATCGCCCTCTTAGTAAGTAATAGAGGCACACACCCGACCCAAAGGTACCTCTAATCGTAGTGCCTAGGTGGGTGAGAGTCGACACCACAGGTGATCATTTGCGAACAACATCCAGACTCCTGCCAAATTGCCATTATGTAATGGTGTGCAGATCCCTGAGTGCTATTTGACTCGAGTACCTGCTTACTATCAGTACTACTACGTTTAATGAACTTTGTGGCGCTGCCGACTCAGATGTGGCCCCTGGTTTCTCGTGTACGGCCGGGTCTGGCGGAAGGGCAGGGGCGTCCCAGACCAGATATGAGCCACCCCTCAATGCGCGCGTCGAGTAGGACCTCTGAGTATTGTGAGCAGCCAAGGGTGTCCCTGCCTCTGGACTGCTGGTTCGTGATCAGCGGCCATCGACGTCATTTCAGAATTCTTCATGCCACATGCATGATTGCATGGATAGTGTCGTGATAGTCAAGATACGTCCACGAGGATTGTGCAAAATTTTCAAGAGCGAAATCAGCAAAGTACAACTAAGCGGTACGTACAGGTACATCTGGTACATCAACGAAACGCGGCGTGGGTTCTTTGTCAATTCTTAACGCCACTTGACAAACCGTGCTCTAATCGTTCTAATCATAGAATACCAGAGCTCTCAGCTCGATAGATTCCCGAAGCGGCGTTCCCTCTGGAGTGTTCGGGTCTTGGAACCCAGTATGAGGGGACAACCTCGCCACGCTGCCATCCTGTATCGAGTCAAAGCTGAGACCCTTTTAGCATGACGGAACGCTCTCCAAGTTGCTTTTCTCACCATTTGATAAGAACAAACTCTTCCGGGGTCATCGCTCTCATGTATCTCCACTGGTGGTTTGGGTTGTATTTGACTCCGAATGACTCATTCTCGTGGTCAGGGTATAGAAGAGCGAAAGGCACCAAGTCTTTCTCGAAATCGACGCTGCGGAAGTCGCATAGTGCAAGCGGCCAATCTATAGCTGCATGCGATATAGGACGCCAAAGGTTAATGGTTTGGAAGCGTCCGCGAAGGAGGGCAGGGGCCTCTGTTGGTGGGAGGTGTCTATGAACATCAGCAATGGCCCCCGCAGGCGTTTGGTCCACATGAACCGCGGAGACTGGTTGATGTTTTTGTGGGTCATCGTGTGCCTCGCCTGGGCGACGGCGACGAACAACTGTGACATGAATCAGGAATCAAGACGTCGATTCAAATCAGTGGTCAACTTACCGTGACCGAAGATGACGATGCTGGTCGCTCCCGTAATCCTCTTGATGAGGTCGATGCTCTCAGGGTAGTATTCGCACTGAATCTCATCATCATTTAAGAAACTGGCATGCTTCGCCGCTTCTCGCCCATAATGAAATCCGGCATTGTCAAGATTGTAAAGTTCCTCCTTCCCGCGCGCGTCCTCAATTTGCATATCACGCGGCTCCTGGGTCCAGTTGTGGGGCGGCTTTGTCGTGGTACTATCTGGGTATAATACACTGTAAGGCCGAGAGCCGTCAAGTGGAGCAATAAAGTAGTTGAGGGCGCTGATGGTGTCAGAAGCCATGTTTAATCCGTTAATGCTGGATGTAAAGCGGGTGGAAGCGTCCTTGGTATCATGAGAAAGTCATATTATACTTACATGTCTTCAAGGGCCGAGGAAGCCGCTGGGCTTACATGTCACATCATCAATGCTGGTTCGCTGGTCGATGACGTGGATCAATACACCGAATTGCGGGATATCCAAAGTCATTGAGCTTCGAAGCGTACCTTACAGCAGTGTGCGAAACTAATAGCAATCAAATGCGACATTATCATGATTGTCACAGGAATAAAGACATCCTTTGACACCACCAGGCTTCGAATTACCCAAGGCTCGCAGAAAATCTTCTATCAACATATTCGTAAGTTCAATAACACCCATAAGCAGAGACAGCAAACCATAGCAACTTTAGTGGTGACCCAACAGGAAATTAACGGCAACACAGCAACAGGTGTGGACGGCCATACAAAGCAAGGATCTCCCCCGCACCATATAAGAGGATTCCTCTGGAAAAAAATAAACGGCGGATGCAAAATAGGCGAATTCTGAAACCTAATCCCTAGTAACTGTGAACAGAGAGGCAATTTGTTGTATTGAAAACCAACGGATTGTGAAGTTTGAACAGATAATGGAGCAGTGGTGTGATTCAAAGAAGCAGGGAACCATTTGAATATATTGATTGCTGCATTGCAGATTCACTCGGAGTTGGACGTCGACGTACGTTGGAACATATGCGCTTATTGTCTTGTATGCACTACTTATTAGTGTAAATGTAAATCAATTCTCACGGGGAGAAAAAACAGTCACCCATCAAGACCTTTAAGCTTGTAGGTACAAGCCTACAAGGTGATCTACAATATCTCGGGTGAAACTCCCAGCTCTCAAACATACCCTCCTGCAGGGCTGACAGGCTTAGTTAGCTGCTGGTTGGTAACATCGTTCCACCAAAACAATCAAATCAGAAATACGAACAAAATATGACCTTACCGGTGGACCGTCAGACTGATGGGAACCCTACACGCTCACGAGTGTGTTGCTGTATGCCTGATGGAGTGGCGTTCAACGTCCATCCTGCAAGCCACTTGTCATCATATGCTATCAGTATGTACTACTACGTTTAAAATGAACTTCGTGGCGCTGCCGAAGTGGCCCTAGATAGGCCTAGCCGAAGTACCCACGTACGACTCTGCCGCGTCCGCAGTTTTCGTCTCAACACTCAACTACCTACAACGAGTCATATCACTACTAGCTTACTTCTCATGAGTCGAACAGCTCAACTTGAGAAACGTTTTAACGACATTCTCAGAGGCGGAGTTCCTGCGGATGCACGGAGCTATGCTCACTTTTTGGAAGCGATTTGTGCACAGCAAGACCCTGCAGCCTGCATTAACAAAATCACTGAGAGCTCCCATGGCTCAAGTGCGGTTCAAGCTGCCATGCGTTACAACACTAGTTCCAAGTTCCTCAATGGGACTGCAACCATGCTTCTGACATATCTTTTCCGAGCAACAGACCTCGGTGACGTCTTGGATCACTTACTCGTCGCCATAGTTGATCCTCCCATTTTTTGGACTGCCTTCAGCCAAGCATTTGATCAGGGTGAGCTCAATGAGCCAGCCCAGGAAGCATTCGCAATACTCCTCCTTCGCCTCATGTGCCTCACTACCGGGAATACCTCATCTTACCGTGAACTCGCAAAGAAGCCTAGTATCCTTACAAGGTTTCTCGATTCATCGCAACAGACTGTCAAAGACATTGGCTACCGTATTCAGCATATTCTTTCCACATTTGAGTCCGGTACACCTGTCGCTGCAGTCGGTGGACCTGGTGGTCGCCATGATAATGATTTCAATGATTTCAAGGAGATCTCCATTCTTCCAACTGCAGACGAGATCCTCTGCCAGCAGCCTCCTTTCATTCGCCCGAGCAGCGTATTGGAAGATCCTGATGGCGAGGCAACTCGTACAGTTGACTACCTGGATAATACCTTTCGCTTGCTGCGCGAGGACATGTTATATGAGATGCGAGAAGAGATCCAGACTGCTATAGGGCAGAAGAAAGGGCGCCACCGTGGGCTCACCATCGACGGTGTCACACTCGACGGCGTTTACAGTGGTACAGATGATAGAAAAACTCGGTGGGGGATCAAGCTCAAATGCCAAGACGATTTCAAGTTGATGAAGAATGTTCCTGACGGGCAGCGCAGGACTTATCTCGAAAAAGATCCTGCGGGCGTCAGAATTCTCAAACACCAGTCTCTCGTATGCATACTTTCGGAAAATCAAATCATCGGTCTCGCAAGCGTTCACCGCGTCGAGGAACTTCTTGCGCAGAAGCCACCTGTTATTGTACTTCAGCTGGAAGGGCAGGCTAACATCACAAAAACCCTCTTTCAGTTACAATCATCCAATGCCATTCGGCTCATTCAGATTGACACCGCCCTCTTTGCATTCGAGCCAGTCTTGAAGGCTCTGCAGAAGACGCAGGTCATTCCGCTATCGGAGGAGCTCCTGTTCTGGAAGGACGGGAACATCATCGGTAGCGCTGCGGTGACCGCGACTCAGGTTACGCGTTCACTTGCTATGAATCCGTCCATGGATTTGAAGTGGCTCCTAGGGCTTTCATCTAGTATTGTCCTTGATAAGTCGCAGGCGGCATCGCTATTGGCAGGACTTACGCAGAAGCTTTCCCTCATCCAAGGCCCTCCAGGTAGCGTTCATCAGCACCCATTCATAGTCATTTTGTTGACGTACCAAAGGGACTGGAAAATCATTCATCGGTGCACTAATTGCAAAGGCCCTCCACGATCACACGGAGCAGAAAATCCTTGTAGTCTGCTACAC
Organism: Suillus americanus; assembly: GCA_016695465.1. Classification (NCBI taxonomy): domain Eukaryota; kingdom Fungi; phylum Basidiomycota; class Agaricomycetes; order Boletales; family Suillaceae; genus Suillus; species Suillus americanus. The sequence goes on along the minus strand of MU177935.1, from coordinate 140,928 downwards.
GAACCATGCTCTAGATCAATTCCTGGAAGATCTCATGAAGATCGGCATTCCGGACACTAGCATGGTCCGCCTCGGCAGCAGAGCAAATGCGCAGGTCGCCCACCTTGGCATTGCAAGCCAGAAGAAAGAGTATTTCACACGATCCAAAGCTGATTGGGCCATCATCAACAACTTGAAGAGTTCGTCGATGATTTACTGCAAAGATCTAGAAACCGCCATGGGCAAGCTCATGGCTTCGAAGATTGACTTCATGGGCATCCTCACGTACATCGAATTCCGAGAACCGACCTACTTCAACGCCTTCTACGTACCTGAACATGATGATTCGGGAATGACTCGTGTGGGCAAGAACGGCAAACCTGTCGATGCTGAGGAACTTATTTCTCGATGGGCCAGAGGATTCGATGCTGGGCAGTTCAAAACCGAGCTCAATGTACGTGAGACGCAAGTTATTTGGACAATGCCTCCAAACGCTCGCCAGAAAGTGATGGAGAGATGGAAGTTGGAGATATACAAAGTAATCCTTGAGGAGATTTGCACGCTTGGCACAAACTACAACGAATGTCAAGATCAACTGACACGCAGATTTGGGGATGCGAGGGTGGCGACCCTCATGGGGAAGAGAATCATCGGATGCACGACGACTGGAGCAGCTATGTTCGCACAGGACATTCGTGCAGCGAATCCTGATGTCCTTCTCGTCGAGGAGGCTGGTGAAATCCTAGAAAGCCACGTCCTCACCGCATTAGGTCAGAACACAAGCCAGATGATTCTCATCGGTGACCACAAGTACGCAAGTCAATGCTGATTTTCAGTACATCACGCTGAAGTTGACTTCTCACAGGCAACTGCGTCCCAAAGTCAGCAACTACAAGCTGACTGTTGAAAAGGGTGATGGGTTTGAACTTAACAGATCACTATTCGAGCGCCTGGTTCTCAAGGGCTTTCCTCACGAAACTCTGACAGTCCAACATCGTATGCGTCCAGAAATTTCAACGTTTATTAGGAAGCTTACGTACCCCGACCTCACGGATGCTCCAAAGACTCAGAGCCGTGACGATATTCGCGGTGTTCGGAACAACATCATCTTCATTGACCACACTCATCTCGAGGATAACGACTCTCATATTTCAGACAAAGACGATGAGGCTTCGTCTGGGTCGAAACAGAATACCTATGAAGTAGAAATGGTTTGGAAGATCGTACGCTACCTCGCTCAGCAAGGCTATGGGACGGAGAGGCTAGTCGTTCTCACACCGTACCTTGGGCAGCTCTCAAAGCTTCAAGATGCCCTGAAGAGGGATAATGACCCCGTGCTCAATGACCTTGATTCGCATGATCTCATCCGTGCTGGACTTATGTCCTCGACTGAAAAGACGTCCAAGAAGCGTATCAGGCTTGCTACGATAGGTATGTATCTGCTACTCGACTCGTGGCGCACATCTAACATGATTTGGCTAGATAATTATCAGGGCGAAGAGAGTGATATCGTCATCGCCAGTCTGACAAGGTCCAATGAATCCAACGATATCGGTTTCATGAATTCCCCTGAACGTCTGAACGTGCTTATCTCCCGGGCTCGAGATGGACTCATCCTGATCGGGAACTCGCAGACATTTATAAATGCTCGGAGGGGTAAGGAGCTATGGGGGAAATTCTTTGAGCTCGTCAAAAAAGGCAACTACATGTACGACGGTTTCCCGATCAAATGTGAACGGCACCCGCATCGAACAGTCCTCATCAAATCTGCGTCGGAATTTGATATTCTTTGTCCCAACGGCGGATGCACAGAGATATGGTAAGAATTTGGGAATTGGTAACGTTATTCTTACTGACATTATCTCTAGTGACATCATGTTGAACTGCGGCGTTCATCGTTGCCCACTAAAGTGTCATCAGATCTCGGACCATTCACAAATGCCGTGTCAACACCCGTACTCGGGCAGGTGTCCTGTCAATCACGAGGTGAAGTGGAAATGCCATCAGTCAAAACCATACACATGTCCGGTCTGTGTCAAGGAAGCCGAGCGTGCAGAGAAGAAGCGAAAACGCGAACTCGAACTCGAACTGAAGCAGAAACAATTGGATGCGATAGTTGACGCCAAGGAGCGAGCGGATGTCTTGAAACACGATATCGATCCAGCCAGAGCCAATGCACAGAAGGCGGCCGCTGGTGTTTCTTTGTCATTCGGGACGACAAACCTCGTACCTTCAATACCCCCATTCAACCCACAATCAAACGTACCTCCGCCAAACCCTACTCAGTCATCACCACCGCCAAAACTGCAGCCAAATGCGGCCGCCCGTGTTTCTTTGTCATTCGGGACGACAAACCTCGTACCTCCAACACGTCCATCCAATCTGCAATCAAACGTACCTCCGCCAAACCCTACTCCGTCATCACCACCGCCAAAACTGCAGCTAAACATGAAACCCTTGACTACCCAGACTTCAGATTTTAAGCAATCGAAGTCTCAACAACCTGGACCTTCCTCGACGTCAGTGATGAATGCAGCACCTAAGTTGGCTGCGCACCAGGATTGGTTGCATCAGAAGCAAGTCGATGGTCAAAAAAGTAGCGCCATTGACGGTATCATGGAGTTGAAAGGGATTGAGGATGTGGAAGACACCAGCGAGCAGCTCATGCGCCAGCTGGAGGCCACTCGCATCCGACGGCTAGAGGCTAAAGCCGCTCGAGAGAAAGCCTTGGCCGAGTTGAAGAAGAAACAGGAAGAGGAAGAGAGGAAGCGCGAGGAGGCGCATGTACAGCTCATGCGCCACTGGCAAGAGGCCGCTCGCGTCCGAGAGCTAGAGGTTAAAGCCGCTCAAGAGAAAGCCTTGGCCGCGCGGAAGAAGCAGGAAGAGGAAGAGAGGATGCGCGAGGAAGCTCGAGCACAGCAAAAGTTGCAGCAAATGGGTGCTGCAGGCTATCTCTGGATCAAACAGTCGCTATACGCTCTAGTAGGACTAACGGGGAAAAACGCTCAGTAAGTCGCGTAGAGCCTGATGTTAACAGTCGCAAGGTTATCAATATGCTGGTGGTAGTCATTTCATTTTATGTGGACGATAGGTTGTTCGATTTGCCGATTTGCCGCGTTCGATCGAAGTCCGTATGGTGTTTATTCTAGGATTACACGGATATCTAGGCATACATGCAAGTTTGTGTCACACTCTCAATGTAAATATTGCAGACCGCTGCACATGTCCGAGACTCGAGTAGCATGGGACCCTGGCCTGATGAAAGAGTGATAACAAGGAGGAACAGCTATACCTGATTTTTTTATACTAGTATCATACTACCGGTATCGTTGCCGCAGAGGCAAATCGAACCGAGGCGATGACTATTTCAATTTGCAAGTTTCTAGTACACGACCAGCAGATGTACTAATTATAAGGACTCCCCTTCGGTCGGCTCTTGGGCTGTATACTGTGTTTACAGTAGCAAGTGCAGTCTTGTCCTTCGTTTGTCTCTGCAAACAAACATCATGTGTCTCTTTGCGTTCTCACTCTCGATAACGCTGTATACAGCTGACCATGAGCAAAGGGATAGGTTCGCAAGTCGAGCACGGCTCGTGCTAGTATCAGTCCTTGACAACCATTAAATGTAGTTGCATATGCGAGTCGTAGAGGAAACTGTCTTCAATTCACTGTCTACGATGAATGAATGATTGGGATGGAACGAAAAGTTGATGCGGGGGATGCAGTGGCTTTCAAATGTATTGAGAAGTTGGACTTTGACGAATCGACGATGCAGTGCAATCACGCGCACGCGCGCATTTCTGACCAATCTTTTTTCTACTGAGGTTTCGTTGAATGGCGCAAATGTAGTTTTCCTTGAGATCCAGGCGATGAGGAGGTACCCTAGGATGGGTCAACATTGCGAAGGTAGTCGTGACTCGTGAGTGTGTTCTGGTGTATTAATAATGGTGTGTTCGGGCTGTCCGAACTGAAATTAAATTCTATGTCTCTTGAGTAGAATGCGTGCTTGATGTCTCTTTGCGATACTTGCGAAAATCGCCTGGCAATTTGTCCAGAATTGTCGTTGAATTTATTGACAGAGGAGAAAGGAATGCGCACTGAAGACAGGTCTCAGTGTCATGTGGCGGAAAGAGGAAGTTGACGGCATGGTCGCTGCTATGATCGCATTGCGCAAGCTTTTGTCAATTTCCAGAACAGTCCTCTCCCATGCGGTCTATGAAAGCTGTGAACCGCAGATCACCGATGCTTTTCTAATTGCAGTGTCGAGACTCAAGATGGGCATGCTTTGCCATAGCGTTGTTGATAAATGCATTATATACGCAGATGGCAGCGACAAAGCAAGTGCATAGTAAGTTAGTGTAATGCACTTCATGTCACGGCAGTTACCGATGCCTGCGTCTAAGCTAATCGCATAAGGAGAGACTCGACGACGGCTAGACGTTAAAGCCGCTCGATAGAAAGCCTTGGCCGAGCTGAAGAATAAACAGGAAGAGGAAGAGAGGATGCGCGAGGAGGATTGAGTACAGCAGAAGTTGCAGAACAGACTATGCCTGGATCAAACAGTCGCAAGGATATCAATGTGCTGGTGGTAGCCATTTCATTTCGAATGACCAGCTGGGTATCTAGGTCAGATCTGATATCCCGGCCAACCCACTGGGACGGCCTTAGCCTTGTTATCAAGGAGAATCATGGACGAGCGTACCTTCCATTGAACTCCCCACTGTATATAGTGTATAGTTTAAGTTACTATTAATCCGATGTTGTCTGATTTAACATAACCATAGTCGCGTACCATCTGTCCATCTGATATCATCGAAAACCTTGAGCAAGTCATCGAAGAAACGTCATGGATAGTTCGCAAAGACTAGATTGAGATATCTACCGTCAAGTACGAGACTGGGGATTAGAGCCAAAGTCGGGAGATTTGATATCCAGGGGGGGCGCCATGAGAGCGGCTCAGCGTTCACTGTAAAAGGCGTTCGTTGTCCGTTATCAATAGATATCGATAACCCATAGGGAGGCGGTAAAGCTTAAAGCCTATAGCCCATATCATTATCATTATTCAAAAATGTGGTAGTGGGGGTAGTGGGGTGTGCGGCTTGGTGCGTGTATCGTGTAAACTGTGTGAATGACTGGACTTACTTTAGTCTTTGGTCAAGAATGGGCCGACGTGATGACCTCCAACGCTCGGTTGAATGACATTTCTCTCACTGTTCGCCTAGGGGGTCGATACTGGCGGTGACATGTTTTTCTCTCATCTGCCAACTCCTTGTGCTGCGCAGGTCTACTTTCTTTTTCGCACCCGACCTCGGAAGCACATGGTGTGATCGTTCCTAGCAACAAACAAAGTCTTGGCTCGATAAGCGAGTTAATTTATTTAATTTTGAAGTAAAGCACCCTGACGGGGATTCAGATCAAGCAAAGGATGCTTCTTTGATAGAATCCATTAGGTTCCGAATGTTCCCAGTATAGGGATTTATATATGAGTGAACAAATCTTGCACTAGCCTTCAAATGTTTCCCTTCCGAATAACTCGCAGAGTACTGCGAGCTTTGATCTTTCTGGTCATCTTTGCTTGTACTTTCCTAGTATTCACCCTTGCACCGACTAAATCAGTCATTGGCATTACTGGACCACTTGCTACAGCTGCATACTTCCCTAAACTAGCAAATCAAGTACACTGGTCTGCGCCAGCCCCAGCCCCAGAATCTAACCCATGGGATCTAGACTCTAATAATTTATACCCAGAACCACCACCAAAACGTCCTCCTCATACTTTTCGTCCAGACGGTCTACTCCAAGTCACACCAGGTGGTAGGCACCCCATTCTCGATCTCATCGAACACGCAGAAAGGGAATGGGATGCAAAACTCGCACGCGCGAGCAAAACACTACCCGATGCCGTTCGTGAGTACCACCGTAGATACTCAAGAGCACCTCCACCAGGCTTCGATAGATGGTACGTTTCCCTCTTCACTTCAAACACTCTTATAAACCACCTTGACAACAGGTGGGCTTACGTCCAAAAGCACAATGTTCAGCTCCCAGACGAATATGACCAAATCAATACCGATCTCGCTCCTTTCTGGGGTATAGAGCCTACACGTCTCCAAGCCATCCAGCTTGCTCACGAAAGCCACGTACACAGTTACACCCTCGCTAAATCCACCCCTTCAGGGCCTCTCCACATCGGAAATGAGTCGTTGCCTGCAGACGAAAACGCTCGCCAGGGATTATTGGTAGGCGCAAACCAACTCTTAGAGTTGATGAAAGGCATCCAGGACGAATTGCCACTCTTCAGAGCTGTCTTCAGCCCTCATGATAACCCAAATATCTTTGTGACCCATGAGACGAGGAGAAAGGTTATCGAGGCCGGGCAAAAAGGCAAACGTACGTCCCTCATACCATATCAATACCTAATTCTAACGCCCACTCAAACAGCAATCGACCCCCAATCCCAAGATCCACCTCCCTTTGCCCACGGCTGGATCCACGCCTGTCCCCTAAACAGCGTCGCACGTAACCCGCCCCCCTCACTACCCCCACGCACCACCAAACCTAAAACATTCATCCACGACCACTTCCTCGCCATGGACCCCTGCGCACACCCTTCCCACCTCACCCAACATGGCCAATTCATAAGTCACGACGGTCCCGGACCAGTCGCACATCCCTTCCTAATCCCACAGTTCAGCTATTGCAGTAGTCCGTTGCATTCTGATATCAGATTGCCGATTATGCTGAGTTGGGTGGAGGATGTCGACGGTGGTGAGGAAGCGTGGATGGAAAAGGAAGAGGACAGGTTACTTTGGAGGGGGCTGAATACGGGGATACATCATGGGAAGGAGAAGCCTTGGAAGGACGCTCAGAGGGGGCGGTTGATGGATCTTGTTTCTTCTCCTTCTCCTTCTTCCTCGAACTCCCGCCCTGAGAAGCGTACCACCGCGCATCTTAGGACTGTAGACGTCCTCCTTACCGACCCTTTTTCTCCCGACGGGTTCCAAACACAGACTTTGAAAAAATCCATCGTGAACCCTGCGATGATGGACGTAGCATTCGCTGGGAAGCCGAGCCAGTGTGAACCGGATGTGTGTAAGGAGGTGGGGGAGAGGTGGGAGTGGAGAAGGAGGATGGGTGTTAAGGAGGCTGGGAGGTATAAATATGTGCTTGATGTGAGCCCCCTTCTTTCCTTCTGAGATGCGTTGTGGGTTTTGCTAACGCGTTGATCGGAAGGTGGACGGGAATGGCTGGTCGAGCCGGTTTAAGAGGCTCATGACGAGTAATTCGGTTGTTTTCAAATCTACGTTGTATCCTGAATGGTGCGTTTCCTTTTTATATATATCGTGTTTTCGTTCTTCTCAACGTTTTTTCTTTCCATTCCTCTCAACAATCCCACCCTAAAAAGGTTCACCCACCGCCTCGCCCCCTGGGTCCACTACATCCCTATCCAGATCGACTACTCTGACCTGTACGACGCGCTCCTTTTCTTCCGCGGAGACCCGAGCGGGCACGGTGCGCATGAAGACCTTGCGATGAAGATTGCTGGGAGGGCGAGGGAGTGGAGTTTGGAGTTTTGGAGGAAGGAGGATATGGTTGCTTATTTGTATAGGTGAGTGGACCTCGCACGTGATGCTGACCTATTCTTATTTTTATCCTTCAGGTTATTCCTCGAGTATGCAAGAATCATGGACGAAAATCGGGATTCGCTTAATTTCGAGTTGGAGTTGTAGGATTTGGATTTGAGGTGAGATGAATCGCGTCCTATTTTTTTTTTAGATGTGGTTAACATACCTTGTGCGTCAGACACGGCATACCACACCATACACGTTTATACCTCGCATATACCACGCGTGTTTTCATACCTCGTCACGTATGTATTTACTAGACCGCACACACGCTCCAAGTTCGCGATGACTCGGATGGGCCGGTTTACTCTACTCCTAATTTCACTCGGGCTACGCGTTTACACATAGTTTATACTCGTTTAGTGGGATGTGTCGTTTGTTGGGTACTAATTGTATATCTGATGCTCGAGAAGGGAGTCACTGAGTCTGATTGTTTGAGTTGAGTGTGTTTGGTGCTCTTCATGCGATGATGATGATTCTGGTCTTGCTTATCGTTCATTGGGAGCAGGAGTTGGAGATCCTGGAAGGGCCATAACTTTGAACGAGCTATTATATCATTGTTTGTCGAGGCCGTACGAAGATTCAAGAAGCAACGAGCCGTAATGCGCAGATATTAACTCGGAACTAATTAACGTCTGCCTCTATGGATGGGGACAACGAGTACGTCACTTTGTGTTATCTTAACGTCCGCGATATGATGAAAGGGGGCGACTGTAACAAAGCTAAAGATAATTCCCTGCGCTGTATTTTCCATCAAGAGATTCTCTCCAAAAGCGAGTGAACGTTGGAGGGTTGACGATGAAAAGCGTTGTTTGGTAGTAACAGATTATACCACGCAGCGTCGCGTTTCCTCGTCTCCGTATGCTATGGGATCGAGACTAAAACTTTGAAAAGCCTGAGGGAGCTGTGACTACGACTGGTGCCACTATTACTAGGGATCGCGACCACTTGAAGCACATATGCATCGAGATTATGCCACGTATAGACAATTGTGAAGTGTTAATTCCTGAGTATCATAAAGAAACACATTACCATTATCTTCGCACAGCAGTTGCGGGGTCAAAGCTTCAAGGTTCAAATGGTAGGAATGAGAAGCTGGATTTCGAGCGAGCGTTGAAGCTTGAAGCCTTGAACTTTGAACCTTTGAAGGTGGAAGCTTATAAAAGAAGAGGATGGCCCGATTGAACTTTGGGCCTAGGCTTATTAATACAGCCGTCGGAGACGGTCAGCTGACCTCAGCTGACCGTCATTTGGTTCACTTATTGGACGATTAGATTCTTACTCTGCTCCAGTAGTGCAACAAAATATCATCATTTCGTTTCACAATGCTTAAAGGCAAAGGCAAAGGCAATTCATCGAGGAATTCGACTCAAGACACCGAAGCGACAGCTCGTGAAAGCTCGGTATGTGGTTTATGAGGATCACTTAATTCACTCTATTCCATACACTGACATTGACCCATCCTTCGTCTAGCACCGACCCCGTGGCAGAGTTGGTCAGTTTCTGGAGAAGGTTAAGGGCGGTGTAAACAAGTTAAGGATCTCGGTAAGTCCACGAGCTTGTATGATGAGTGCCCTGGAATACGACTCAGATTGTCATAAGCGCTCGAAGGATTCCCTCAGCCGTAGCTCTGTTCCCCCGAATGACAATCATGAACGTACTTCATCGACCTTGGTAGGTTCTTATACTTGCCCTCCAATCTCTGCGCTCTCTCTAAATTCTGGTGGTCGCGCAGGTTCAGGCTGCTCCGTCTGTTGTGGAGGCTGATACTCAATCGGCGCTTCAGGATACTCAAGAGACTGTAAAACACATGCATTCACTTTTGGGACCTGAGACAACCGTGGCTTCTCTTGCTCAAGACGCACAAGAGGATTTCGATGCTGTTGCCAGTTTCCAGGATGCATATCTCAAACCCCTCAGGATATTCGACACTGTTATCCGAGAGATTGCAGATGTATGGGCCCTCTTCTCGGTCAAAACCGAATTAATCCAGTTCCACAGGTACATCCATATGCAAAGATGGCACTGGGCGTGTTGTCTTGTGCAGCAAAAGTATGTTTTCGTTTTCTCTCTTCTATCTCCCACCTCTTATTAATCATTATCATTTGTGTAGATTATTCTAGCTCAAGCGAATCGCGACGTAGCGGTACTCACACTTCTCAAAAAGTTATGTGAAGTTTACAGCTTCATAACACAAGATGAGATGCTTGGCAAAATCTCCTCGATGCGCGCTATCCTCGGAAAGATTTCTCAGCAGACCCGTGAATGTGCTCAATTCATCAAAAATTATTCGAAGACTGTAAACTTTTGTGAGTGTTACAAGCTGTTGTGCTCTGTACCGTCTCGAACTTCTACTATCATCACAGGGAAGAGACTCGAAAAGAACATCGTCTCTGAAACGACAGATACGATCCAAAAGTACAGTGACGTGTTAGATAGGCTCATGCAAAACTTCCGGGACCAGCTTACTCATGATGTAGCCATACATGTCCACGACATAGCTATACACGTCCACCATACGGGTAAGGGTTCAGACGTCCTTGTAACTTCACATATATTCATACCCTTTCAGAAGAAATGATGGAGCTCAGCGGTATGACTTATGCAGAGGGTGCGGGACTAGATACCAGAAAACAGTGCCTTCAAGGGACGCGCACGGAAATCCTTTCCGAGATCACCGAATGGGTCAACAGCACTGGGGACAGCGTTCCACGCGTGCTGTGGCTATCTGGCCCTGCAGGCAAGGGAAAATCGGTCATCGCCCACACCATTGCCAAGTGGTTCGAAGACGTTGGAGGACTTGGTTCGTGCTACTCTTTCGACCGTCAGCGAGAAGCAGATCGTCGCCATGAAAAGATCTTTTCCACGATCGCGCGCGACCTGGCTGACCGTGACCCGGAGATGAGGCGGGCATTAGCAGATGCAGTTCAGGCCGCGAGTTCACTCAAGAAGACGGCGGATATCATCCAGCAGTGGCAGAAACTTCTTATTGAACCACTGGGAGAGCCATCTGGGTCAACTGGGGAACCCATCGTAATCGTGATTGATGCACTGGACGAGAGCGGTGGGGTAGAGACACGGAACGACCTCCTCCGTATTCTAGCTGACAAACATCCAGACCCCGCCGTTCCCAAAATCACAGACCTCCCAAGCAACTTCCGCTTCATTGTTACCTCTCGCCCGCTTGATGACATCAACAACGAGTTTCGTGATGTTCAACATATTCGATCGATGTCGATGGATGACATTCCGCCAGCAGATGCAAGACGTGACATCCATACTTACGTATCAAAGGAGTTGGAAGGGTGGCGTTTTCAGGACGAAGAATTTGCAGTCCTCGCTGAGAAAGCTGATGGACTTTTCGAGTGGGCGCGTCTCGCCTGCGGATACATCAAAGAGTCCCATGTGGGGTTATCTCCAATCGATTCCTACAACGCTGTGGTGTCACGCGATCCTGCGGAGAGAAGCATGCTGTTTCACAGCATGTATGACCTCATTTTAACAAATATCATGCCCAGGAATACATCAACTCATGCGCCGCATTCGCAGAAATCGCGTTCGACGGCGCTAGCGAGATTCCGCTCGGTGATGGGACAAATACTAGGCACAGCTGAACCCCTTCCTTTGGCTTCCCTGAATGCCATGAGGTGCCATTTTCCAACGGGAGAGGACAATTTCGACGTAGAGCTTGTGCTAAAAAGTATGGGCTCCATCCTCAGCGGCACCACCAACCCAGATTCCCCAATCCGACCCCTTCACGCATCATTCCGCGATTTCTTAACCGACAAATCATCCAGTGGAGAGTTTTTTGTCGACCTGTCAAGGGCGCAACGCGACCTTGCATTTGCGTCACTTCGAGTGATGGAACACGGTCTTCGCTTCAATATCTGTGATTTAAAGTCGTCGTATTTATCTAATAGCGAGGATCACGGGCTACAAGAACGAATCCAAAAATGCATCCCCCCACATCTGTCATATTCATCTCGATTTTGGACGTCGCATGTACGAACCACAGTCTTCGAGAAGGAACTCGCGAAAGAAGTGAAATTGTTGTTCGACCACGAGCGGCTGTTTTTCTGGCTCGAGTTGCTCGCCCTTATCAATACACTCAGCGGTGCAGTTGCTGCCCTTCCGCTCATCCCCCAGTGGCTAAAGGTCAGTACACTGCTACTGAGTGCCATATAAAGCGCTCATGCGCAACCACAGAACCATTCCGAATTCACAGATGTCTCGTTGGCCGCAATGGATATACAGAGGTTCATTCAAGTCTTTGGCGCCATGATTTTGCACAGCACACCACATCTGTATGTATCAGCACTCCCATTCTCGCCTGCCAACTCTTGGGTATCTAGAAAGCTTTCTGCACGGTTTCCAAATATTCTTCGTATGGCATCTGGACGTGATATGAATTGGCCGGCTGTTCAGACCGTGCTCAGGGGGCACACTGGGCCAGTTTGCTCGGCCTCGTTCTCGCCGGACGGCACTCGTATCGTCACTGGTTCGGAAGATAAGACTGTTCGGCTGTGGGATGCTGCGACGGGACAGCCAGTCGGTGAACCCTTGCGGGGGCACACCGAGTCAGTTACCTCGGTCTCGTTCTCGCCGGACGGTACTCGCATCGTCACTGCTTCCGAAGATATGACTGTTCGGCTGTGGGATGCTACAACGGGACAGCCAGCCGGTGAGCCCTTGCGGGGGCATACGGATTTTGTGACCTCGGTCTCGTTCTCGTCGGACAACACTCGCATCGTCACTGGTTCAAAGGATACGACTGTTCGGCTGTGGGATACAGCGACAGGACAGCCAGTCGGTGAACCCTTGCAGGGGCACACCGAGTCAGTTACCTCGGTCTCGTTCTCTCCGGACGGCACTCGCATCGTCACTGCTTCCGAAGATATGACTGTTCGGCTGTGGGATGCTGTGACGGGGCAGCCAGTCGGTGAGCCCTTGCGGGGGCACA
>MU177935.1:74844-118167 GCA_016695465.1 Suillus americanus | reverse complement strand
CAGGGGCGGTATTGCTTCAGCTTCAGCTTGGTTGCCTCTCCTCTACGACACGTATGTCTTTGGGTTGACGTTGCACCGCACGCTTCCTTCGATCCGCAATAAAGAAGCGGGTCATGTTGTTCGTACTCTCTTCGCGGACGGGTTACTGTATTACAGGTGCGCGGGACGGGCTCTCCGGGTAGCAGAGCTCACCGAGCATACAGCGTCATCTGCACCGTAAATCTGGTGTTAACAATCATGATAATTAGGGCTTCCGACGGGGTGAAAAATATCGCCGCACAGTACGCACATCTTCGTGTTTGCTCATGTCTTGCTTGCTTACAATACGCTGTGCACAGGCTCGAGCTTCTGTGAGTCTTTATTGTAAACCAGGAGCAACAGCGATTGGCTAACATCATTCCATTACAGCCTCACCGTGAGCGTGAATTGAAGTGTGTTTTTGGGATAGCCTGACCATTTCCGGTCAACAGGTCACAATGATGTCAAGGATCACTCTGAACCTCAAGAAGGAAGCATGTTATGAACCTAATCGCTTTCACTTGCAAGAGGAAAGTATTATCATGTCTACACGTAATCGTAATCATGCCACATCAACACCGTCAAGGGGAGTTGTCTCTCTCAACCGATTGCGATCACACACTGTCCCCTCCGCAGCGCGCGCTGGGTTTGGCAGCCGTGCGCGATCTGGCTCTACAAGTTCTTTTTTCCCCCCTGTGCAAGCCGACACTTTCACAGAGAATCCATCAATTTCCGCTACCCGGCCTCATTTGAATGCAATATATTTTGCTACCAAAACCCCAGATGGGGCCCAAAGTCCCGTGGATGGCAGTCCAGTTATCGAGCATGCCGAGTACTTGTCTTCAACCTCGAATTCCAACCAGTGGAATACTGCTGACGTTGTATGATCTAAATCACATTGCTGCTCTACCTAGTCCGTAGTTGTGTGTATTATTTTAGATAGGGCAGAATACATGTTGCCCAGACTAATTATGTACTGACCTCGGTCGTCGCATGGTTTTGTGAGTACCGCGGTAAAGATTATAAAAGGAGTCGCACGTACACATTATTTTCACCATTGCGTTTCGTCTGTGAACAAAAATGAGCACGTCGTACCACGTCAACTTCCAATGTAGGGCAAAGCAGTAAATAAGTGATCATTAGAGAAATAGTGCGTTGGAAGATCGACAATAGTTTCCGAGCAAGTGCCTCAGCAGTCGTTGAAAACGGTTGTGTAAGTCAAAGGTAATCAAGTTACTGTCTAGCTGTAGTGGTAGGGATTAAACAAAGGTTGTTGAGCAGTTGAACTTGAAATCCATTTCCGTGATAGAAGTTATAGTATGAGCTGCTGAAACAGAAGGAGGTGTTGGAGTTAACGAAGTAGGGACGGGAATTGCTGTGGGGCATCAAATATGCTTCTGGCAGCGAATTGGAGGAGACAAAAGGGTCAGTATTCAGTTGAAATCGAGTCAGAACGACATCTTGTTTAGCTTGGACGTCGCATTCCTGTTCTGCACGCTGAGAATCGGATCTTTCAGAGTCACCGGCCCATGGCATAGGCGAATTGCAGGTATTATAAGGGAGTAACAAATGAGAGAAAAATGACGTGACAGGTGACGCGGCCATGGGCCGCCTTAAGTCTCAGTCAGTGAAGCTAGCCAGAAGTGCACACTGGGTGTGAAAAACAATCTTTGCAGCCGTGTCACGTCCGCGGCAGGCAGAAATGAGTCAACGGACGCCAGGTCACATAATGAAACAGTTCTTCGCCACCAGCAGCATAGGTGGGAGTAATTTGGATTTCCAAATTGCGAAGAGTAGGGCGCAAAGCGTGCCAAGAGATAGTTACAGAGACGGTTCATCAGTAATTCATGCGGAAGAACTCACATATCATGATCCGGGGCACGAGCGTGCGCGCGCTTATGAACTACATGCCTAACACGATATGATACCAGTAGCGGCAGGTTATGATTCGTAATCAAACGAACTCTTGCAGGTTCTGCCGAAATTTCTGTCATCTGACAGCAATAACAATTCTGCCAAATCGATCAGAATCGTGCCCATTAGTATACGCAGGATATAAAAGCTGACCGTCGTCCTACAGTGTGCCCCCCACCCTCAGAAGATTCCATATCACCTCGCACAGAAAATGCGTTTCTCCTTCCTCGCCGTTGTTGTTGCTTTGACAGCATCTATGTCTGTCAGTGCATGCGGTCCAACATCCTGCGTAACAGATGCAGATTGCTGTAAGAATTATGTTTGTGAAGCGGACGTGAGTATGAGCAAGTCGTTGTGAGACCAGGATTCAATCACGTGGCTCACTTGCGCGCCTTAGACTGGAAAATCAATTTGCACGATAGTTTCAAATTGAGTCGGCAGCCCAGGCGGCAAGTTGCGACAGTGAGCTTTGTTTCTGCTTTCACTTTGGTGTCGTAGTTCTAATGGTGCAATACTGTCAGGGAAATACTCATTTTCAAATCAGATGAAATGCGATCCAACTTGCATCAATTTGCGAGAACTCGATGAACTTAGCACATTCTATTAAATTTCAAAACACCTTGCAGTGCATTGCCTTCTGTGCTTGTCTCTGATCGCACTACAAACGGTTCAGTGAACATTAGCTATCCAGATGCTGTGAGACGTACACCACCATGATTTACGCGTCAAGTCTCCCACCCATATCGTTCCACATCAAGCTTCGCCGTGCCGGTGTCGCGTAAGCCTTACCAAGGCCACGTCAGTGACGCAACCTTGGGCCACCTTAAGTCTCAATCAGCGGAGCTAGCCAGAAGTGAAAATTGAGTACAAAGACCAATCTTTGGTTAAGCTAGCAGTGCAACAGTCGTGTCACGTCCGTGGCAGGCACGGCTGGCAAAAATGAGTCAGCAAACACCAGATCGCAGAATGAAACAGTTATTCTTTACCAGCGGCAGCACGCAAATAACATAGGTAGAGTAATTTAAATTTCTGAATTGCAAAGAATGGAGCGGAAAGCATGCCCAGAAATGGTTTCAGAGACGGTTCGAATCAGTAGTTTAAGTGGGAGAACTCACATATAACGCGTGCTTGTGAACTATATACCTAATACTATACGATCTCAGCCATTAATGGCAGGTTATGATACAATAGTCATAGTCGATTGAATACGTTCTGCCAAAATTTCTGCCACCTCACAGCGATAAAAATTCTGCCAAATCGATCAGAATCGTGCCCATTAGGATATAAAAGCTGACCATCGTCCTACAGTGTTCCTCCATCCTCAGAGATATCAATCGAGATCCCCTCAGAAGATTCCATATCACTTCGCACAGAAAATGTATTTCTCCTTCCTCGCCGTTGTTGTTGCTTTGACAGCATCTATGTCAGTCAGCGCCAGTAAATGTAGTGTGACACTTTGCCAAAAAAATTCAGATTGCTGCTGGAATTATCCTTGTGGAGAGGACGTGAGTATGCGCAGGTCGATGTGCAACCAGGATTTAACCACATGACTTACCTGCGCGCCTTAGAATGTCTGCATCATAACTTAGACTCATACTGAGCCAGCAGCCCAAGCGGCACGTCGTGACAGTAAGTCGTGTTTCTGCTGTCGCTTTGATGTCGTAATTGATGGTGCAATACCTAGTTCATTGTCATTGATACAGTTGTTTCTGGACAGATCTTCATGCTGCTCGAGCAATGTGGATGTTTGAACTTATCCAAACATCCCATAGTATGTATTGACTTGAATGCATGACATATCACTTCTGAAGCACTACGTACTTTTGGTTTGGGTGTAAGCTTGCACATTCTGCAATGTATCACTTCCATGGCCCACGATTATTGAATGAGCGTGTACATGATTCGATGTGCGCATTGGATCTGAGTGATCTCACGGGCGTCACGTCCGAGTTTGGTGCTGGTTTTGATGAACGGCTGCTTTCCGAGTCAAAGGTCGTGGCTGCTTCAAGTCCAAAAAAAAGGCTCAGTATCAAAATAATGACAGTACTGGCTGGTTGCATGAATGATTTAGCAGCTTGGGAATGTTTGCCGACAATGGTTGTAGTCATAGACAGTTGCCCCAAACATTCACCAGTCCTCTGTGAGCGGCAAGTGCATTGGTGAGATTTGTTCGGTTCGGTTGAACATCCGCTCGGGAGGGATCGGCATTGCAACCCTCCAGCTGACTCAGAGGATTTGTCTTCACCGCAGTACTCTACTTTGAAGTGTCGGATGCATTTTGGAATCAGGAAAAGCAAACATCATCCTTCTTCCTCGTTGATCAATGCTCACTCGAAATTCCTAGCTTGCAGGGCCTTTTCCTTACAAGCTTGTCATGTGCTGTTCGCTCAAGTGGCATACTTCGGCGACCCTGCAACTACTGCGCAGAGATGAGGGAGAGTATGCTTTGTGCACTCGCAAATTGATATTCTTTTTAGTCGATAGGTGGCACGACCTTCAGTGTGTTCGTTCGAAATCCCTAGTCATGACATTTTTTTAATCTCACCCGCCACCACCGTGACTCCCTTTGTCAATCAACGGCCAAGCCTTCATCCACAACCACTTATGACCTGTCACGCATCCTGTTCCCCGATCAATTATTGTGTGCTGCATGGCGATCCGATTCAACATTGAGGATATTGAGGAGGTAGACGATAATGAGGGTTAGGGATGCGGAGAGGTTTGGCGTTGGTTAGGTGGATGATAATGGCTGGTCGAGTCGGTTTGCAAACGGCTCATAACGATCATTCCGCTCGTGTTCAAGTCTACAATATATATTGCATAGCGCCTCCATTTTCCATTCAAATTCACATCCCGCCTCTCTTCTTCCACCCACCACCCCACCCCCTGGGTCTATTGCCATCCGAATCGACTACTCCAACTTTACGGCACCTCCTACACTTCCAGGGCGACCTCTCAGGCCGAGGAGTGCAGATTGCGAGGAATGCGAGGGAGTGGAACAGGGCTTTTTGGAGGATGTCATCCCCATGCGCGAGTTTGCGTGGAGCGGGGGCGTTAGATGTGGATTACATCTTATACGTGATGTTGGCTTACTCTTCCTCAGGACGTGCATTCGCTTGATTTTGGGTTGTGAGCGGACCTTTTAGGTGGGTTTGCTTCGATTACTTGTATGAACGACGGGTTTGAGTAGTTCCTGTTTCAGATATGACGCGTGCTCTGTACGATATGGGCCGTGATACACTTTTCGTATGGTATCCATTGGTCTCCCTTGCGCCAAGATCAAGTCATGTATATTTTTATTGAAAAGCTGATGCCGGGCACACAAACTCTTTTCATTTCGATTCCACGCATTGCCTCCTTTACGAACGCGATGATTTGCAGGGTAGTGGCAGTCATCGACGTGAACGCAGACGATATGATGGGAAATGTCTTGGTGGTGAAACACACGTGGGAGGAAGCGCGACTTGATGAACTGCAAGGTAGTTTTAGTTTCAAAAAAGACATGCCGTGGGTTAGCCGGATCATCAAGCAGTAAGGGGTGCATCCTTGCAGTCGCATGTTTACTGACATCTGGAGATGAAGGGATGGCAAAAGGACAAGCTCCCCGTGACTCGTTCGCCGACAACAATAGGACTCTCATTCAATTTGTAGCCAAATGTTTGTGATCTCGGTGGTGATCTCATCGCTAAACAGAGATAAGGTCCTGACTGAATATGAGAGCTTTTTGGGCTACATGAAATAGCAGGTCAGGACTGATTCTACAACTTCTGACGCCTAAGAACAGCAAGGCAAGGCAACCGGAGTCCGGGACATGTCGCGTGAGTGGCGGTACCAATATTATTAACTCATGCCGCCAATCAGCTGTCAACCAGTTGTCCTTGCTCATCCGAGTCAACGTAAGCCAAATTCCTCTCGGGTAGCACCGGCGAGCACTCAGCAGGACCACAGGTCATCCACACTAGAAGGATATTGACACTCTTTTGGCATAGGACCCTCCCAAGACTCCAGACATCATTACGCTATCAGCAATCTCCAAGTCTCGGACCGTCACGCATCCTGTGCTCCAGTCACAGCATCATGATAGTGCTACGGTCACCGCATAGTGTAATGCATCATTAAATGTCATGAGCTTCATACTCACAGTCGTTGCTACATGCTGTCCACGTTCACAGCGGTGCTGCAGTGCACACTGCACTACTTATTCTCAACAGCTCGCTCATGAAGTTGCAGACTGCTATTCACCTGTTGTGTCACTCGAAAATGTCAGTCTCAGACTCGGATACCTTCGGTTTGCAATTAGCCAAGGTAATTCATTCGTGCTTTTTCAGTGCGACTTCTTCTCTAATGCCTCCAATCATTGAAAGTATACTAACGGTAAGGTAGGCCGATGACAATGCTTATCGTTATTCACAACTCTCTTTTACTCCGAAGTCGCTGCATCAGCAATCCTAGTAAGTTGTATCGTTTCAGTCTCGTTCTAACGGTTCTGATGTATCACCAGATTTATGATTACTTTGTCACATCACATTCTGAAGTCAGTACAAACAGCCATCCATATCTTGGTGCTAATATTTCTTTTAGGTCCAATGGGCCTGGGGACGTAAGTGGGGAATTATTCGTACCACCTTCACAGTTTCACGATATGCACCTTTTGCTGGTGCACTCATGACTTCATATTGTGAGATATGCCGGGGCTCACTACAGTGCAAACCTGATTCTTAACCAGCCGCTGTCAAGACATGGGGCAACCAAGATGTGGGTAGTACACCCTTCATCAGTGCAGCGTCAACTGCAACTCACATTGAAACACAGTGTACACCCTTTCACGACGCTTTAAATGGTTGGTCCAGATGACTTTCATGACATGACTTCGCAATGACATCTCACAGGCATACATTTCTTGGGCATCATTGCCTCGGAAGGTTGGCTTTGGCATACCACGTTACAACGGGCATTCACATTCACGACAGGTTTGTTGATTGCCAGGTTCTACGCCTTTTCTGGCAACAAAAAGGCTTATCTTATTGCTCTTTTATCCTTTGGTTTGGTACAATGGTATCTCTATTTCCATGTGCATCACTAACCCTTGCAGGCCATCTTAGTGGCGGCTGTGATTCTAAGTGCCGCCCCCATCAATTTCAACATCCCAGGAGGCGAGGTTTTAAGATTCACCCCTTAGTCTTAGTATTCATTCTTTTCCAGCTGGCCCGCCTTGCGTATTTGAGGGTGCTCGTAGTAGTGCCCTTCCATATGGACTCTTAATGTTCTTCGAGATTGGTGAGGGGGCAATTGATTCCAAGATCCTTACCTGACAGTTCACCTCTAGTTCTCATGTTCACCACTGCATTTTTGAGATATTGGCACTATTTTGGTTTTAATAATAAGCTAATGAGGAGTATCTATCACGATGGACTCTTCTACATGTTCTGCATCACAAGTATTAGCACCATTGTTATTATTAGTTTCGTGCTGACATCTCTATAGTGATATCCACTGTTAATGTGATTGTCATCGTTGTGCTACCTGTGAGTTCTTTCCTATATGCATTGGCCTCAAAAAACTGAGCAGACCCACAGCTCTCGTACAGCGAGATGTTAAACACGTTAGCCTGGTCAAATATATATATCGTCGAAAGCTCATATTCCTCATTTTAGACCCCAGATTGTTGCGCACAGCGTTCTTGCCTCTCGAATACTATTTAATCTTCAAGCGAACAGGGAGCAATCGATCTTCCCCACATACCTATCGACGAATGTGCCGGAAATGCAATCGCTTCCAGATGGGATTCAAGCGTGGCATGAAGGTAGGGAGACATTTACTGGTGCTGGCCAGCCAGATCAAGCTTAGGCAGCCGGCTTGCTAATGATTTTGTGGGTAACGTGGATAGCGTCTGTCGTTTGAGTTTGCTGACTATGAATTGCGCGTTTCCTAGATTCTCTGTCGCGTCTTCCGTTCTAGTGGTAAGCCACTTCATTACTCAGGTGTATGCGTTCTCAGAACTTTGCAGCTGTGTATTAACGACTAGACGGACAATTCGTTTGGTTACCACCTGTGAAATATCGTTCCTTGTGATCGCATACATTTTATATAATAAAAACTATTTAGTGATTTATGGTGACAACCTCGGACTCTAATGATTCTCTCTTAAACCTGCGGTTCGTCTTTCACAGCATTCTCATTCTATAACAACAACACAAAACCATCAACCATTCTGCAGCCACTGGCAGTTGATATGATACCAGCTTTCCAGATCTACCAGCGGGGGTGCGCATTGTAATCGTTCTCGCCGAATGTACGCAATCCTGCCAATGGTCACAATGAACCGGTCGCATCGGTGGGAATGAGCGTTAGGGATGCGGAGAGGTATGTGTATGTGCTTGATGTCGACGGACCAGATACGTAAGACGCATTGACACCACATGTTCTGCCGGGTTGAGAGCTCCCTATATCGCGTCGGTAGTTCGGTCTACATCGCATCGATATCTATCGGCATCAGTCTCTCGACGCTCGCAGACTCTCCATCTTCTTCGCATACATCGCAAACCGTCTCCCATCCTGCTCATCATCCCACCTTGCAAGTACCCCGTCCAACCCCTTACTTACCCTCACGACATCCTCCCTAAGACCCTTGGCATACTCCATTTCATAGCGACCTAAGAAATGGAAATTGATCAAGTCGGAAGGGTTGTCGGATTCTGAGCGCTGTTCGGCTAAGGTGCGGAGGCGGCCTTGCTCATATACGAGTCTGGCCTTAGGAGTAGGGGGTATCGGGATGAGCCCTGACCATGCAAGGGAGAGCCAGGTGCTGGTGAGGTCTGCTAGGGTGAATGGGATGAAGGAGGTAGGCGCGCCTATGAATGCGAGGGTGGGGTTATCGGCATAGAGGATTTGGTTGTGGAGGGAAGGGATTCGAGTGGGTACGAGTGTGCGTGATGTTAATGGTACGAGTGTGCGAGTACGGGTCTGGGAGTCTGGGTCTGAGCAAAGGACGCGGAGGTAGGGCACGTGCGGATAGTAGCCTGTTCCGAATAAGACTATGTCGATATTTTCGATGGAGGTTTCGTCTTGGACGTGCGCGGTGATCTTGTTGTTGTCATTAGTAGTGTAGCGACTTACGGGGCCAATGTCTTGGATGCGGGTGTCGGGTAAGGAGGGAAATACAGAAATTCGGCGGGTGGATCTGTATATTGGTGTTTGGGCTACGGGCGCGAGCTGAGCCGCCATTTCGTTTGCAGAGTTTGCATTTCCGATGATGAGGACGCGCTGCAGGTATGTTAGTTTTTCATGGAATGTGAGGAGGAATAGTTACTTTTCCCTCGCAATCACCGTGTGGACCTGTCCAGTTTATGGCGTGTTGGATATTGTTGGGTTGTTGCTGCTGCAACTCTTGAAGACCCGGGACATCTGGAAAATGCGGGTTATCAAACCAAACGGTAGTGATAACCACTGCGTCCCAAGTCTCCTCCAATACTACACCGCCTTTATTCCAATCTTTCATGCGGACCATCCATCCACCACTCTCTACCTCTTCCACTCCAGTGACTTCGAAGCTCAAATGTATATGCCCGTCCTCGATGAACGGGCGAGCAAATTCCTTGAGATAGGCGTTTGTCTCTGCTAACGTAGGGAATGGCTGATGTTCTCTTGGAGGTGCTGGAAAAGGGTGTTCTGAGAAGGAGAGAAACTCGGGTATGACGTTGCCTATGAGTCCAGGGTATGCGGATGTGGACCATCGTGAGCGATGGTCAGGGGCGTGGTTTTGATACCTTATTTTGGGCTATAGCCTTTAGGTGAGCTAGATAGAGTATTTGATGGACGTACCAGACACCGCCAACATCATCACGTCTTTCGACAAGCCGGACTTTGGAAAACGTTCCGCGGTGGAGACAGTTGCGGAGTGTTATGAGCCCGCATGGTCCTCCACCGATGATGAGCAGGTTCTTTGGTTGGAGAGTCATTTCTATTTGCTGACTCAGCGAATGCATGTTGAGATGATTAAAGTTTTTCATCGCTTTCGACAGCTTTCCTTCATGCTTCCGCCGGAGTGGACTTATCATACGTTCAAGGACGTTGCGGTACCAACTACTCAATCTTGAGATGGTCACGAAACGAAGACATGTAATCATGAATGTGTCGATTGCTTTGAACATGATTGTGACTTCGACGACATCGACATTACCGGCGTGTGTCCGTATGTTCACAATAGTCCATACGCCCAGCAAAGTGACTCCAGCGAGGTGTGGCATAATCAGTTACGTTCGAATCACCGCTCTGCCGCCGATTTATTCTCAATGATCAACTTCTCAATGGTGGGGAGATTCACTGTATTCCTGGATTCATATTGTTCGACCAGACTGATACATCCGGTATTCATGCTGGCTGCATGCGTATATTCTTTTCCCATTTTGGAGTCGCCATTGGAGCTACTGGTATAACGCTATCAACTCAGAATAGAGGGTGGCACCGACGTGTCCTGTATATCTACACCCTCGTGCCTACTGCAATCGATCGTCGATATTCTTTTGCGTCCGGACCCGTCACGAGAATGCACTGAACAAGAACGCATTCAGACGGATGGTCTATGCAGGTTCGTAGTTCAGGAATCAATCATTTGCAAATATATTTTTGATGCACGCGTTTCCTAGATCCCAACGCCAAGTACGCTTAAACCGCAAGCAATGACTTGCTGTGTAGGCGAACAATAGGGTCCCTGCGCAGTCGACCTTTTTGATCGAAATGCTAAGGTATGCTCGCCTTTGAGATACTCTTGGCCGAGTTGGTACTAACAGCTCGTTTCGGAACAATACATAGACAACTAAGACACGACCTCAAGGGCCACATAGAAAACAATAGAACTTCATAGCTGCCGCCTTGATATCGCTAAAGCATCTATCTGGCTCCGTCAACCTGCTGGACCTACATAGCCATAGAGTCCAGCATCCCTTGTTATTCGTCCTGAATTCCTTGGTTTCCGGATATTGTGCCACTTGTCACTTCGAGGTACGAACGCCACCGTTCAAAGTTCGCGAACGGTTACACCTTCCAGTCCTGGGCCTGAAAGGTCAGCAAGGAGGGGCATTTCGATTCGGAGGCTGTTCATACGTCCGGTTGCTGTTGCTACGGGAGCTGTGCGGCTTCACGGCTTCCGCCATGACCCTCCATGACCCCGTATAGAAAACTTGAATGCATCTAATTCGTCTCACCAGGTACATCTACTCTGCATGTCTTCGGGGACGTTGCTTGCCGACAAAGCATCCATCTATTCCGGCAGGCTAGATCTTGGTGTAATCTCGATGTTTTGATGCCCCACAGTGCACTCGGGCTGCTTACGCTGAGCAGTGGTAATGAATAACTCATCAAACGGTCAACATTGGGACGTTTGTCAGTTTATCTGCCCAGAAAGATTGGCTTTTGTTGATCGGGAAGAACGTGATTGGCATAATGGCTTCAAATAGTACGTGTCGCATGGATGAATTCAAAGGTGAACCTCGAGGCGGGTGGGTCATGCATAGGCTTGGCAGGTTGGAGTAATATTTTTAAAACCTGTGAAGGGACTTGGATGCCGCGGGGACTCTAGTTTCCATTTACCATCACTCGGAAACTAGGAGGTTATCACCGCCTAAATGGGTCAATTGTGCGTTTCACCTGCTGAACTGCACGGCCTTAATAATGGTTAATTTCACACATGATTGACGAAAATAATTTGAACGTGTCACAAGCGTCAAAAAAACAAGGCGCTATACACGGGTAGTGTTGTGGGCAGAGCTGGCACCTGCTGGCAGATGCGCAGAACCTCCCGGGCAGAATGTGACCGAACTCAAGATGTAAGTAGGCTCTCTACAACGTCTAAGTCTGGATGACGTCCTCTTAATTCACTTGTCGGAAGTAGGTTCCTAAAAGGGGGTCCTCCTTCTGCCATGAAGTCCACATGAACGTCGCTGATGATCGATGATGGTCGATGACAAGCCAACTTGACAACTTGCCAGCATTCATCGAGACACGCACAGCTTCTTGATTGTCATAGACTTCCGATGAGACGATATCCGCCACACTAGAACCTTGGTCGTTTGTAATCCTTGATCTTTCGAGGGCTCCAGCGGTGATGTTGATGCAGGTTGCCAAGCAGCTCAAGACAAATTTCACTAGAAAGGAGAGCACTTGGGATTGCGAAACTGCTGTGTGGGACTAATGCCGGCAGTAGTGGTAGACAAGATAATTGTCACGGACCACAATGACTCACTATCTAGTGCACACATCAATGTAGTACACTTGGAGTGCCGTTAAAATCTTTCATTAATTCTGCCATCTGCCATTGGCAGAACCATGTTCTGCCAAGTTCTGCCAATTCTGTTCACACTATTGACGGTGACGGTGACACAAGCACCCCAAAGGAGCTCCGCTTGCTTCCTGTGCTGATGGCACAACGGGTGCTTGCAGACGCATCAAAATCAGCCATGCCTGGATGCAATGCAAGTTGACGTCACGAGTCTAGTGTCCAAATATAAACTCTTACGCCTGGAGATTTCCGATACAGACTCGGATGTCACTCAGTTCCCGCCGGCGTAAAGGGAGACGTTCGCCATTGCCATGTTTGTTTGTATCTCGGAAATGATCACATGCGTAGAATTGGAAATACACTGCAGTGTGCGACCATGTGCGTGCTTCATAAATCACAACTTTGCCGGTTCAACGTTCAGATAATCCATCAACTAATTCTTGAATACGACCCACGTTGATAATATTCAACCTGTGCGGGCGCTTGGTATGTGGCCTGATGATGGCTGGGCCATGCCATGGAGCGTCTCACTTAAACTTTAAGTGAACATGATCAAGTTACCCGAGTCGCCGCCTACTGACTTACCAATAGTAGCCACAACTCGGACACTGGGCGCACTTTAAGATGAATGCTCATAAACGCCCATGCCAGTGCTGCTGCGTATTATAAAATGCGTTCACCACAACGTTTTCTTCGTCAGGGTCCTCCGCAATTCGATTCAGACAGCCATTCGGGGTTGACAATCCTAAAACCTTCCCTGAAGCACATCCGAGTCACCTTACCGCGGACTCATCTGGGATTAATTGCCGTTTCTGTAGATAGATGGCGCACTCACCAGTAAATGAAACAACGCAGGCGATCATTCAGGACTATACAGAAACGTGAGTCATGCTTGCCTATTGTTCGTCTTTGCATACTTGATGGCCCGTCTTTCAGGCGCCAAACGATTGTACGTCGTCCCCATGGTCTACTGTTGCAATGGCTGATATACATATCCTATGATTTAGTATATTGGGATTGTAGGTTTCACCATATTGGTTTGGGACCACCTCGTCACCAGCGGAGATGAGGTACGACATTGGCAATTCCACCAGACATCGGTGGAACTCAACATAGTACTCAGGTCGAATTTATCTGGAAAGGCCGTAAGGGGATCCGTGAGTGGCGTCACCGATATGAATATGCATTAGTATCTGAACCCGCTTAGTTGTATACTTGTTTCTACTGGTACGCATATGATTGGCAATATCTGCCAGTTAAACCTCACATGTGTGGGTCTATTCCCAGAACCGATATCTTACTCCTCTCGGCTTTATCGTTAATTTGGTTGGTGAGTACATCACTTTTGACTTACAATTTTATCCGTGACCTCTACTACCAGCCTACAACCTCCCTTCATGGGGCTACACAGTGAGTTTGATGTTTTATACCCACTGCCGGTGGTGAATCTTACGAACTTGACTGCAGAGGTCAGCATTGCACTGCACTTTTGGACTCGGTTGACATTATCCAAGTTGCCAGGATTTTGTCCGATACGAAGGGGCCATGACAGCTATAGGAATTGAGATAGTCGGGCTAATGATGTTGATACGGTGAAATTTGTTCACTTCTCAGAAAGCATCCACTAATGACAGAGCACAGGGTCATTGCAATGTATAAATATCAACGGCCTGTCATTGTGCTGGCGGTATTCTTACTGCTAGCTTGGATTGTAGTGACTGCATGGCTATTGAGTCATGGTGGACGTATGTTTTCACCTTCGCCAAGCCATGCATGAATTCATGACAAAGCCGCCAGCCGTTATTCACAGAGACAACGTTCACTGTGAGATACTTATTTTTTCGCAGACAGCAAACTTATTCACATTTTCACAGCTTGCACCATGGTGTTCCATTCGTGTGTCCTTATATGCGATTGATATGCAGATGTGAGTTCTGAAATACTTTCCAGGGGCGGTATTGCTTCAGCTTCAGCTTGGTTGCCTCTCCTCTACGACACGTATGTCTTTGGGTTGACGTTGCACCGCACGCTTCCTTCGATCCACAATAAAGAAGCGGGTCATGTTGTTCGTACTCTCTTCGCGGACGGGTTACTGTATTACAGGTGCGCGAGACGTGCTCTCCGGGTAGCAGAGCTCACCGAGCATACAGCGTCATCTGTACCGTAAATCTGGTGTTGACAATCATGATAATTAGGGCTTCCGAGGGGGTGAAAAATATCGCCGCACAGTATGCACATCTTCGTGTTTGCTCAGATCTTGTTTGCTTACAATACACTGTGCACAGGTTCGAGCTTCTGTGAGTTTTTATTGTAACCACGAGTAATGTGACAGTGATTCGCTAACATTATTCCATTACAGCCTCACCGTGAGCACAGATTGAAGTGTGTTTTTGGGATAGCCTGACCATTTCGGTCAACAGGTCGCAATGATGTCAAGGATCACTCTGAACCTCAAGAAGGAAGCGTATTACGGGCCTAGTCACCTTCACTTGCGAGCGGAAAGTCTTATCATGTCTACATGTAATCGTGTCATATCAACACCCTCAGGAGAAGTTGTCGCTCTCAGCCAATTGCGATCGCACTCTGTCCCCGCAACGCGCATCGGATTGAGCGGCCTCGCGCGATCTGGCTCGACAGGTTCTCTTTCTCCCCCTGTGCGAACCATTACTTTCGCAGAGAATCCAACAATCTCCGATACGAAAATCTCAGATACACAAAGTCCCATGGGTGGCAGTCCAGTCGTCGAGCATGCCGACTGGCCTCCAGCTTCAAATTCCAACAAGTGGAATACTGCTGACATTGTATGATCTAAAACATATTGCCACTCTACTTAATCTGTAATTGTGTGTATTATTTTAGATGTGCAGAATACGTGACCAATGACTGCTAATTATGTACTGACCTCGGTCGTCGCATGGTCTTGTGGGTGTAACAGTGTATATTATAAAAGGAGGTGTGGGTGCACAATATATTCTCATCATTGCGTTTCATTGGTGAAGAAGAATGAGCACGGCGTTTCACGACGACTATTAACGTATAACAAAGCGGTATGTAAGTGACCGTCGGAGAAACAGTGCGTTCGAAGATCGACAATGGTGTCCGAGAAAGTGCCTCAGCAGTCGTTGAAAGCGGTTGTGTAAGCGAGCATCAAAGGTAATCAAGTTACTGTCTACATAGCTGTAGTGATAGGGATTAAATAAAAGGTAAAGGTGATACATGAGTCGTTGAACAGCTGGACATGACATCCATCTCCATGATAGAAGTCACGCAACTGCTGTGGAATATCAAAGATGCTTCTGATATCGATGTCTATCTGAATGGGATGAGACAACAGGGTCAGTATTCAGGGTAAGAACGACATCTCGGTTCACTTGGACGTCGCGTCCCTGTTCTGCACGCCGAGAATCGGATCTCTAGTGTCGTTTCGTTCACGATCTTGAGTAAGGGAGAGAGGCAGGAGGATGCAGAGCAAAACGTACAGGGACTTGAGCCCCAAGAGAATGCATGCATGCCATCAAATCAATATTGTCCTCCACGGAGTCTGCGTTAGCTCATCTAAGTCATCGTCAAGCGAGGTGATGTAGCCGTCATAATTGTTGCTGTCGCGCGGCTGATGCTTGGATGCGGGGAAGTGAATGGATTGCAAATGCGTAACACAACATGATGGGGTGGACACAATTGATACCAAGCTGCCGGAAATGTGTGCTTATATGTTTCAGAGGTCATAAGTCTGCAATGTCCCACAGCTTCACACGACCCATGACCCACACGGGATGGTTTGGACCGGTTGAGTAAAAACTACCCTCGAGGGTGGCGACCCGTGTCCTGCAATTCATTCATTGTTCGTGAATTGAACAGAGTGCATGAGGCAAGAATGCCGTGCACGACTACCTGTGGGCTTTTCAGACTCAGCATCGAATATTGAGATAAGGAAGAGGTTTACCCATAGAAAAGATGAGAATATGATAACTGGGCAACCGGATCAGAAGCTCATCTTACGAGCTAGGGCAAGCTACTCAGAACAACGCATAGCATATATATCACGCCATTTCGATATACAGCAACAACCAACGGACTGTTCTCCAACGGGTAAAATGTAGAGTGTCAGGGACATCAACTCTGGCGGAGGGTAGTAGCCGATGGAAAACCATCGAAGTGCCACGTACCAAGCTCATATATCACAAGCAAAATAATCCCCACGTTTCGTTGTCCCATTGCTTTTCCGCCCAACATCCTAACTTCCTCCGTGTTTGAGTAGTTCTCGGCGAGTTTTCTTGCCAGGGGTGGAGCGCCCTTTTGATCCGTAGTGAGTCACCCCTTGTTCATCGATGGTGCCAAGTATGATATCCACGTCACCGATTGTGATTGTACAAACTATGCCTCAAAGTCGGGCGTTATTCGACCCAAAACGTCCAGGATGGAGTAATGCCCAAGCATTGAACAGTGAATAGTTCCCGATTTCCGATAGCGACAACATTGAGGAGACGACTGCTTGTAAGATTGGCTGTAAGCATTTCAACAGCGTAGAGCCCTATCTGAATAGGCTTGGGGCCTGCGGTTTTGGAGAACTCAGTGTCCATCCGGCCTACATCTCTTCCACTCCGATGACGTTGAAGCTCGGACGAATATGCCCGCTTTTGATAAACGAGCGTGCTCAACGCCTTGAGGGAAACTCTCCGAACTCGACTGATGTTCCCTGTGATGCACTGGAAAGGTGCTTTGAGAAGAAGAAGAAACTCGGGTATGACATGGGTTCGGGGTATGCGGGGGCGGACCGGCGCGAGAAGTGGTTGTGTGATAGTCCATGGACATACATTAGACGTTGCCAATGTTTCGACGGCCTGAACTTGGGCGAATGTCCCCACAGTACTAGTGGAGATATAATGAGCAGTTTTTTTTGAAGTCTGTTCATGCTAGATCACTGCCAACCGGAGTAGAGTTGAGTTGTGTCTAATCTCACATTTTGGAACAGGGTGATACTAGTACTTCACTGTAATAGCCAGACCATGTATGTCGTTCCGTCTGTCGGAACTCGGCTTTGAAAGACGTCCAATTTTTATCACCATTAAGTACCAAGTCATTGTCATTGATCATGGCTACTGGTACGTCGAGAACGGAGCTATACAACGGTTTCATCGCCTTCGCAGTTTTACCTTCCAAACTTCAAATGAGCTTGTATTCACTCCCGGGATGCGAGAATTAAGGCTGGTGTGGCTGCGCTCACGGAGGACGGCCCACTATCATGCCTATTCAGGTGTTCGCTTTCACCTGTACTGTGGGCAGTCCGTGGTTCTCAGGGCTCGCATACTCTCCCGACCCATTGGCCAGCAGAGCCCTGCTGTGTTGATCATTGTCGCGGGAGAAGGCTGTAAATTTTGGACGACTGCGCCTGCGACATCGACTTCAGCCCCATCTCTCAATCAATTAATTTCTTTGCATGTCCAGCAGTGACGCTATCAGCTAATGATTTCCCACCACCGGGTAGTTCTGTTCCTTTGGCCGTCGGTCGGTCTGCCCTTTGGCATCATGAAAAACGAACGTCCGTCATCGTGAACGTAAGTACTGCCATTAACCTTGGCTGCTCTCACTTTCTTTTCTGAAGTCCATTGGGCCCTCATTCTGCCTGTCCAGCATATGGGTGTCCAAGAGATCTTTGACCAGGCATGCAAAGTGGAGTCAATCAATCAGGCGGGATTAACAAAGCGTACCATGATGTCGAGTATCGCTATATCAGATATCGCAATTATCAGTTGGAGCTATCTCTCTTGCGGGCAAAGATATATGGCGCCCAAGCTGAGGTAGAAGTTTACGCACTGGTCATTGAAAATGCCTGGGCGTTCGACCATTTTGCCAGCGCTGGGCACGAACCGATTGTATCATTTTCAAATACCGGTATCATTGCAGCTTTACCATCATCTCTAGCCCGAACTCTCCCACTGCCCCTACTACCCAAGGAAGTGGCTCGATACAACTTGAAGGAGGGGTAGTTTGGTATCTCACGCTCCCCTCGCACTAAAATACGAACATGACCCCGATTGACACACGTCAGGGAACTATCTGACAGTGACAGGATGCTCATGGTGAACAGTAGATCCGAGCGATTGTTTTTTTATGGGCGAGATAAGCACAATGTCTTAACTCAGGTAAATGAAAGATTTAGGTTAAGTTCAACGTGTATACATTGTATTGATCACATAAATACATATACATAACTGTCAATGAGTTCGTGATGAACGGAAGAACCTTCAGTCTAACGGCATATCAACCCTGTGATGACCACTATCTTTCCACTTCATATAGGTGAGAGATACGTATGTACAACGGCCAGAATTGAGTAGCAAATGAAACAGCTAGGTTATTAAGCTGTGTGTAGTGTTACATCACATATAACTTACGGCTGACTTCGAGATCCACGGGATAACCTTTACAATCCAAAAAACTTCCTCGGTACATCAAACCACGTGTGCCGACCAGATATGGGGGAAAAACTTTGCCACGGAACCTTCCCTCCATGTAAGTATCCCGGAACATTCAGCTCTGACTCGTCATCAGCTTCAACGTACAACTCTGAGGTATCCACTTGCTTCACCAGGTGAACTGCTTTCTCTTTCAAGAGAGAGGCGGCAAGCGATGAAAAGGCTGTCTCGCTTTTCACACTGGACTCACTGGTACCAGTTAAAGAAATATCAGGGGCACTGGAAACATCCCCCTTACCCAGTTGGTCACCTTTATCATCCGGCCCTATGACTTTCACATTCTCGTTTGATCCTGGGTCGATCCCACTTAATGAGAGCGATGCCTGAATTTGGTCGGACAGGTCGTGGAACTCGCAGTCTGCAGTATCTTCTTCACCCCCGTCTTCCTCGCCTCCATCAGCATGCACGTGGTCTTCTCCCCAGCCGCCGCTGCCTGTACTTGAAGTCGTACTTGGCCGTCTGCCGAACCGGTTGATAACGCGCGCTGACATGATAGCTGTGCGCCACCTCTTGCGAGCGTCGAAATTTTGTCTGAGACCCGAGATGACGTCGTGTTCGGTAGAAGCCTTGTGCGTCGTCAACCACTATCAACGCTGTCAGCGCAGAATTATGTAGATGGCGAACTCGCGATTTACATGATTGTTCAGAGCTTGTTGTGCAGTAGGTCGTTGCGATGGATTGATGTTCAATAAAAGTTTAATAAATGTCTTCGCTGTATGGGTTGATATTAGCACCCATACTGCCAACACCATCAACCATCAGCGCACCCTCATCAGAGACTTTGGACCAGTATTGCTCGTGAAACTCGATCTTGGCTTCTGTGGTCTCCTGAATCATCTCATGTGTATCATCTCCTCTGAACGGCGAGTAACCGCAGAGCAGAACATAAGCGATGATACTGCGAGAAGGTCACGGTGTTAGCGCCGTCAAATTTCCATCACGGGGTTTGATACAATAAACAAGCGCTTACCCCGTTGACCAGATATCAACTGCTTTCCCGTGCCCTTGCTTGTTAAGAACCTCGGGAGCGACGTAGCCAAAGCTCCCAGCCAGTGAATGAAGTTGCTCTTCCGCAGAATGCAGATGTTTTGCACTTCGAACGAAGGGGTTATTGAGGCGTAAGTTCACATAGGATGGCTCTCACATTCCGAAGTCGGCGATCACGATATCGCTATCCGGATCCTTTGTTCGGTACAAGATATTCTCGGGTCTGTACAGGTATTAGATCAATGATTCGACTTCCTCAGTTCAGAAGAATATACTTCAAGTCCCTATGTACGATATCATGATCGTGTAGGTACGTCACTCCCGACAAGATGGACCTGAGACGACTCGTCAATTTATAAATAGTGTACAATTCGTAAAACATACCGAATGACTGCAACGGCGTCACTCTCAGTAAATTTTCCTCTTTGCAATATACGATCAAAGAGCTCGCCACCGACAGCTAGCTCAAAAGCAAGATAGTATTTTGATCGGGACTCGAACCATTCATAAAACTTGACCTGCATCGATCTCGAAGGTCAAACACGCACGAGAAAGGCCGGCCGCAAAACACGAACAATATTGGGGTGGTCAAGACCCCTTAGGACATCCATCTCGCCCCAGACAGCGGCTTCGTTGCCCTTTACTTTCTTCTTCGGAATGACCTTCAATGCAACCTCTTTCACTACTGCGACGTGGTCACGGTTATGTCCTCCTGGTGATGGAGGGGTGGAAGAGTTGGATGCTCGAGAAATGGACCTCTTCATATGATGCGGATGGAGAAGAGGGATGGAAGATCGACCGGGGGTGTGGTCAGTCGGAGATGATGGCGATGTTGGGAACGCCCCCTTCCGCGAAACATCGGCTAGCTCAGGGGGAACTCGCCATGTCGCTCTCTAAGGCGCATGGTTTTGTGATTGGAGCATTGACGTGATAACCACACAGGAGGAGATATACCTCAGAGCCATACCGTACGGGTCGACAATCCAAAAACTCACCATGACTTTTCCAAATGTCCCTGATCCAAGAATTTCGTGAATCTCATATGATTGTTTTTTCATGAAACTTGGAGGCTGAGGAAGCAAGGCTTCTTTCAGTGATAAGTGTTTCATGGTAGATATGGTAGGGATTGATGGTGCGTTCGACGTAGAGGGAATGTGTCCAGCGTTCAGTAGCTCAAAGAAACCGTGCAGAAGTGCCAAGAAACCAATATGATAGGCTGTGGAGCAAACCCTAGTTGAACGTTCTCAGGGCATCGCCATGGCGCCAAGTTGCTCCTACATTAGTTATCTGATAAAGAAATCAGAGCTACCTATATTCGATCATTCGCAGTAATTGATGACAAGATTACTATTACATTGAAGAGCAGGCTAAATAGATGAACAAAGGACTGTCAGATAAATGAGTAGATAAATGAAACGAGCAAGAGGTGTATGTTTAATGAGCAACTATGCCACTGAAAATATGCATCTGCCTCGACAATAATATTCCAATCTCAGAGACCCATCTGAATAAATGATTGTTTCAATGACCAGCAGAAGTAGTAGGCGCAACGCCAACTGGGCCGGTCTCGATGGTCATCGAAGCGGCAACTGAAGTAGCCGATTGGTAGCTACGTGACGGAAAGGAAGATAGATATCAATATTTGAGCGATACTATACTGGCACACGATACGCACGCAGAGATTGCAGCGGAAACGTTGACTTTCTTGTCGAGAAGAACGCTATCAATGACATGTACAACTCCATTGGACGTCAAAACGTCCGAACGCATGATGTGTGCCCAATTAGAGCCGCCGCTGGACACGTACACTCCAGAGGAGTTGCTCTTGAAGGCGAAGGGTTCCCCAGAGGCCGAAGTATAATTATTTCCGTTTGTAAATGCTGGCGAGTAAACGGTCGTGCCGTTGATAACCTGAATCGGGAGTCAAACCAAGTAAAATGAGCTAGATGAAAGGACAGACGTGATTTCCGAAAAGGGCAATAAGTGCAGTATTATTCGGCAGCAAACCGCTAATACAGTCCGCTGTCGCAATAGCAGAGTTATTTGGCGCAAAAAGTGTAATACCGCTAGCGTTGTCAAGCACATTGAGCAGTGTAGTCGAATTATTTGTAGGGACATTGATGGATGAAAGCCCACCAGCAAGGGTGGTGACGTCGTAAGTACTATTAGAGATAGTATCAGACAAGTTTTGAGGGATCTTGAGGACAGAGTCGATGACAAGGACTTGGAGGTTTTGATAGACAGTCTTGTTCACGACTGGAACAGTTGTACTAAATGCCACTTAGAAGCAATTAATCGATAGACATGGGAAATCTCACCCATTGTTGAGCACAAATATGCCATCACTTCCCTTTGACCACGCTAAAACCTGCGATTCATTCCCCTCCAGCCGAACAAGTGAAGAATCGTTAAGCAGTGTTCGTCCAAGGGTGATGTTGGGATATGGCGAGGTTTGATCGGTAAAATTTCCGTATACGACATGGTATGAAAGGAGATTCCGAACAGATGTTGGATCACTTGTGAGATTGATAGGAGCGGAACTAACTGTGAAAAAGGATGAAGTGCTATCATTCGGTCGCATATTGTAGTACTTACATGCCTGATTGTTGGGTGCAAACAATGTCCAGTTACCTGTAGAGAGTGACTGTGCCACCTGCTGCCCATCAGAAGAGCTGTTTAACGCAGCACTCGCAGCCGCCAGCGTTGTGAGCCCGTAAGTGTTTAAGGCCTGGACAAGGCCATTAATGTATTGCTGCCAAGACTGCCCGAAAGCAGCAGGGAGAAGAGTGAGAAGAACAAACGATGTAAACAACATGATAATGATGGGATGAATGTTCGGAGGAACAGTGATTTCGGGGTGTTCTTGAAGATATATGATTCACCCACCATTTGTAAGAATCATGATGCAATGCGCAGCGCACTTCAGATCTCTATTCACTTCACCCCCATGATCGGAAAGTCATAGGGGCCTTCCGAGCAAAGCGCAACAAACTTCTGACGCCGAGAACATGCCGAGAACGAGAAAATAGATAGCTTATTTGTAGTGTCGGAAAGCTATTTAACAGGATCAACAAGACAAGTAGTACTGGAGGAGACAAGTTACTTACCAGCTAGCTAGCCCATGCATGATGGGACTTCACTGAGGCCTCATTCATCGAGTGATTCGAGTCGCAATTTAATGGATTGACTAATTTCTGAAGATGCCAATTCAGTGCGCTGACTAAGTGCACCATCTCAAACTCCGCGATCGCCTCGCGGCTGGGAACGTCTGTACACTGGACTTTTTTTCATTAAGCACCACACCTTAGAAACACAGACATGGCTCGTCGGGCAGCACCAGCAAACGCAACACCTGCATTCTTCACAGCGCCTGCACGCCGTCAAATCGTTGATCCAAACGAGTCTGCTTTATCCCGCTTCATTAGAGAGCAAATCACTGCTCCAGAAAAATTACCCGGAAACATCAGTATCGTGACGGGAATGAGTGTATTCGCAGCTGGCATATTTGTCGCGAGGACATGGGGAGACATGTTGGTACCTGCATGAGCAAGGCAGAAACAAATAGCAGGATCGTGTTCTCCTGTGGTGGCTGTCACTACCCCAAAATGGCTTGGTAAGTCAGTTGTTTGTGGTGTGGATAGGGTCTCCTGACTTATCAACCACTTAGAAAGTTGTTGACACATCACGTTGTACCTGCATATCTCCACCTTGATCCTTCCATGACCGAACGTAATAGCTAGCTCACCCATAATTTCATCCAGTCCTAGAGGGTTGAATAGGTTGTTCCCAATGCATATTGCCGTTTATTGTGATTGCGTCTCATCAGGTCACCTAAATGCTGGTTACAGCAATGTTAGGCTGAAAGATGGGCCACGTGCATTGCAACCACTGCTGGCTATGATTTATAAAGTTATTCGCACAAGAAGCAACCCATATTATCGCAAGTTCTCAAAATCAGTTCTGTACGGAACGTATGTCAAATAACTGACATGCGTGATAAGTGTTCCACCTTCAAATCCGCGGTAAAGAACACCGACAAAATAGGACATTTTTCGGAAATATTGACAACCGATCGGAACCTGTATGAGGGTGCGTGCATGCGTATCTCCACAACGCGATCTGGTGGCATGATGTATAGTCTCTAACGTTGCTGCAGAAAATATTTGGACCGTGATCTGGTTTTATTATTTTATTGAATTTATTCTATTTTACTTTACGGAATGCCGCAGGGGGGGGAAGGCATCCGCTTGCGCTAGTGGGCCACAAGAGTTTGATTTCCCGCGCTCGGCCCACAGTTTCAAGCTCAGAAGAGTATTGGTTGTCTCCGATTATTTTCTATAACCACCGTGGGCGGTTAGTTCTGTTTGCCACGGCACCCCTCCCACCTTGTGAGCGACGTAACTGTCGCCACTCACGCCCATGCGCCAGCAAGATTCGGTGGTCGAGATTACCCGTTTGTAGATCAGTATTGCGCTTTATGTACATTTTTTGTTTTAAAAATTCCCCCAGCCTCATCAGGGAAATAGGTGTGCCGCGGAACACGGCGAACACCTGAAATATCGTCGCGGCGTTGGCGTTCTACTTTTCTGGGGAAAACTCGGACAATAACCTTGTCGAAATGTGCCCTGCGTTAACTGGATCGGGAACCACGGGTGAGTAGTGCTACACTTTATGGTTTGAACTAATTGACACTAGCAAGATGTTAGCCACATTCAGGGTACCACCGTACCTGGTCACTCGCTACCATCCGACCTGCGGCACAGTGACAAGAACGCGCCGGCGCTATGCTATCAGGAAATTGACCAACGAAGTCCCACATACCGCCGACAGGCCTAAGTCGTGCTTCCTCCATTCACGGTTCAGGCCGATGCCCTCGATTCTAAGCCATCTCCGGCAGATTTATGAATAACCTACGCCACTGCCATGATGTGAAGGCCGGGATTGGAAAGTCACAGTCAGCCACCAGCCTAATTGTCTGAAGATGTGTTCGACACATGTTCGTCCTATTCTATTTTCTGCAACTGCGTTGGCCTGACCGTATACTTTGTTACCGCCGCTTCTCTTTAGCCCCATCCGTTCAGATTTCTCCCGTTGAACCAGAACAGCTTAGGGCTTGCTGACCATGTGTCAGCATGCTGTCATCCCATGGTGGCGACAGAGAATTGGAATAATACGGCTGCGGAACACCACGCATCTTGCTACTTTTTTTGAGGCTCAATGTCAGCAAGATCATCATGAATCATGTATCGCGGTCTAGATAAATATTTGGATCATATTCATATGTTATGCCAAGTTCATATTATGCCTATACTTATTGATTGTGACAGTGTCAGATGAATCAGCGCAAAGTTTCTGGTTCGCGACGTATTCTACAATAAAATGCGACGCTTTCAGCTGAATCCAGGATCGTGGCGCCGCTCGCTCAGGTGTGAAATCATTGCCTCCATGAATAAAAAACTCATCCAGGATTGCCTCTCCTGGAACATAGCGCTCGTAAGCATCGGTGATCACTAAGCGATCATCCCAGTTCTTTTCGGGCGGGGCGGAGATCATCAATCCACCGTTTGAGTTGCATGGTCATGATAAATGTTCAGGTACTTGACAGTGATGTACAGTGCAGGTACTAAAAAGCGAAGCAAAGCAAAAACATATGATATGAGAACAGCGTCAGAGCGATAGCGGGAAAGATGAGTGTGTAGCGTGAACGATGAACTAAAGATATATAGAACCCCGTATGATCAGGCGTGTACACTGCGGAGAGGCATAAGAAATTATTCGTCAAATTCTACTGCTGTTCGACAAGGTTCAGCACACTACTGGAGTTGAGAGGTAG
This sequence comes from Suillus americanus, assembly GCA_016695465.1. Lineage (NCBI taxonomy): Eukaryota > Fungi > Basidiomycota > Agaricomycetes > Boletales > Suillaceae > Suillus > Suillus americanus. The sequence continues at coordinate 92,663 of MU177935.1, read as the reverse complement.
AATCCGTTCCCGATCCAGCGGGGGAAGTCGTGTTCATTGACGGCGTGTGGGAGTATACCGGCATTGACTGCACGGGTGTAAATGGTGCTGGGGCAAGAACATTCCGAGATTGCGTGTGGTATTGATGCATAGTTGGGCCGCTACTTTGCGGATACCCCGCTGGCATTGTAGAAACTGTGGAGTATGGATGACTATGGTATGCATCCTGTTGCCTGGGTGCTGTTGAGCTCCCCTGAATGTGGTCAACAGCACCGTATTGGTGAGAAACGTCAGATATTTGTAACGGGGATTGTTGGGCTGTATAAGTGTTGTGAGAACTGCTCTGAGACGGATAGAAAGGAGAGTTTAGCGTGGGAAAGCTATAGCTCGAGGAATGGACCGATGGATTGTTCGAAGCTGGTGGCTCCGAGGGGCTAGCACCCCATGATGATGGTGATGCCTGAGCTTGGTACTGACGATGTATGTCGTCTCCAGCGTGCAAGGACGGCTCTGAACCACTCTGCGACCAAGATTGGACAGGTGTGTGCGCCAAATCGTCTTGATTAGAGCGATTGGAGGGGCGCCACTGCCCTTCGCTTCCACTCTGACTTGGCAAGTAAGCTGACTGGACATGGGTTGTATTGTGCACGAAGGGGGGGAAATAAACAGTATTCGTTGATCCGCGAGGTGCGGATGTGGATGGGCCCATAACGGCATCAGGTGTGACGCGCTCATGGGAGGACAGGTACGGCGCCCGTCTGTCGTTTGCACTATGATGATATGACAACGAATCAGTCGGTTGGTAATTCGACGCTGGCGCCTGCGGCAAGTAGGAAGCATCGTATGTGGCTTCCGCGGATGTACAAACTTCTGGTCCGCTGCTCTCATATCTTTCTTGAGAATCACAATGGTATTCGACAGGAGATATCTCGCCATACTCTGGATTGGAAGACTGATCGTCAACTGAGTCCGTGGTCGAAGCAGAGTCTCCAGCAACGCCTGTGGAGTCTGCTCTTCGCTTTTTGCGGCTGTTGTTCGGTCTCCGTCTGTAAACGTAATCCGGGTATTTGAGATTGAAATTATCCTTCAGGTGTTTGGCTTGATCAAGGTAGAACTGCTTCTCGGACTGAATGATCTCAATATCAGAACTACCGTCGCAAACGTAGAGAAAATAAGTCACCATGTCCATAGCATTCCATTCTCGACTTAAGACTTTGCTGACATCCCCTGTTCGCATTGCTTGATTTTCCGCGGAGACTTGAGGTCGTCTCCTGCGGGCAAAAATCATGAATGCATTCATGGGACGCTTAGGCGTGCCATCCGCATTCAAGGTTTGGGATGTCAGGGAGGTGTTTGTGTCGTCTGAAGTCATCCAAGTGAGATGTGTGATTATGAAAATAAAAAATATAGCTCACCGTCGATATCTGGGTCCATCTTGTTTGCATCCGGATACGACAGATAGACCCCAGCGTCGTCTTCCGAACCTGAGAGAGACCCCTGGTCTTCGATTCTTCCCAGTCCTTCATTGAAAGAGACATTGGAAGGGCTGGCATATTCCGCGACAGTTCTATGCCTTCCTTCTCGAATGAAGCGGTTCATGTTAACAACAGCGACGGGGGGCGAGTAAAAGGTTTCAAGCTCGGATGGTATCAAAGAACAAACTTCCGCTTTTGTAAGCGCAAGTGATGTTCCAGACGGGATTGCAAACTAGACTGAGACCGCTTGACAGTCCTGAAATCAGTGACCTGTTCGCTCCTGATACGGTGAGTTTTGAAGAGGTTTGTTGACGTACTGAAATCAAGGAATAACGCATGGTGAAGTGAACCGGAACAGGCAGAATCATTAAGTCTGATCGTAAAAGTAGAGTGAACCTAGTAAGATGGTGCCTTCGGACTTCGCGGAGCTCGTTTCCTCGGGTACTTGGTTTGCAATTACTGGGGCCGAGCCTCGCCGCTGGCTATAGCGACCTTTCCATCATGATCACTGGCGACTGCTCAAATATTTCTCCGCTTCGAAATATCCAAAATCGTGGTTGTCAGTCCTGATTCCAGCATTTCCCATTAATTATGCGTCCAGAGAATCGAATGCCCATTCAGGCTAGATCTGTGCGAATCGAGCATTGAAGGCCCTTAAATTTTTTGGCGCTCAATCCCCAAAAAGTAGACTCGTGTGTTACCGAGGCTTGTCAGGGCTCGTCCAAGGATGGCTATAGTCATGGCCAAAAACTCTCTTTCGACACGCTAGGTGACTCGTGTCGAGCGCGAGGCCATTACGACTTATGTTAACCCAGGTTGGTCTACTAGTGAGATTTTTTTGTTACCATACCTCCGATTGTTTTATAAAATGTGAGGACCATTTGATCGTTGTGCCGCTCCGGCGGAGATTGCTGAGAAATGATTTTACGCTACGCGGAAGTAAAGCTAGATCACAGGTACCAGTGAAGTACAGGTTAAATGTGATTATTTGACACCACGCTGTGGGGTGCACAAGTCTACTCCGACCATCGCTGTGCTTACTCGGAGATGCCCCAGGTTGCACAACTGCACACTTGCCATTCTCGGATCGGACACTTCCGCCGCATCTGCTCCAGGTCAGTCGCGAAGTTATCTCTTTCTTGCTTCCTCTCATTGCACGCTGCATGCTTCTTTCCGCTCAACTTGTCGACATGGACCCTAGGTTCAGGGAGCACCCTAATTCCTTGGCTGCTTAAAGTTCTTGCACAGGCGTATTATGTATCATTTGCTGTGCATCTTCTGACTCCGATCAAGATCATGACATCTTGCGGCAAGCCTACTAATAGTCCACACTTGGGATAGTTTGCATTGTAAATGCTCTTTCGGGACGAGTACAAGGAACAACGCGTTGCTCATGTGTCTTTCTGCTCAGGAAAACCTTAAGGGTCAATGATTGTCAGCTCAGGGTCAATCCGGGTGTGGCACGAGTAAAACTTATAGAAAATTTTAAGCACTAATTTGCTCAAGGGCCGAATCGATGGATCGATGGATTGAAGATTTCATGGGCACTGAAGCAAATTTTCTGCGTGTGATTGGTGGAAGGTGGTGAGCAACCGTTAACGTTGATCAGTGACTAGAATGAGAATCTGATTGGCATCTCGCGTCGGCTGCGCGGGATTGCGTCATGTCGGCAATCTCGAGACGCGTCGTCTGGCGATCTTGTTCAGATTCACATGTTGCCGCTAGTATCGCCAGATCTGCGCGAAGTAGAAATTTGAAATAGCAAAACCTTTTCTCATGTTATAGTGTGACCCTACAATACTTGCGTACGCTGGATGCTGCTACTGCCAGGGAGTCCGATATCAACGACTTTGACAAATGTTTGCACAACTGCCAGGTATGCCTTGCCCAAGGACTTCTGATCACACTGTTACAATTCCTCTCAGGCTTGCAGACTCAAGATTCAGTAGCACTCAGACTTTCGGTAGTCGTTCATTAATATCGCTTCGTAGCAAGAGAAGATCTCAACACGATCCAAGAAAGTTGTAAATGTGCCTGGAATCCTTCTAACTCGGCCTCACTCACCCACACCAACTGCCAGTGAATCCAATTGCACAGCGGTGATCGCATTGATGTCATTAAACGTAAAGGCAGCAAGGGAGCCAAAGATGCGATGATCTGGACTGCCCTATCAGCGATCTACGTCAGTGCTATTGTTGTTTAGCTTTCTAATTGCTGAACAATCATAGAGGATTGGATGTATGTCTCTGAGGAAGGGCCAACGATCACATTCACCTCTCGAGGACCTCACGATTACCAGCTCTCTCTGACTCCTGGTGCCTGTGCCACTGATAGATAACACCCGGCGGACGACACGGTGCTCCGAGCTCGATACTGACGCTGGAGAACCCCCGATGTTCGCCCTCCAAGAGAAAGTTATTTCGTTATCAGTCACCGTGTTAGTCCAAGTGGGGACAAGGTGATACTGCAAGAAGGCACATGTCACAATGTGCTCTTACCTTTTCTTCTTCTGAAGGTACTCCAGCACGACGCCACGCAATGAGTTACACAACTTTCCACACATCTACCGAAAGGGGATTACTCTCCTTCGTCTCTTGTGGCACCATTGTCAGATGTGAAACACGGGCAGTAACTGCAGTTAGCAGAATTATTTGTGTAAATCGTCGGGTGGTACTAGCCGTGTTCTGGCGTCATCCTTGGTTCATGCCAGGTCATCAAAATTAAAGTTACACCTGGCTGCGGCCACTCACGATGACGATATTTTTTCCGACGAAGAGCGGCGAAATGTACTGTAATTTCAGCTTCGATGATTATGGTACAGCACAAACAACCTCGGAGACCGTAGGACAACGCCACCGATTACGGCATAAAAGAACGAACTAGATAGAGAAGACCGTCGTCGTCGCCACACGTGGTTCCCCGGGAACAGTTGCGGAAAGGATAGAGTTCACGTTGAGACAGCTTCTTGCCGGAAGAAAGGAGGGCACAAGGTGCGGCCGCCAGAAAGTCTGGGCTCGAAAGTTGCGGGATCAAAGCCCAGATCTACGTAATTGTCCTGGCGATGATATCACGAAAGCGTGTCAAAGGAGAAAAAAAAAGGGGGACAGCCTGAGGCAGAATAAGCAAAGGGACAACAAGGTTTTAAAGTATGAAACACGAATCGGAGGCGCGGGAATGATAGTTCCCTTGGTACTAGTACGTTGATCTCCTTGCGGGATTTCGAAACTGCCATCCGAATATCCCCTTGCAGAGGCAAAGAATGTTCTGTCGGATGTCATGCATTGGATGTTAGAGGTATGCGCGCACTGGCAAACGACCAGGAACATACCGATTTGACGTTCGAATGATTCCTCTTGAGATATTCCGAAGCCACCGTCACGATCGGGCTCCGGTCCTTGAAATAAAATTTGGATCATCTTGTTTTAATATCAATGTCTGCCGTTCAGCTTATTTGAGCTGTCTTGCGTGATTTCCAACATGCTCGCTGTGTCACGGCTTTGGCCCGCAGGTGCCGCGCCACTTATTCCGACTAATATGGTAGCTACATACCGTAACCAACTGTAACCGTGACTCAGGGTACTACTTATTCGCACCCGACGAACAGCGAGTCTTAACTTGCCGTCAACATTGTTGAACTATAGTGCCACGTTTTGACCAGCATATCTCACTCCTTAGGGTAAGCTACTCGTGATGAGGATAGCCCAATTGTTTCAGTAGTTCCGTATGTACTTATCCCCGCACGTAGTTCTCAAGTGGAATATTAAGTCTAGTTTTGTCTCGGAGGCTACGAACATCACGTGAGGTGACAAGAGTGTGACATTGGTTATTCGGTAACACGTCGTGCTCCGAGTAGTTTGAAGTGGCAAAACGCTGACCACTACGAGCTACATCATGAAGGATCGCATACAGGATGCAAGTGAGTAAAATATCGGGTTCCCTTAAAAATTGACGTGATCGTCCATCTAGATTTTCCCAAGACAGAGGACGGTCGAGTGTACCACTTGGGTATACGAGCAGGAGAGGTAGCTAACAGGATTGTAAGTCAAAGGTGATTCCCGCCTCTTCCAGCAGCTCATAAGTGTATGAGATCACTGTTGGGTCCATGTCACGAGCAGAGGGTATCGCAAAGATGCTGGACGTCTCCCCAAATATATTTTCCCTGTACTCGGAACGCGGTTTCCTTACCATCACAGGTTGCTACAAGAGTGTACCAGTATCCATAGTATGCATAGGTATGGGCGCACCTAATGCAGATTTTTTCATCCGCGAAGTCAGAGAATGCCTGCGTGGGGACATGCTTGTAATAAGGTCGGAACAGTCATGATCATCACGCTGAATTATCGGACTAACGGGCTGTATCGGAAGGCTGGGGTCATGTGGTTGCTTGACTGACCTTCCCGTAGGATCGCTCGTCCTGCCCGCATCGAGCGTCGCTTGCACCCGAAATGTGGACTTCGATTTTACTTCCTGCGATCCTTGGGAGGTTCCATACAGGTTGAGCAAGCCCGTCCGCATTATCATTGCTCCTTTCACATCCGTTTACTCACGGAACGTAACCACCCCTATCAGGTCCCAGCAGATCCAGACCTTCATAGGGCCGTAAGTTGAATAAGGTACTACTTTATGAAGCCATCGCTCATTCCCAAGGTAGCTGTATGATGCCCTCGAAGCAACACGGCCATCATCGCTCAAAACCCTTGTGGTTTCGAACGCTGTCAATGCATCGACCGACAGGTAGATTTTAATTTACATATCCTCGCCGCATTCCATCATACTGATATGAAAAAAAGTTTCTACTCATCTCAGGGGAGACAGACGTCCTTTCAAGACCACAATGCTTCTTTGATCGATCACCTCAAAGCCGCTGTATCTGGTCTGACAACGCTAGAGGTACGTGTTTCTTCACCGAAATCATGGACCTTGTCTTCGATAGACGGGGACTTCACCCTTAGATGGAAACGTTCTGGATATTCCATCTTGCGGCCAGCTGGCGTGGAGTTAAACAGTCGAGTTCGGCTGTCAATCCGCCATTAGCTACGGTTCCGGTCGTACCAGCATTCTCGGGAATACCCAGCGGGACATCAGAAAAGGTGGAAATGCTCCTTCCCAGTCTCGATGAAGATACTTCTTCCAGATCGGTGATTAGGGCTGCAGCCGCCCAAATGGTATTCGCTTCACGAAGCTCTCAAGCGTTCATCAGTCCAGACCAGGTGAACGAACTCGAAAGATGGAGTGGTCAAGGCGTGCTCGAAGCCCTTGTCAAATTCGATGTAGCCCCTGAAGTACGTATATCGATCTTTGTATGACTTTCAATGCTCATATTCGTGTTCTTTGATAGAGACTGCACCCTGTTTCTGGAAGTGTATGGAGTCCAATAGAACCTTGCAAGCCATTGAGGGCGTTGTTGTAACAATCCAGCTCCGAATCATCTTTAATACCACAGTGACGTGCACCGCCGCACACCGCCAAATCATTTCAAACAGGGAGATCCTTCTACTTGCTAAACCCCATAACCTGCGGCCAATGAGACAAATTACATGATGTCAAACCCTTTTTTCGCTAGTGCATACTCCACATTGAAACAGGACAAACACGCAAGGCACATCGTCCCACTACCGTCTCTTGTCAAAATAACAGGCTCGCATATGCCCTCTGAGTTCCCAAATACGACTTGGAATAGCGTGGCAAGACTTGCGGCAACCATGATGATGTAGCCTCAAGATTGGCATGCGGAGCTTGGGAGTTACTTTAAAGGATACATTGCTAGAACGGTTATTATGTTAGTTCCGTGACGACCTTCCGCGATGATCGTATGGGTGAGTGGGTGCATCGAAAATCAAACATGAGGGACTTACAGGTTCAGTTTCATCACCGTGCTTCGCGGAAGCGTGATCAACGATATACAACAACTGTACCAAACTCCTCCAGTAATAACGCTTCATCCTCAGTGATCTGGGGACAATCATCGACATCGACGCAGGCGATGGGAACAGGGCGCAAAGCCTCCTCGATAGGAATCAATGTCGATGACGCTCCGTGGGAGTTTTGCGTTGCATGTGGCTTCGCGGGAGAAGACGGGCCACCCCGTGGAGACGTCACGCGCGGCTTTTTCAAGGGTCGGATCGTACGGCCTAGGACTGTGGAGACAACGCTAGGCACGTCCTTCTGAGCCTTCATGAGCATGCTGTTGCCTGCCGGCTGTGCACGCGCGAATACGGCTGCAAACAAGCTTTTGAATTTGAAGTCGGAGCAGCCCCAGAGTGTTATCCTCTCTAACTTTGGACAGACTCTAACACCACATCCACGCGTCGCTTTGCGTTCTACATCCATCGCGAGACCGTATGCCTCAGCAAGCGCTTCTAGCATGCCGTCTACACCAGTGCACGATATCAGCGTCAATGATACGAGGCCCGGCATGTAGCCAAGCATGATCTTCCCGTGCCCGGCAAAGACATCATGGTGTGACAGCGTGAAATGCGTAAGGTGGGGGAGACGAGGATCGCGAAATATATAATCAAGTCGCGGGAGAGGATGTTTATGGTCACAGTTTGGCGGGCACTTTCCAGCGTATGCAAACTCGAGTTGCTCGAGCACAGGGAAGAAGAATTGGCGCAGCGAAGAAATGAGGGAGTCGCCATCCTGACAGCTGATGCACAGCTCCTTGAGCGCAGTCATGGATAGGACGCCTCCGAGGGGTTCTGCCTGGATGAAGGAGTCTGGTTCGTCCCAATGATTACCGCGAAGCGAGCTGACGTCGTTCCTCCTCGTTGGGGAGTTGGCGATTAGAATTTCCCATCGTTCCAGTGCAGGCATGCCGAAGAAAGACATGAAGGTGTACACGTCGCGGGGGTATGCGAACTTCCATGTGAGACTTCTGAGTTTAGGTAGTTCAAGGGGGGCCACGACGGTGAACCGATTGTCGGCAGTCTGCCCTTGGCTGGGTTCCTCGAGCATAACATCACGAAGCGGCGTGGTTTCCATAAGGACTAATTCTTTGAGCTCTGGAATAAAACTCAGGAAATGGTGCACATGGGACATTCGTAGGATGTACTGAGGAGCACGGTGGTATCTTCGCTGAGGGAAGGAGAGCTCGAGAGTTTGCACAGATCGTAAAAGAGATGGCGAAATGACACGCGGTGGTAGTTGTTGGAGACGGAGGTAGGTGAGGACGCTTGGTGTGTCGGGGAGACTCTGTACGCCCAGTTCATCCAGAACGAGTAGTGGTGTGCCCGCAAAGCATGGGGCAAGGCTTGCGAAGGACAGATCCAAGGAGCGTAACGACTTTAATTCGTGAAGGTTATCTATGAGGACTTTGACAATGAGCTGCATACTCGCAGAGGATGTGCACTCGAAGGTGATAGAGCGCACGCGAGAGAGGTGAGAGCCCAGCATGTGGAGTAGACCTTCTGACGCTAGCCGCTCGTCCTTGGCAGCGTCATGATCATCAACATGGTACGGTGGGGGAGAGAAAGTGAGATCGAGTAGACTAGAACCTGAGCAATTTATGAACGCGCATACTGGAGACGTGGACCACTTTCTGCTCCTGTAAGAAACGCGCGACCACAGTATAGAAGTGGCAAATGCGAGTTTACGCCAATTTTGGCATACATGTGATATAATGACGGGCGATGAATTGTAGGCGAGACCTGCTGAGGAGTCTGAGTCGTTGTCCTCCGTGACAGAGACAAAGATTTGGATCAGCAACTCCGAGGGCAGCCAGTTGATTGGACATCTCTGACTCTCTAGCTCCGTTAATTGAGATGCGAGTGTCACTTGCTCGGCCTTGACTGAGTCTCTGAGACGGGCCATGTCGTCTAAAATACGGACGAAGTCGTCCTCACGACGCCGCAGGATAGCGATTTGAGCTTGCAAGACCTCAATCTCGTGGTCAATTGCGGCGCTACTCTTTGTGGGCATGTGGAAAGCAGAATGACGAAGAAAGGAGAGAAGGGTTTGGGCTGTCTTATATCAAGCTTGTGCCAAACAAACATCCTTGGTGTGAGTTGTCGACGGCAACGTTGTGGGTGGCGCGCTTTGTCTAGTAAAGGTGATATCATATCTCCGAAAACCTGAACCAAGTAAAACCGCAGTAGACTCACGCCCTATGCTCAGGCTACAGAAAGCTACGGAGCTATTTAATTCATTTATTGTTTGAAACAAAGCAGTCAGATCAGAATTCGAGACAAAGTCTGATATGATCGCAGTAACTGATCAAGTAAGGCCGCAAGGAACTTTACAAGTACTAATACGTTTGTTCTTGCCGCAAAATCTCCTCGCGACGGCCTAGAATATGTGAGTTGCAATAAAACAGCGCTCAGCGCGATTTCATTTCGATTGTTGATGGGCCATCCAGCCTGATGGTAGTTGAAAGTTCGTGGTTGGTTTGACTTAAGGACTGGCCTAGCTTTCGGACTCATTGCAAGGTCCCGAATTGAATAGCGACGCTCCAGACTTAAAAATAGATCAAGTACGGGTTCATTCAGCACAGCTTAAGCCGAATGCATTCGGGTCCTTTTCTGACGCAACACGCAACAATTTGGCCACCATTGGATGTCGGGGATAAACTGCATATCATGAAAATATACCAGCGCCTAAAATCATAGACTCAACAGGCGGTAGATCTAATTTCGACAGAACCCTCTCCCACAATCCAGACCGTGCCCAATTGCTGTTGTGCATCCCACTCACCATTTGGCGACCAGTATGCACTCAATTTCCGCTCTGACTCAATCAAGTGAGTACTACCTGGCATGTGACTCTCATTCCAACGGATGGGACTACACAGTTAAGGCCGACTCACTGCTAAGACTTGAAAGTGATCAGTGATCCTTTCCCAAGCGCGGTAGTCAGCTGGTCTTGCGAGTACGTCCGTATGATCATGCTCATGACGTGCCACGAGGACTCTTCATACGAGTCTGTACGTTACTGACCCGATTCTTTTTATTTCTCTCTCACAGGCGACTTAGATTATCCCGTCAGAAGTCCCACTGCGATGGTCATACGTAAGGGGGAGTATATTATTCGGGCCATAAGTATAAATGCAACCACATCAGATCGAGTTCATCACCATCGTTTTCTCAGGTTCACTGTCATGTTCTCCTTGCTCTTGGGTGTCCTGTACACCCTAGTGCCTACAGTATGGGGAGAGGTTTCTCACAGTGCTACCCTAGGAAACAAGCTCACTTCTAATGGCACCGGAACGCCTTACTCGATGAATGTCACAAATTGTCCAGGTAGGACACCAGTTCAAACTTCGTGGACTTGCCACTGACATAATCGCGGGTTTCAGGATACACTCTAGGGTCGCTTCTGGAGTCTGACATTGGTCTCACTGCTCAACTCACACTCGCTGGTCCAGCATGCAATGCTTTTGGACTCGACATCTCAAACCTCACAATCGAAATCACTTACCAATCACAGTCCACGTACATTGTTTTCCAAGTCTCTTGGATGCAGCGCTAATGGCTAGGTTTAGTCTACATGTCAAGATTTATGATACTGCCAACCAACAATTCACAATCCCCGAGTCGGTGATCGAACGGCCTGCCGCACCAACGACATCCTACACCGGCAACTCTGACCTTGTATTCAACTACGATGCAACGCCTTTCGCGTTTTGGATCACGAGACGCTCTGACCCGGACGCAATGCCATTGTTCGACACGAGAATTTCATCGCTGCCACCGACTCCTATTCCGCCTTTCAATGCATCTGACCCAAGCACGGCGTTTGATGGTTTCCCTCTTGTATTTGAAGATCAATACCTCCAGGTGTGCATCCGTCATTCCCGCTGAGGCTGCGAATATAGCTTACAGTTACCAGGTTGCTTCCGCTCTGCCGTATGGCACCAACATCTACGGATTGGGCGAGGTAATTGCTAGCAGTGGGTTTAGACGCGACATTGGGACAGATGGGGGCGTAGGCACCATTCAGACGCATTGGGCTCGCGATGTTGCAGATCCCATTGATCAGAACATGTAGGTCACATGGTTAGAAATAATGCTTATGTGATGATTCACGATCGTGTTTAGGTATGGCTCCCATCCAATCTACGTCGAACATCGGTACAATGCGACCACCGGAAAGGCGTCTGCCTCTGGTGTTCTTCTGCTTAGGTATTCAACTGCAATTGAATCCCAATTCTGTTAATAGCATTTCTTAGTTCCGCGGGTTCAGATACCTTCCTGCAGACGCCCCCGAACTCCAAGGTATCATTGATCGAGTACCGTACGATTGGTGGTATCCTGGACTTTTACTTCTTCTCTGGTCCCTCGGATGCAGAGGTCATTGCCCAGTACGGTTCAGTCATCGGGTACCCTATGTGGCAACCAGCGTGGGGTTTCGGGTTCCACCTTTGCAGGTGATGTTCTCTGCATTGTGATTGGTGTAGAGTAGACTCACTTAAGTCATACAGATGGGGGTATCACAATGTCAGTGATGACATAGAAAATGTTGCGCAGATGCGCGCGGCGGGCATCCCACTGGAAGGTCTGCCCAATTTTGGACACTCGTTGCTTTGTGATCCTCACTTTGTGCTAGTTCAATGGAACGATATTGACTTGTACCATGCTTACCGCGACTTTACCACTGACCCAGTAAGTTTCCCTGGGGATGAACTTCGCGCGTTCATTCAAGAATTGGTGAGTATTTCTCCACGTAGGTTCGCCCAGTTCTCACCTCAGTGAAAGGCTGCGAATAACCAACATTGTAAATGCGCCTGTACTTTTTCCCTCCCAATTTTGATCGAACTCGTCGTCAGATATTCCCATTGTGGATGTAGGTATCGCTATCCCAGTAAATTCAACTGACGTCGTAAGTTTGTTGACATGCTACTATGGTTGTATGCCTCCTGACCGTATCATAATTCAGTATGATCCCTTCACACGGGGCGTTGAAGAGTCAGTTCTTTGTGCCTGGTAACTGGCTAAAGTGCTGAATGCATTACAGAGATGTGTGGATCAAGAATCCAGATGGGTCTCTGTACCTTGGTCAAGTCTGGCCTGGATACACCGTCAGTCACTCATGACCTGTGAAATACCAACAATTGAACGTGCTTTTCTAGGTCTTCCCAGACTGGTTCAGTGAAAACATACTCTCTGTATGGACTGAAAGTCTCAGAAACTGGACTGAAATGGGTGTCGAATTCTCCGGTATTTGGCTCGACATGAACGAACCAAGTTCATTCTGTAGTCACTCCTGGTAAGGCGAGCTTGTGTGTGTTGGGTTGGAAGCTAATTGGCGAAAAGCGGGACTGGTGCGAACTACTCTGCCCTTGCTCCCCTGAGCGTAGCCGGTACGGTCGTCACCGGATACCCTGAATGGTGAAGCAACTGTTTTGAGCTAAAGTGCTGAATGTTACTAACGATGATTGATAAAGCTACAATGAGACGATATGGGGACCTAGTGGGAACATGACTATCAATGGCACCTCTACAAATTCATGCACAACAGGCTCTACTACGACTGTGGTTGAAAGACGTGACGTTGAACGCCGTGACGTTGGAAGACGTGGCGTCGGCGCTGGTGGCGAGCAAGGCGTCAGTCTCAACAGCCCGCCATATGCTATCCATAATGGCAAGTTTCATTCGTCCTATAGCACGGTTTTGATCTGACTCGGAACAAAGCTATCGGATCCCTTTATCTCAACACTGTGGCGACGAACGCGACCCACTTCGGCGGATATGCAGAACTCGACGTGCATAATATGTTTGGATTCATGGAGGAAAAGACGACGCACCTTGCGATTCAATCTATCATCCCCGGAAAGCGTCCGTTCTTGATCAGTAGATCAACCTTCCCCTCTGCTGGAAAATGGACTGGACATTGGGTATTTAAAATCCATTTGACCCAGGGATAGGATGTTGACGTCTCTGATAGCTTGGTGACAACTACAGCAAGTGGCAGTACATGTACCTCAACATTCAGGGCGTTCTGCAATTCCAAATCTATCAAATTCCGATGGTTGGCGCTGACACGTGTGGATTCAGTAAGTATCTTCCGGATATAGATCAGCGTCCGATTAACTATCTAAACAGACGACAACACCGACGAGGAGTTGTGCAACCGTTGGATGCAGCTCTCTGCATTCGTTCCCTTCTACAGGAACCACAATACTTATGCTGCCCTTCCTCAAGAGCCTTACCGCTGGGAAAGCGTAGCAAACGCATCCCGCATCGCTATCGCTGCTAGATACTCCCTACTGCCTTACTGGGTAAGTGTATATGTTTTCCAGTGGTCAAGAGGTTGACAATAGATATACAAAAGTACACGCTTTTTGCCAATTCCTCTATGGCTGGTCTTCCGCCTGTCAGGGCGTTGTTTTACGAGTTTCCTGACGAACCCGAACTTTTCACAGTGGACAGGCAATGGCTCGTTGGAAGCGACATTCTCGTGACTCCAGTACTGACACCAGGAGCTACGACCGTCGACGGTAACAGTGCAAACCTTATCAATGACATCCCTGGTTGACATGCTATCTTACAGGTATCTTCCCCGGCCGCGGTAGCGTAATCTGGCGCGACTGGTACACGCACGCTGCTGTGAACGCTACGTCTGGAGGAAACACAACGCTAGAGGCTCCCGTCAGTCACATCAACGTCCACATTCGCGACAAGTCGGCTCTATTGCTGCACCAAGAGCCCGGGTACACGATCTACGAGACTCGCGAAGGCCCCTATTCGCTGCTCGTGTCTCTCAACGCAGCAGGCACAGCATTCGGTACTGCATATGTGGACGATGGGATCAGTTTCCCACCTGGACCGAGTCGGAGCCTCACATTCCAGGCTGCAGAAGGCACGCTCACGATTGAGAGCCAGGGTGCATATGATATTTTGCAGATGTTGGAGACGATCACTGTGCTTGGCGTACAGAAGCCTACCCAGGTTGAATCCCAGGGATCATTGGCTAACAGTTGGACTTATAATGAGGCCACTGAAGAGTTGGTGGTGTCGAATGCGTCTGTCGACCTTAATGGACAGTTTACCTTAGCGTGGAAGTAGTTGTTTTGTCGCATGGACAAGTCGTGCAAGCGCATTATTAGACCACCATTGGTTTCACAACTTCATTGAATGGTCTATCCTCGGTATGTCTGACTTGGAGGCGAAGAGGGATGCGAGGGTCCTTTCGGTTCACACCCCTGAACAGATCGTCGATGAGTGAAGATAATCGTTCCTTACACATCCAATGTTTACATGATTCAGACAAGACTAACAGGACAGAATTACGAGGAATGTCGATTACAGTCTGTATCGACTTCCGACTCCAGAGGGCAAGCACGTACATACTACGTCGCTGAGATCATCTTGACAAGGCCCGAGGTGGACTGCTTGTCGTGGACAGGCAGTCGGCGACTCTTACGAATAAATCTCAGCAGATGTCGGCCAGGGTAGCGCACTGTAAGAGAAACTAATTTCACAAATTGAAAAAAAGAAAGTTGTCGACGGGTTTCACACCAACACCTTTGGAGGAACATATTTTGAATTTGCTATAATACCTGCTCAATTGGCTACGAGTGATTGAAATAGAGCGTCGAAAGAACTATCACGAGTGAATTTTTAGGGAATAATAAGAAAAACTGTCGTCGGTAGGTTTCAAACCTGTACCTTCCACGAAAACAGATTTCTAATCTGGTAACAATCACTTGATATTCTTGAGTTAGACCCTCGAGAATCTACCCACAAGTCGATGTCCAAGGTATGATCATGGAAAAAATGGACGAGTCGGCAGGTTTCGAACCTGCACTATGCAAGTAGAGCAGATTTTGAATCTGTTCGTGCTGACCACTTGGCTAGGACTACTTAGGACGGATCGCAAAAGAACGATCATACGTGGAGGTGCAAGTGTGATAACAAGAAAAACTGTGTAGCAAGTTTGTAGGCAGGTATTGAATATGCACTGTCCGGGAGGGCCATATTTCGAATCTGTCATGGTACTCGCGGCGAGATGTTGCCTGGCATAGAACAGCATCATCATGACCGGCAAAAACGGGAGGGCTCAGAGGAACAGTGTTAGATGTATTGAGTGCGTTGGCATCCTTCCGAGTACATTTTGGTGATTTAAACAAAGGTGCCTGCGCACGTGTCGACGCAATCTCCAGCTGTACGTCATTTGCATGACACCGGTCCGTGAGGGCCTGAAGAGCTGGAGGGCACATGGTGCGGCAAGGTCACGACAAGGAGCGGTACGCAATGACCGTGACCGCAGTTGGCTTATTCGATGAGTCCGGGAACATTTGGTCTGAGACAAAATGGGCTGTGCCAGGGAAGAATCCATGAGTGAGCAAGTGTGTCTTTTACAGTCTTAGGCTAGGCCGAACTAGTTGAGCCATAGCCGCAATTTGACGCGTTCGAACTTCGGTGTTCAAGAAAGATGTCTTCTCAAGGTCATCATTTAGAAGTTTGTGATTGATCCAGGCGAGTACAATTGTTCGAACATCGGTGATGGCGGGAATGCCGCATCAACAACGCCGCTCAGTCTGACAGAGAAGGGAGTGCGCTAGTGACCCTGACAAAACTGGATGTGAATGTCGATTTGGTCGGCTGCAGCCTGGGGCCAGTCGCGGCCTTAAGTTCTCAGGCTCTTGAGTCCGAGTCAGCGCGGAGGCTCGTGCCACTGGTGGGGAACCTTGTCACGGAGTCTAGTGAGCTCTACATATGTACAAGGATCAGTGTAACATGACTAGTTTCCCGTAGTAGCTTCTTTGCAATTGGGGCGTTGGCGAGCCGGAGCGGCGCCTGCCGTCACCATCTAATGAGGGGTTTGAATTCGGTTTGAACTTATTTTGAAGCTTAAGCTGAAGTCTCATCTGATCCGTTTCTAAAGCTTTCCTCGTAGTCTCATTACGTCGACCACTCCGACATCACTGTCATACAATATTAGTTATCGCGACGGTGCTACAAATATTGACCATCTCTCACTGTCTTCACCTCTTGAACCGCACGATCATATGGTCGTAAGCGTTCGTAAAGCGTTCGTTATGCGGCAGCACGATGATTTAATTTCGCCGAGGTAGGGACTTTTGACTTTCATTCCAATGGCCACACGTAAGATGCAAGAGCTTGCGTATATAAGTATAAATACAAACCCACCACATATTCCCCATCTGCAACGGATTCTTTCTTTCAGGTCGACCTCATGTTTTCCTTGTTGTTGGGTGCCCTATACGCCCTGGCATTTACGGTTTCGAGAGCAGCCTCAACTACTGTTCAACGCACCGCACTAGGAAACAACTACACTCTTGATGGCACCGCAACGCCTTACTCAATGAATGTCACAGACTGCCCAGGTTGGTGTGCATTTTAATGTCTTGGGAGTTGACATTGACAAGGGGCCCAGGATACATTCTAGGGTTACTTCAGGAGTTTGACACCGGTCTCATTGCTCAGCTCACACTCGCTGGACCAGCATGCAATGCTTTTGGACTCGATATCTCAGACCTAACCATCGAAGTCACGTACCAGTCACAGTCCACGTATATTACCTCCAGACCCTTTTTGATGCAACGCTAATGGTTGGTCTTAGTTTACATGTCAAGATTTACGACACTGCTAACCAACAATTCACAATCCCCGAGTCGGTGATCGCACGGCCTGCCGCGCCAACAACATCCTACACGAACAGCTCCGACCTGATATTCAACTACGATACAACACCTTTCGCATTTTGGATCACGAGACGCTCTGACCCGGACGCAATGCCATTGTTCGACACGAGAACTTCATCGCTGCCACCGACTCCTATTCCACCTTTCAATGCATCTGACCCAAGCACGGCATTCGACGGTTTCCCTCTTGTATTTGAAGATCAATATATCCAGGTCTGCATCTGCCATCCTTGATGTAAATCTAGCTTATGATTATCAGGTTGCTTCCGCTCTGCCGTATGGCACCAACATCTACGGTTTAGGTGAAGTCATTGCCAGCAGTGGATTTAGACGCGACATTGGGACAGATGGAGGCGTAGGCACCATTCAAACGCATTGGAGTCTCGGAGTTTCGGATCCTATTGATCAGAACTTGTAAGTTATATGACTGGAATCATTCTCACGTGGTGATATGCGGGTTGGTCAGGTATGGTTCCCATCCAATCTACGTGGAACATCGGTACAATGCGACCACCGGAAAGGCGTCTGCCTCTGGTGTTCTTCTGCTTAGGTATTCAAATGCAACTGAATCCCGATTCTATCTGTTAATGCATTCCTTAGTTCTGCGGGTTCAGATATCTTCCTGCAGACGCCCCCGAACTCCAAGGTATCACTGATCGAGTACCGTATGATTGGTGGTATCCTGGACTTTTACTTCTTCTCTGGTCCCTCGGATGCAGAGGTCATTGCCCAGTACGGTTCAGTCATCGGGTACCCTATGTGGC
>MU177935.1:49432-72178 GCA_016695465.1 Suillus americanus | reverse complement strand
GTTGAAGGATGGACTTATAAGGAGGCCACTGAAGAGCTAGTGGTGTCGAACACCTCTGTCAACCTTAATGGGCAGGCGACTTTGGTGTGGGGGTAGTTTTGCTACGGTATATTGGACAGATCGCGCAGTGCGTGATTATAAGAAACATTTATCAGTGGCATCGTTTTTAGAACGACCAAAATTGGAGCATGATACACAAACTTTGACTCATGCTATGGTAACTGCTTCAACATGAAGACCTTTAAAATTTTCGGATCCATGTGAAACCGCTATAGAAATACAGCAAGTGTAATCATGATGGATGTCATTGGATGGTGCAGCATTCGTAGGCGATAAATCTGATAAGTAGCCGGGATCCGGGTGAGCATTGAAGTCGAGATCGAGAAGAACGTTCTATACACAGCAACCAACAGCAAAACACGCCTACGTATGAGTGCTGAATGAATCGTTGCTGTCAAGTGATAAGTGGTGCCCAAAAGGTTTTAATGACCACTCAAGTATTATAATTCCGCATCTCCTTTATCTTCGTCGGACTTTGAATGAGCGGCCTACTATTAGGAGTGACTGGTCAACATCAACGTTGGTAACCCTGAACCGACTTCGACTGCTTTCTTGCATACACTTTTTTGTTTTTTGTTTTGCTGCTCAGCAACTGAGCAAATTGACTGCCAAGACATGTTGGCTACCTCTCGTGTTTCAACCCTCACTTTACAGGTCGCTAAACAGGCTGTTCGGGTCGCTGGTCAACGTCAAGCTGCCCTTAGCGCGGTCAGACGTCGCGAAAATGTGTCTGTTAGGTCTATCCAGTCGGTAGCCCAGACTGATAGGGTACGTTGAAAATTCGAATGTACAACATCACTTCTTGACTGTACTATATACACAGGACACCATAACTAGGCTTTTATATTCCATTGGAACTAAGCGTGAGGTCGAGCGACACCTCCGTATATTTTCCTCCTCCTCGCACCCATCGCAACCTGCCAAGTTCGCCGTTATCAAGGTCGGAGGAGCTGTGTTGGATCAAATAGATGAATTAGCCCTCAGCTTGAGCTTCTTGTATCGTGTTGGCCTCTACCCTGTAGTACTCCATGGTGCAGGACCACAACTGAACGGTATCATTGAGTCCGAAGGCGTTATTCCGGATTATATTGATGGAATTCGTGTCACTGGTACGACGTTTCGAGCTGCTATTCTTGGGTCTTGATGGCCAATATCTTTTTAGATGCGAAAACTCTCCAGATTGCCCGTCGAGTGTTTCTCGAACAAAACCTAAAGCTTGTTGGCGCACTTGAGAAGCTAGGCACTCGTGCGCGCCCTATCACCTCTGGCGTCTTCACCGCCGATTATCTCGACAAAGAGAAATACAGACTTGTCGGAAATATCACTCGCGTCGATAAGCGTCCTATCGAGGCGTCTATCAGGGCAGGCGCACTGCCCATTCTGACCAGCTTAGCCGAGACACCTGATGGCCAGATCCTGAATGTTAATGCTGACATTGCCGCTGGAGAACTCGCCAAGGAGCTTGAGCCCATGAAGATCGTCTTCCTGAATGAGAAGGGTGGCATGTTCCACGGCATCACAGGCGAAAAGTTGGACGTCATCAATCTGGATGAGGTACATTCTACCTGGCATTACAATACCGCCAGTACACTAATTGCCCTATTTGTAGGAGTATGAACAGCTCATGAAGGAGCCGTGGGTCAAGTACGGCACTAAGCTCAAGCTGCGTGAATTCAAGGAGCTCCTCGACCACCTACCCCGCTCATCGTCTGTTGCTGTAATCTCTGCCGACAATTTGCAGAGGGAGCTGTTCACCGACAGTGGTGCTGGTACCCTAATCCGCCGCGGTTACCGGCTCTTCAAACACAACAGCATCGAAAGTGTCGGCGCTGATCGCTTCCGCCAAGTCATTCACGATCGTGATCCTGAGGTGCAATCTGGCGTCTCAAGTGTCACTAGCGTCCTCAGCGACCTCCAAAAGACACCGTACACCATTTACGGCGATGAGCCCCTCGACGTGGTCGCCATTGTCACCCGCCCTGAAGGTGAAGTGCCAATCATGACGAAGCTTCTCGCCTCTCGTAGCGGAGTTCTCAACAATGTCGTTGATAACGTTTTCAATGCTATCAAGAAAGATCATCGCAAGCTCTTCTGGACTGCGAAGGTCGACGATGACAACCGCTCCTGGCACTTTGAGCGCGCTGATGGGAGCTTTACGCGTGCTGGCAAGAGCTTGTTCTGGTATGGTGTGCAGGATGTTGCTGAGGTGCAGAAGATTGTCAAGGATTTCGAGGCCAAAGGCAGGCTTGAAAGGGCGTACTTGCCTGTAGGACCGTCTGCTCCCCCTCAACGTGGGTTTTCTGGTGCCACTAGGTCTTATTCTACTTTTGCTCGTCGTCAAGTACCTTCTGGCTCTCGGGGGTATGCAACTGCTGTCACTTCGCAGCCCACATCTACTGAGCCCAAGCGCCTCGCCCTGATCGGAGCGCGCGGGTACACAGGGCAGGCCCTTACAAACCTTCTTTCCGGCCATCCCTACATCGATCTTACGCATGTCTCGTCTCGACAGTTGGCAGGATACCCTTTGCAGGGATACACAAAGTCCTCAATCACGCACAGCAACTTGTCTGTTGAGGACGTTGAGCGCATGGAAAAGGATGGGGAGGTTGATGCGTGGGTCATGGCGCTCCCCAACGGCGTCTGCAAACCATTTGTTGATGCAATTGACCGTGGCGCAAAGGTGCGCAGTTCCGGTGAATCAAGTGTCATTGTCGACCTGAGCGCGGACTACCGTTTTGAATCCGGGTGGAAGTATGGGTTGCCTGGTGAGGCGTCTGTGTAAATACCCCGTTGAACTCCCAAATTTACATGTATTTTTTGCTCCCATTTTCTTTCGGCGGTTCTCTCAGAGCTCTACGGGCGTGATAGCATCCGAAAGTCGAAGAGAATATCCAACCCTGGATGCTATGCCACCTCCACACAACTGCTTATCGCGCCATTGGTGAAGTACGTAAGGCATTCGTGCGGGCCTACGGTGTTTGGCATCTCAGGGTACAGTGGTGCTGGGACCGTCGCAGGCACGAACGACACAGATGGCAAGCCGACGACAGTGCCCAAGGTCACGCCGGAGAGCCTCGCTGGTGGTTTCCGTCCGTACTCGCTCACAGACCACATCCACGAGCGCGAAGCAGGCTGTCACCTGACCAGTCTGCTTGCAGATCCCACCAATCCCATAAAAGTTGCCTTTATACCCTCTGTCGCGCCATGGTTCAGCGGTATCATTTCGACATTGTCCGTACCACTAAGTGAGAAGGTTACTGCACGGGATGTCAAGGCCCTGTATGAAGAGAAGTATGGTGGAGAGAAGTTGATACATGTCAAAGCGGGCGTTCCAGAACTGTCGGACATCGAGGGTAAGCACGGCTGGACTGTAGGAGGTTTCCAAGTCCACAGCGAAGGCGATCGAGCTGTTGTCGTGGTATGTTTGTATCCTAGGACATGACACATGTGGCTGACTGAATTCAGGGTGGCTTGGACAATCTTCTCAAGGGCGCCGCAACGCAGTGCTTGCAGGTACGTTCTGCCAAAATAACCCGAGAAATGTCAGCAGTCTGATTTCTTGACAGAATTTGAACCTTGCTCTCGGTTACGATGAGTACGACGGGATACCCATTGATTAAACGTATCGGCGGGGTTTGCGTCTTGTGTGTCTACGACATTATTCGGGCTTGTAGTACGCTACATGATCTAGTAAAACTATGTAATATCAGTGATTGAAATATTTCTGCGCCTCCAGACACAGGTGTCTGCCGGGGTGCAGCTTATTAGCCGATACCTTATCAGCTGCATCATTCCCCCAGACGACCAGCTCATGGGCGCGGTGCAAGCGCGATATTATTGTTTTCAGCGAAGTTGACGCTTGCAATTGACAGTTGGGCGTCTGTCCGTAATTAGATCCGTCTTGCGTATGTTGTAGTCGACCGTGTAGTACGAGCACTACTGACTCCACCTTTCACTACCTATAGCGCAATTTTGGCGCATAAATTCCTCCACAACCTATGGCCGGCAGCAACCAAGAGTACTTCCAGTCTTCCTTATACCAGATCCCTGAGCGGGATCCAGTCATTCCTGGGGGAACTCCCCAGTGGAGCAACGCGCCCGGAGTAAGTTTCAAAGATCGCGCAGTACCAAACGTCAGTGTCTGAGTCGAACCACGAACAGAATACAGAAAATTTGATCTTCTCATTCTTTCACAGGTAACACAACCTGTAGGATACCAGCCTACAGACGAGCAGTTTTTCATTCGCACTTCATACGGAGAACTGCTCCCCAATGCAGATTTTCTGAAGCAGCATTTCTTCCACGAGGGTCGTCTGACTGAGGCCCAGGCTTTGTATATTCTCCAACAGGCGACCTCGCTATTGACTCAAGAACCTAACCTTGTAAACGTAGAGAGTCCTGTGACAAGTGAGTCCGGCCTGGGTCACAAGTGGGCGTGTGAGCTGAACGATTCAAGTATGCGGGGATATCCATGGGCAATACGTGCGTTATCCACGTTGCTATTCTGCTCGCCTGTACTAAGGTTTTGGGGTGGGACAGTATGATTTGATGAAATTGTTGGAGATCGGTGGAAATTTTTCTGATAATGCCTATCTATTCCTCGGCGATTATGTTGATCGCGGAAATTTTGGAATCGAAGTAAGTATTTGGACCCCTTTGCAGAATCTGCGTTCTGATCTTGGCCTAGTGTCTGCTTTATCTATATGCGCTCAAACTCCAATACCCAAAGCGCATCACGCTACTACGAGGAAATCACGAATGCCGACATCTAACGGAATACTTCACTTTCAAACGAGAGTGTGAGCTCTCATGCGACAGCCTGCGTTATATGCTGCTTACGATGCGATCATAGGTCTCCATAAATATTCACCAGCAGTGTACGATGCCTGTATAGCTTCATTCTGCGCTCTTCCAGTCTCAGCGCTCGTAGATAACCGCTTTTTCTGCGTCCACGGGGGCCTTTCGCCAGAGTTGGTGACTTTGGATGATCTGCGTAGGGTCTGTTTAATCTTGTGATTCACTTGAGTGCGTTCCAGACTCACCCAAGGCGTAGCTTGACCGGTTCCAGGAGCCTGGATCGAGCGGCTTATTGTGTGACCTGTTATGGTCCGATCCTGTGGTTAACTTTGGATATGAACACGAGCATTCACAACACGGTCCGCCCCTGCCTCCTGGCACCACGTTCGAGCATAACGGGGTGCGAGGGTGCTCATACTTCTTCACGTAAGTGGTGTCATGTGCGACAGGTCATTTCCTAGTCTGAATTAACTGAAGTTACGAGGCGGCATGCAAATTCCTGGAGCGCAATAACTTGCTGGGGATTGTGCGTGGGCACGAAGCTCAGGATGCAGGGTAAGGAGTTCTCTGATTAGGGTGTACTGTATCGCTCTCTACTGAAACAATAATTTCAGATACATGATGTATAGAAAGACACCGACAAAGAAGTTTCCCTCCGTTATTACAGTATTTTCTGCGCCGAATTACCTGGATGTATATCACAACCGCGGAGCAGTGATCAAATATGCAAACAAGAATATCACTATCCGTCAGTACAACTCGAGTTCTCATCCCTACTGGCTTCCCAATTTCATGGATGGATTTACGTGGAGCCTGCCTTTCGTCGGTGCTAAAAGTAAGCTAGAACGAATTTACAAATCAGGGTTCGTTTATGGTAGAGTTTACAGTCACAGAGATGTTGCTCGCGATCTTAGCAACATGCAGCCCAGAAGAGCTAGAAGATACCGAAGTTTCTATCGAAGAGGGAGATGAAGCCAGCAGGGCCGTTACGGACCTTGCCCTGCCGCCTTCCGAAGTTGCAGCACGTAGGCAGGCGATTAAGAACAAGATTCTTGCGGTTGGAAAGATGCAACGGGTCTTCCAGCTTCTTCGGTCCGTGATTTCTGCAATTTGATTTAGTGCGGGATACTCACAAGTTGGCTGGCTGCAGCGAAGAGGCCGAGAACGCATCGGAATTGGCTACAGTCGCAGGCGAAGAGGCTATCGCTGGTTTGGGCCATGTCGGGTCAGATTTGCTTACAGAGCAAGGTACACAGATGAGGCACTATATTCGCAACTTCGCCGACGCGTAAGCACTATTGTCAATTCTTCCGTCGCGGACATTTTCTCATCTGTTACACTCGTATAGTCGCCGCTCAGATCTGCTGAATGAGCGTCTGCCGATATTCCAACCAACGGATTCGGTGACTGACTTCCCTGTGGTACCAGCACCGAGTATGCGGCGCCGCGGGAGCGGCGACATTGACGGGGTGAGTATGGAGGAATTGATCCGCCGGGCACTAGAGGAACCCGATGAAGACGGTCTTCAGAGTGGAACGGTGGAACGAATTGCTGAGCGTGTCGCGATCGGGAGGAAAGTAACAGGGAAACCAATGCCTTTGAAGAGATTTGAGACTGCGTAACGATGTATGTATGACATGATGACCTAGACTGCAACGCCCAAGGAGGATACCTCTGATTCTTGTTTCGACGCCCACACTGGTACATCACTTAACGAATGAATTGCAATACAGGCAGCTCGACCACAAATAGCCTAGAGAATGTTGTGCAACTACTTGAGATGAATGTCTGAAAAAGTTTACACTGAATGGCGCTCGATGGTCAGTAAACCCCATATAGAGGAATCAAACACACCTTCTAAATAATCAGCCGCAAGGAGCCTAATCGACGCACGTTGATTCAGATCATAATGGAACAAGTAACAATGTGACACACAGTTCAAGCGCCACCTCGGGCGGTATGCGTTCGGTGAATTCATTCACATCAACACCCTCCTTGGACCCGGGCCCCTCGTAGTAGGCCTTAAAGGACATGTACTCACAGACCTTCTCGACCACAGCAGCGCTATTTCAGCCATTAGAAGACAAAGCGGGATTCCTAAACGGGTTGGTCGCCACCCACCGTTCGTTGATCGGACATGTGTTGGCAATTGCCTCCCTGAAACTACCTGAAGTGCGTAATAGTTCGGACACCATTGCAAGCTTCCAAAAGGAATGAGAGCTCACTGTCCTCGCTAAGCATGTTTTTGAGTGTGCCACTGATCGCAGCGACACTTCGCTTCACGAGAAAGGAGTAGCCGTCTGAACTGGTGATCTTTACCCAGTCATCCCGCTTTTCAGCGCCTGCATCCTAGAATGCTACCAATCAGCACAAGTTCGTAGTATTCGATACATCATTTTACATCCATCTGAACATCGTTGGACATTATGAGTGTGTGGCGAAGGCTATGCTACCAAGCTGATTCTTGGAAGTTGATGGTGTGAGAATAAAATACCGTATATGGACTCCTAAGTGGGCCAGAGTAATCTCGTTTCCATCTCATTCATTATCTACCACCGTGCACGACCTGTCCTTGAGCCCTAGATATGGCTCTACCCAAGGCAGGTGTTTATTATCATTTTCCAAAATAACATGTTTTGAACATGATCTGGTATTTATCTAGCGGATCATCAAGGTGTGTTCAATCATGTTCACAGCATCTTCCCAGTAGTCAGCCATCCCTGACTATGTCTCTTTCATCTATTCTCCATCGTTTCGCATAGGAAACTGAGCGCCTCGTCGCAGACCCCGCGCCTGGAATCACTGCTGCGCCGCATGAAGATAACCTGCGTTACTTTGATGTAACGATTCAAGGGCCTGATGGCAGTCCTTTCCAACGTGAGCCGTCGAGATTATAGATGATACATTGTCGGAATGCTGAAGCGTCCGGTAAGAGGGCGTGTTTCAGCTGGAACTATTCCTGCCGGAGGAATATCCCATGAGTCCCCCGAAGGTGCGATTTCTTACAAAGATATACCACCCAAACATTGGTGAGCTCTTAGGTTGCCATAGTGCCTGCACAATCTAAATATGTTTCGCTACTGCAGACAAACTGGGTAGAATCTGTTTAGATATCTTGAAAGGTGCGTTCGGGTACCTCGCGCTAGTCCCTGCCGATTTGAACACTATGTACTGCATTGTAGACAAATGGTCCCCTGCATTGCAAATTCGGACAGTCCTGTTGTCGATACAAGCTTTGCTGAGTGCGCCCAATCCTGACGACCCACTGGCTACCGATGTTGCCAAGCACTACAAGGAGGATGAGAAGGACGCACAAAGAGTCAGCAGGGAGTGGACGGAGAAGTATGCGTCCAACTGATGATACTGGAATCAGGTGGAATATCTGGAAATCATGACGATGTGGAGGCATGAGTGTTGTAAGCTGAGTATAGCAAAGCATGAACCCTGGCAGTTAATTTGTACATGAAGTGAGGACTTCAACCTTAGGCTTCTAATTCTGATTCCGGCGTGGATGCGGGTTTCGTTCGCCTAGATCAAATTAGACGTGGCCTCCAGAAAAGGGGACCTGATATGGTCATCCGTTGATTCATATTTTCGTAAGTCACTCGTAAGGGCACCACAATTTGTATTTGTCCGACGAATGACTGAGGCCCAAATTGGGCTTGGGTGTTGATCTAGACCGCGAAGTCTCGGCTAAGTCTAGAGCCTGTGAATTCGGCACGATTGATCTGACAGTCATTTGGGCGTTTCTCAGACTAACTTCGCCATATTTACAGGCAAGATGGCACAGCTTAAAGATCAACCGCCAACATAGCCAGAGTTGTTCTCAAAGACGACGGGGTCCTAGCCAAACGTGCGCTTTAAGTTCGCGGTTTCCGAGATACTCGTCTGTACGTTACAGCACCATACAAGGCTTCAGGATGCACGGTGCTGACCACCTGTCTTCTTGCCTCACTGCGGCACCCAGAAACTCCCGCTCCAGGTCACAAGGCTTCTAATCGCCTTGCGCACCCACCACATTCAGTCTAAATACCTCCCCCAAATTTTACACCGTGTATACGATATATCCTTCTCGTCCCGTCATGTCGATCTTGAACGCGGACATCACGCACATCCTCATCAACGATCTGTTGTCTATCAATGGAGGTGCGCCATCTGCGCTATTGACCCTTGCCAGTACAACTCGATCTTTCCGCGAGTCGTGCCTACCCTACCTCTTCTCTGAGGTTCGGTGGCCCCATAAATTCAAGGCTGACGAGGAATCTGGCCTTCATTTCTTCCCTGAGAGCCTCTGGCCATATATCAGGTAAGCCCGTCGTTGTCGTTTCCCCCTCTCATAGCATTAGGATTCACCGTGATTTTCGGCGCCAAGGCATTTTCGGCTAGAATGGTTTGACGAATGGACAGAACCCAGTCGCCTCAAGTGGGGAACGATGGACAAAGATGGTAATTATGTCCCTTGTGATCTGGTTAAATTCAATTTGGCGATCGCAAAAATGCCCAAGCTGTCGAAGGTGACACTGAGTTGCCCCTTCGTCATACCCCGGTCCTTCTTTCAATCATTGGGTCTCTCGCGACCCCTCAGTGCCATCACTTTCATCGACACGCCGCTTCAAATAGGCATAACGTCCATCTCCCCCGTTGCGTTCAAGCAGATTTCCCTTACATCTGTTGGGCAGACGCTTCGCGTTGGTGATGGACCGACAGATCCAAGATTTTCTGACATCACGTACTTCATACGTGACTGGAGGAGGAAGTATCGCTCGCAGGCCAGCTGGAGGCAAGTCCAAGAAACACAAGCCTCCATCGCATTCGTCAAGACGCACGCAGCACACATCACGCATCTCGAACTGTCCGGTAGTTTATGCTCTTTTGGTGCTCTATCCAGAATAGATTGGCCGTTTCTGAAAACCTTTGCGCTCACCGGTAATGTTCCGGTTATACAGCCGTATGAGCCGCCAGCGCATGTGCAGCTTTTCAACGTGCTTACACGCATGGATGCTTTGCGGGACCTGCGTCTACTCTTCGCACAAAGCAAAGCGCAGGAGTTTCATGTCCTTGGGCACGATGATCCTCCTGATCCGGCGCACACAGCAAAGCTCGCAACTCTTACTGATTTCGCCATGTCAAACGCTTGCAAGCTTGACGGAATTCTCAATCACATGTCATCTCTCCAGCGTCTTGCCATTCTCGCCATCGTAGATCTTCCTCGTTGGCCCATTGCGCTTGGCCAAGCAGAGGTTGACCGTGTGCTCGCGGATGTTGCCGCGAGCAGCTGTGAACTCAACCATCTGCGCATTATCATTGAGGACAAGCTCACGCCCAACGTGTGTTGGTCCATCACCTCCAACTGCCCTCACCTTCAGACGCTAGAGATCGAGCGATGTGGTTACCACGATGGTAAATCGGTATCAAGTTGGGTACGTGTCTCCCCTCAGGCCTGATCAAAATTCAATGCTAAACCGATCTTGGCGTATGTGATCGCCGCAGCAAGAGTTCCTCGAAGCGCTGTCCCCTCTATCTGCTCTTCGAGACTTGCGCATCTGCATGCAATTCCCAGAGTATGATGATGTCGACGAATTGGAGTCATGGCGCACAATACGCAAAGACTGTGCCAAGGCCCTCGCGATGGGTCTCAAGCTGCTCGGCAAAGTCGGTTTTGAGTACAGGAAACGCGCAGGGACCCACCGTTACCAGGATGCGTGGCTGGACTTCGAAATCAGTCGGAGCAAAGGAGGGGCTGTCGAGTTGTGTCAGCTGCCAGCTATGTGGTACCCGTTCCCCGAGGTGTGGGAATCATCGCGGTCGCCGTTTTGATTGAGGATGAGTTTTTTGGCGCAACGGAGGGTACTGCTTTCTTGCAGGTGTTTTCTTTCTCATGGGCATTGTAATCTTACACGGAACGTCTCGATGTGGCTGAGCTCGTCTTTGGTTGTCTAGCGGCATATATGGTTTCTCACATTGGCATCGGTATCCACACACATAGTGTACATAGATGTATTTGTATACACGTCTGAGCTAGACTTCATAGCTTTGGTATTTCGTTATTGCAGTGGGAATGTATCTAGTATCATCAATACTGCGCGCCGCAGAGATTTGGCAAAGTCAGCCATATGTCAGGTTATGGTAATTGTGAGGCCCAGTTATCGATCCGGTAAGAATGGCAGCAATGTAACCGGAAGCCTGGCTCCCCCGGCGCCCTACGGACGTGTGCCAATTTCATTGACATGCTCTCAGACGCTCTCCCGCGACGGAGTCTCGCAGTACTGAGTACCTGCTGATGCTAGTAGCGTCGCCTAGACAATAAGGAACCAAAGGCTTGACTCCACGTCAGGTCAAGCAGGTGATAAAAGCCTTGTACCGTCGTTATGTTTTACGAAGTGTCTTGGAAAAATATTTGATCATCATTGGGAAACCATGTTATTAGATTAGGAAGGCAGCAAACACAAGCGAGCTGTGGCGTCACGTTCTTGATACTGCGTAAGTATTCGGAACCTTGCTTGTGAGGAGTCCGAGTCCGCGGTTTAAGTGTATTGCGCCGATGTCCACGGCTGGTCGACTTTGGAATACTGATACTTAGTGGCGTCTTTAGCGTCTTATGATAGAATGTTCTATGGGCCTAGATGAGGCAGATAAAGGAAATTCCCCACCAAGTGGATCTGCGTTTTTATTCTTGAGTTCCGGAGAGTCTAGATCTACAGCAAGTTTCACGCTAGAAATGATATCAGATAAGGTGGAGGACCGTCAGCATAGGGTGGCAGAAATACCTCAATTAATCTCGCACGTTCACCAACCACGAATACGACCAAGTACACGTTGTATGAGTGCTTCGGAGCGCGACAGCTACTACGACAGCTAACCGACATGCCATACCACTGACACTGTGGAATGCTTATCAAGTCCCGCCCCGTACGCGCCATCCACATAGCGTTGTCGTCGTGTATGATCGTTTACTGGTTCAAAAGCTAGACAAATGTCAACTATTGAACGCGCCTAAGATCACACCCCAGATCCCTTGGCTTGCCCTGCATGAAACTTTTAATGATGTTCTTGTTATTACTTCATACCCTCATCGTCATCTGGGCTGCACCTGCAGGATCTAATACGGCACGACGGGCATCCATTGCCGGGTCCTCTGTCATCACGTATGTCATCCCGCATCCATCGTGTATTCGTAAATTAACAGGGATTTGCTTTCAAGTACTAAGACGGGGGGGACTTACCCGGATTCTTCCTCTACGGGAAGCAGTAGTAATTTTATCAGTTTTTCCTCGAATTTGCTGGAGTCTGGATGCACGGCTTCTGTAGCTGCGACCGACGCAGGATCGGTGACTAGCAGTGAGTCTGCCCTGCTTAAATCGTTGCGTAAAATTTCTTCATGTCCGGTGTCCAGTAATAATGACTGCGCCAACCGGGACCTTGGTGACGGCACCTACAGCAAATGATGATATATCCAATACTTGCACGTTCAGAACGTTCAACATCGACGAAGCCTCTCTGAAAGTATATATGGTCGGAATAATTCTAGCGGCTTCTTTTGCAGGCTTAGCACTTACCATTGTCAGCGTGCTTACCTTTTCTGTGGGCAGGTGTATAGTGAGTTGTCAGAATTGCGGACATAGAGGGTTGTGCTGACGTAATAATTATCAAAAATTCAACAGCAGCACATACAGCAATTGACGCACAACTACTCGGAAAAATTGGCATATTCATCGAGTAGTCTACCTTAAGGCGTAGCAGAGCTGCGCCTCTCTGCATGCGTGATACCTGCCAAGTTGGCATGTCCTGAAATGCAACGGCAGTGTAGGTCACTGGGTTAATGAACAGTAAAATTAAAGTTATATTTCGAGATTACCATAACTTTGTGTCATACACACCCTGAATCAGTGATAAAGCTGTATCATAATATGCAACGAGTGATTCCATTTTGCCAGTTGAATCATTCTGCAGGAGCTGTTTGAAGTTAGCCGTGATGGAATACCGTGACACTGATACGTCGGACTTACGATAATTCCAACACGCATAGCGGATGACTATGCATTTAATCATTGCCAGCCTGGGCCGAGGACGGCGCATTGATTGTGAATATAAATTAATCAACAGGCGAAGTGTTGCCAGCTGTGATGTCGAACGTTGACACCGCACCGTGTTCTCTTTCGAATACTCCAAATCCTGTGCAGCAATGCTACCAGCATGTAAGGAATCCCATATAGAATGTCTGCACTGCTCCAGAACTGCTTGGAACCCAACTTGAAAGTATGGTGATGCTAAAGGCCGTCTGCAACGCCGAACGTCTCACCATCCAATTTGTGTGGCTGAGGTGCCCAAAATCAAGCATTTCGAATGGAATAATATTACGGTACTAGGACGTCGGACGCAGTGATAACGTTGCGCACCGTAGTACACGTCGGACCAGAGCTATTCTAGGAAATGGCTCCTCGTTGCAATCATGCGAATTGAGTTGTTACCCGTTGACAGAAACACGTATTGTGTACCGAATCCTGCGATGAGCTCAGACCATTGCTCGACGAAGAGCGATTTTGATGAAGAGATGACGATGATCGGAATCGGAGAGTTGAAACCAAGGGTTTGCAAATTGACTCAGTCGGACTCGTACATATGCCCGTTAAGGGTGGGACTTGTAATTACCATCACTACGTGACTAGGACCCCCTTTCCTTTGTTCTTCTCTCTGGACCTTGTGGTCTGCATTCATGTCTTCAGAGTATCCCTCCCATCTTCATGTCTCTTTCGCACCAAATGCAACCTCGTTCAAGCGGACGTTTGAACAGTTTGGCTACGATTCAGGCTCTTCAATGACTAGCGCTCTCCAAGCCAGCGGGAGTGGCACAGCAACCCATAATGTTCCGACAGGCTCCAGTAGCAGCAGTAGTGGCAATGAAAGAAACAAGAGGGCAAGGAGTACCAGCAGCTCCTCTGTCAGCAATCGTTCCGCAGACTCTTCCAGATCCTCCGAGTACATTTCTGCGCGATCGAGCGCCTCGCTGAGCGAGGGCTCGACTACCAACGACCATAACCTCTCTCTTGACCAAAACAGGAGATCCACCGCTTATCCATCTTCCGCCATTGCCTCTACTTTGGTCTTACCAACGCCTGTGCTACCGAGTACCGAGACCGAACCTCAGGATGAGAATATGTCAGATAGCTCTAGTTTTTCCTTGGACATCCCACGTCCCGCACCTTCGCCAGAAGTAGTATCTTCTACTGTACATGACGCTCTTAGAAGCTCCATAGAACGTTTCAACGAATTTGATAGTCACATCGCAGCCCTCCGGCGTTCGCACTCACGTACTCCATCTTGGCACCCTACCGCATCTCCCGTTCTGTCCCCACGCGAATCCTCAAATGATACCACCGAAGCATTTGACAACTGGGACTGGACTCATTTTGTAGCTTCACCGGGCTCATCACACACATCTGGGGAGGATCGCCGAGGTCAATATTTCACCGATGCAACAACTTCAATTGGGTCTGGGAGCACACACACTGCGGCTCCCAGACAGGCTGACTCGTTATCTTTCCAAGCACCGGATGGTAGGCGTCTCTTTGATCTGTTACATACACATTAGCACTGATTACATACTACCCGCTGACAGGCTTATCATCACGTCTCGGCTATACTGCCTCATCAAGTAATACCTCCAATTCTACACGTTCGCCGAACACCCCTCCTCATCCGTCATACCGCCCATCCTCATCAGTCCCTTCATCGGCGAGGACGAACGCATCAATCCGAGAATCTGACGAGTTCCCCAGCGGATCACTCGCATCCGTACCGTCAGTCCTGCAAACTGAAAGAAACAATACTGATACCTTGAATGGACCCGACGGCAGTCAGGGTGTCCATCATGGGTCAAGTTCTGGGCCATCAAATTTGTCATGGGCTGCTCTTGCCTCTTCCCGTCCACCACCACCAGTTGCATCGTCGCCAGATGTAGTCAGCAGGCAAGGTGTCCATCGTGTACCAAGCTCTGGCCCACCCAATTTGACATGGGCTGCTCTTGCTCTCCCCCGTTCTTCACCGCCAGTTGCGCCGTCGCCAGACATAGTCACACGTCCAGGCTTACGTGACAGCGTATTCGAATCACCAACTTCAGATCCGGCTGCTAGGCCGCAGGCCGCAAGACGTACTACACATTCAGATGCCGGCTGGAGACCCTCGAGCTCTGCGCGTACGTCAGCAAGCACTTCTGCGTCATCCTCTGGTCGGTGCTATGTCCTACACAAGTGATGATCATGTTGACTAAAAGCTACTACGTTCCAGTGCTTGGAGACTCCATTTCTCGCTTCTACGCTGCTGACGAGGAACGACACCGGGGTACTTCGAATACAATCCAGGACTATAACCCATCACCTTCTCGCTCTACTGACAGATACCAAGAGGTTGCTGCGCGTGCTAGAACAGTCATCCAACGTTCGCGTAACTTAGGTATGGCTTTTATGCTTATTCTTTCCTGTTGTTTATGAATATCGCCAGTTCGCCCTCTCTCGGAGGCCTTTCCTTCAGTTTCCAGAGAACAGGCGATCGAAGATTCCGGTGAAGCAGAATTGTCATTTGACCGATACTTAGTGGGTACCGGTGAAGAGGATTCCGTCGATCACGAGAGAAGGCGCAGGGTGACGGCTCACAACCGTTACGATCTTACCGGCGAAAATGATGAAGACGATGACGACCCATCCCATCCAGACAGTGTGCATGAG
Source organism: Suillus americanus (assembly GCA_016695465.1). NCBI lineage: Eukaryota > Fungi > Basidiomycota > Agaricomycetes > Boletales > Suillaceae > Suillus > Suillus americanus. The sequence continues at coordinate 56,600 of MU177935.1, read as the reverse complement.
CTCATCCAAGGTCTTCATAATGCCCGCGGTCTACTCGAGCGTGGTGTAGAAACTGGTAAGGTGCAGCGCATTTATCCAAACCATATTCACTCACCTTTCTCAACCAGCCCGTTCATTGTCTGGGTCGCCTTCCAGACATGAGCCGCGCAATCCTCCTCCGGCTCGCTACCGCTTTCATTCTCGCTTGCATTCCACCGCTACGACAGTTTCCAGCAACTCGTTGGTGTCAGAGAGTGCTGCGGAACATCGCCGTACCAACGCCAGGGCGCATCTTCGCTCCCAATTGTCTGATTCACGTCCCAACTCTGACGAACCTCCTCAAGACAGTTCAAATACTTCAAGTTTGACTGCTGCTACTCGTTTGAGGCGTCTTATAGCCAGTCAAGTGGACTCCTCATTGAATACATCTTCCCGCCCTTTGTCGTCTGGACGAACAAGCGATCTTCCTTCAAGACCGTTCTCATTAAGCGGTTCCGGGTCAGCTTCCCAGTTTCCACGAGGAGGCTTGAATGAATGGGAGAGAGTCCGATTTTCAGAGATTTTATCCGAGCACAGACATCCCCAGACAAGAAGTGGGAATAACAGATCCCTGTCAAGAGACCGCAATCACCTTTCTTCTGAAGACTCACCCGACAGCATCTTTGACCCTGTGTTCACCCAGATTGACGGTATTCCGGGTTTAACAAACTCAGCGGAGGAGGACGCACAGCCACCGTATGTTTACCGTCCGCCCACACCACCTCTTCACACCTTGCGTGCTGCTCGCTCGCGCTCTCCACCCCGCATGTCTTCAGAACGACGACAAGTGTCTAACGGTGATCCATCTACGAGGTCTCATCCATTTAGCAGCGTTAACTTGGATATGTTCCCGCCTGGAATTTACCGCGATTCGTTACGGCGGTCGATACAAGCGAACCAAGGACGCGGTGATTCTCGTGTATCAGAACCAGAGCCCACGCCCCCCACTCATGAACCTTCCACTATGTTTTCATTCGGGAACTCGGATGAGGATAACGATAGCGATGACATGGATTCTTACTTTGGTATCCTGGTGTGTCCCTTTCAACAAATCACATGACGTATTTAGCATTGACATATTTGTGCAGCCAAGGCGTGGAAGGGAACGCACAGCAGCCGCGAGGTCAGTGTCATGTATAACTCCCATCGAACCATTTGCTCAATGTTCCTTAATACTGTAGCACACGGTTTACATCGAGGGATATGATGCCGGAGCCTGCTGCTTCAGCCACATCCTTGGCTTTTGGCGTCGACTCTCACAACACATCCACGCAGGGTAATAGCGCCTTCACTGGTGTACGGAGCCGCGTCCCTCCATTGAGAGGACAGTCCAGCGATGAACATCTTGCGAGGCATCGATTGAATGAAGCAGAGAGAGGTGTTCAAAGTTTGCCTCTTGATCCATTCTGGTCTAGCAGTAGGCGGGATGCCCCCGCACACAACCCTGCCCCCCACGCTTCATGGGGTTCACTAATGCAAGCACAGGATCGTGACTATCAAAGAACGAGAAACATGATGGAGCGGTATGGTCTTAACAACGAACGATCCGACTTGGCCTCCAGGCGCAACGTTTCTCAGCCTCACCAGGGACCCTCCGGAAGACCTGGGAATGCTAATCGCCTCACATTACTTCCATGGCGGTCTCCACTGCTTCAAGGTTCATCTACTCCAACAAACTCCGGATCGTCATCCACCTCCAGTAGTTCCGCTACCGTCACCCATAATCCATACCGAAACACTACAGACCGGCCTCGAGAGCGGCAAGAAGCGGCGCCACCAGAAGAACGGACGCCCATTCGCACCTTGAGGCAGCGGGCTGGCCTCACACGCGGAACGTCCCGAGCAGAAGGTACTCGCATTCGTTCGATGTTTCGGACGATGGCAAGGAGAAATATGGGCGATTATATGGTGTGTGCTGTGCTGTGTTTACTGGGATGTGATGTTCCTCATGTTTGTCTTGTCGGATAAAGCCGGATGAGTTATTTGACTCGTCGTATGAGGGATTGTTGTCGCTAGGCGAAACGCTTGGGGAAGCCAGGTCGAAAGCCACGCCTGCCGACGTCATTGCCTCGCTTCCTACTGGGACCTATCAAGCATGGGCTAAGGAAGACAGCGAGACACGGTGTCCAATATGTTTGGATGATGCACGTATCTGTCGAATTCATTCAGTGACATATCATACTTACATTTCTTCTGCAGTATGGGCGCGACGATCCTGTGACCAAGCTTGTTGAATGTACCCATTGGTTGCATAAGGCTTGTTTGGAGGTATACTTGGTTTTTTCTGTCCTTTTTTTTCGCTTGCTGACGAGTTACCCTTCCAGCAATGGCTCAAGACAGCAAATACTTGCCCTGTATGTCGCAAAAAGGTCAAGGATTCTCCGAAGTGCCCGTATAAGGCAAGCATAATGACAAGTGCTGGAGCTGGTGGGTCGGGGTCAAGAGAACCTGAAGTGGGAGCGAGTGGCAATCACGGCCGGGCATCGAGCTCAGACTCTACCTCTGGGGTTGTTGCCATGCGTTGGGGTGAATTATTCAATCGCACTCGCCGAGGGTCTAATGCCCAATCAGGAAGTGGTACCCAGCAACAGTCATTGTCCCGTGCCCAAGCATTTGGCACTCCTGCCGAGCCTGTGGCGGCGACAAGGTTTAATAGTGGTGGGACTCATTTCCATCACCATCATCATCACCATCTCCACATCCACCCACCACGTCCAGAGCAATCCCACGCTTCACAGTTCCTAGATCCTTATCATCAATCTCCCAGCTCAACTGCCAGTGCAACTCAGAGTAGTACGGCATCCCGTACTTCCCCATCTGCCCAGAACGTCAGCGGACCCCGTCCTAATGTGTCAAGTCGCCCAGCACTTTCTCGCCCGACTTCCTGGTTTGGGTCAATGACAAATCGAGCTAGTGCTCGTCGAGTGCCTGAAACAACACAGGATAACGGCCCACATTTTCCATCTTCTCCAATGGAAGTCGATTATGAAATCGGAAGAACAAGTTTCATAGGTGCAACTTCTAGCTTTCATGATCCTGCGCCAGCTTCGCGGGGCACCTTTGGAGCGCCTTTATCATCTAGTGTCATGTCTAGCGCAGTTTTTCCTCAAACCGCCGGCTCGTCGTCATCGTCGTCGTCATCATCGTCATCATCATCTACGTCTACCACATCTAACATGCTAGACTCATACTCACTGGCGACAGGTGAATTACAGTCTTTCCATGGTGCAACACGGACCAACGTGGGCTCCTCGGGGAACGGACCTCACGGAACCGCGCGTCCCAACAATGCAGCTGCATCACACTTTGGATCTTTCAACATAGATGGCGGATTAGATTCAAGAAACAGTTCGACTCGCAGCGGCTATGTGAGGCCTGGAGGACCTGGGACATCTGGTCCTCCTACGTGGTGGCGGTGAGCTGTGTCATCGTATATGGCCTGTTATCTTCAATGGTCCCCTACATATAATATATATTTTTGGTCAGGTTATAGCATCGCATCACAACTTATCTGCTTTTACACTGTACACATGGATACATGTACATTCTCTCTTCTCCGCTACACGTACCTGTAAATCAAACAAATCAAATCCAAGTATATCTAGTCTTAGGTGCCAATGAATTCAGAGATGTACTTAGCTCGTTATCGTGCAGTCTCTGATTGTTGATATCCTGTTTCTTGCTTCTTTTTTGAGCTCGTACTTACAGCTGATTCCAAAACTATGCGGAATCGCAAAATCAAAACTTGTGCGTCGGAAATGCCCGGACAAGGACCCCGTAGGCGCCTGAGTGAACATTTGTAGTATGCGGCACTAGTTTACATCTGCGATTCACCGAAAGACAATGATACATACACCAAGATTGCTACCGAAAGCAACATCAGCAAACTATTGATTTCGCGACAATTCCCACACGCTTGACAAATCTGCACAAGTCCGTACAAGGATCACAGGTCCCACAGACATCACAAACAAATGACCATAAGTCTGGGGACAAGTGGACAGCAGCAAGCAAGTACAAGCCCACAAGCTCACACACTGTACAAGCAACACAAACCGTTACACACTGTAGCACTTATAGAAGACATATATAATACTATCGAGTTTGTATACATATATGCGCAGTGAGAATGGACTATTTACCATGCTACAAGGTCTTATTTTCATTTTTATTAATAACAGTGGTAATGAGAAATAAAAACTTACTACTCAGTGTCATGCTCGTATAGTAAACATTGTGATACCGTTTTTCCTCTGGCGCTCTGAGTGCATGCGTCCGACGTTGAGGTCGGCCAATAATAGACGCTGGTTCACAGCTTCTGCCCAGCAGCAGGAGATATGGATAAGTATTTGATGGTGCTCCAAAAGGCAGTTGGCCAGGTGTTTTTGAGCTTGACACACTTTGTGTTTGGCCTGGGCTGCCTTGAACATGAGGTTGGAGTCTTCTTCTTCTTCTGCTGGCTGATCAAACAAGTAGCTGGACTCGGCTGAGCCTCATTCCTGCAGGTAGCAGGATATGAGTAACAAAGCAACACATAAGCGGGTGCAACTCACAAAATGCATTGGTATAGGTAAGCTCTCGTCATCATCATGTTCCTCCTCCTTGACAGGGTGCAATTGCAGAGAATGTGTAGGGCACGGATGTCCTTTATCAGGCCAACTTGAAGGGGATGATGAGGCTTGAGGAGTTGAGGGAGGATGATAGTTAGTTTTAGGAGAGGAACAAGTAAATATCTCAGAATGAGAGAACATATGGATGTACACATGCCTAGACTGAATGAAAGAAGTGTGGGAGCTTAAGTGCGCACATCATCAATATAATGCCAACACCTACCTGTCCAAAGTGTGGGCAAGTTTTCACCAAGGACTCCAGCATCACTCGCCATCTAAGTCAGCCTCGGACATCTTGTCACAGTTCCGTTCATGACATTGTCAACATCTTGGAATTCATGGATGTAGTTCCACTGCAGCGATCCCTCGATCCACCTCAGAATTTGGATACTAGTGTTGATATGGGTCAGGGATTTGGTGTTGGGGGTGACTCGCAATTTGATGCTCAGGCCAGGGATTCCATGGATACCAACTTAGACAGAGACCTCACAAGACATTTACCTCCAACTAATGAGGAATGTTATGAGGGCGCAGCCAGGTGCTATTCTCAGGATGGCATCACATTTCTGGATCTTTTTGATGCCAATGAGCATGCAGAATACAGGAAGGAGAACCTGTTTTATCCATTTGCATTGAGGGAAGAGTGGGAGGTCACCGACTTCCTCCTGCATTCTGCCCTTAGCATGGCAGCAATCAATACCTTTTTGCAGCTCTCTATGGTATGTATCTTCCTTGTTGCTTTCATGCTTTGATCATGACATTACTTCGCAGATAAAACAATTACAACTGTCATTCAACAACACCAAAGATTTGCGAAGCTGGGCTGAAATGCTGCCAAAGGGACTGAGCTGGAAATGTCAACTCATTCCCTTGCTTCATGGCACAAAAAGCCAAATTTGACTATTTTGGAGGGACCCGGTTGAGTGTTTGGAGAGTCTCTTCAGTAATCCCCTCTTTCATGACCAACTTGACTTTATCCCTCATTGCATTTACAAGACTGCAGCATGGCTCAAGTTTCCATGTCAACAACAATCATCTCAGCAAGTCAGATATCAACCATGTGCTTCATCCTCACATACACAGTCTCCTCTTTGGCGCCCATCTCAACCAGTTACTTCCTCAAGTCGTAGTCACATGCAGTGCACCGCTCATGGACGCTCTCTGTCATGCTCTCCATCTGACTCTACTCTGGCTGCAAACTGTGAATGCTCTTTTAGCTCTACACCCGAAGATGCTTGTCAATCTGGCAACAGCAAACAGAAGGTCAAGACAAGCCAGGAGAACCCTTCGAAGCTAGGATTTTATCTGCCCACTTGGCAAGTATTCCTGCAGACGGCGAAGTTAGAGATGCGGCTGCAGGCCATTCTAGCCTGTCATATACCAATAATCTAGGAATAGATCCAGAACATCCGGTCCACAGATCCGATCCAGATCCACCATCCGTATCCGCCGTCCGGTCTACAGATCCGCTTTGATTCTTATTTCATCTCCTGTTCATATAACCTTAATACAGCGTCTATCTCCTTTCGGTAATTCTTGTACTACCGGTACTCCGGTTATCTATCTTCCATTTGTCTTACTGATCCATTACTCATTCCTTATATCTGTTTCATGCTTTGTGATCAATCCTCCTTACCAATAGACTTTCCACATGCTTTGTACATAGCCTTTACTTTGCTGATTGATCATTCCATTAGATACCTACAGTATATAAACTCATGTATAACTCTGTCGAACCTTAGTTCAAATATCATCTTAGTTTGCACTCATTCCGTTCACCTTCCGTTATCCGTCTGGACTTGAGTTTGTGCTCTTGTCTACTCTGAGACTTAGGATTGATTCCTATAGTCTATCCATATCCGCCTCTGTCTGCGGACAGTCTTATCCGCTAGTTTCTAGTTTGGACTTTGTCCGGATTAGCCGTTACACTATACATCCGATATCCGTAGACCTTAATGGATCTGGTACGATACTCGTCCGTCTTATAAACACGATACTTTAGCATTCAGAAATAAGGGACAATACTTGGGAAAGGGGCACAGCGCACGAGCTGAGGCCAAAGTCCTTCGGATCCAATACCCCTTGAGTACGCTACTTAACATAGCCCACCCAATTCTTGAATCCCAGGACACCCTCAACCTTGCTCAAGAAGTCTTGGATGCCGTGCTATGGACATACCATGAGAAGGGGAATAAACTCGAGAGAGGTATATTCTCCTTACACCGCTGTCTACCCTTCTCACATATTTTTAAGGTTACTTTCCAGAGTATGACACAGATATGTATGTGCTGGCTGGTAGGTTCTTCATTTATTGATGGCAAATGCACTCACTGATACTATGTTGATGAGCTGTGTGATGATCTCTTCACATTCTGCACAGAGCTCAAAAAGGTCATCATCTCTATTGCAAAAAGGGCATATGATATCTTCCCGCAGCGCTCTGCAATGTGAAAGGAGGAGGTTAAAAAGCAGGTCACTGCTGCTGCTACTAGGCTCTTCAAGGGCGGTGACTACCTTCGGCTCCCTGACTTGTCTGGTGT
>MU177935.1:2042-42629 GCA_016695465.1 Suillus americanus | reverse complement strand
TAGGTAGGACTAGGCAATGTCATGGGTATCTGTAACCCACCATGGGTTGTGGGTGAGACAAAATTTGACCTCATTGTAAGCTGCTGTTTAAAAGAAAATAGATAAAAAATCCAGTACTATCCTTAAAGGAACATGACCAATTTTTGCATCATGTCCCATGCACAAAAAATCTTTAACACATGAATTATTTTTTTCAATGTTTTGATAGGCAACATGGGAGGAAATTTCTATCTTCTCAATCAATGTTTTTTAGATTTTTGTTGAACAAAAATGGGAATATGCTTGCAGTGGTTGGGTTACTGGCAAAACAAGATCTTGAACAATTCTTTCTAATTCGGCATCAACTCATGGACAATAAGACTCATACCATCCTGTGTAATATCAGATATCTAAGAATCAAGTATGTCTCTCTGATATCACATCTTTCCATTTTTTGCTCAATTACTAGGAAATGTGTATAGGCATCTAGAATACAGTTGGGTTGGTCTATGCAACTATTAATACACTTACAATTAAAGATACAAGTCTATCACCATCAGTTGATATTGCACTTCACACACTGGTACTGCATGAAAATTGTGACAAATTCCTGTCTACATTATGGACCAAGCCAATTTTTTTTTTGTTCCAATTTCATGTCCATTGAGAGTGATACTCTATGTAGGACACTACTGTCTAGTCATGGAGCCCCCTCCGCCCCGTCGTCACATTCCCAAATGCACTGGTGTAAGGCATACCCCACCAGTCTGTGGTTCCTGCTGGCCATTTTAGATGGGCAATGTAAATAACTTAGGGGCAACTATATGTAAGTTTGTGTGGTGAGAGTTCTATCATAAAGAATATAATGCATGCTCAGCCGCTTGTGCAGACCAAACAGACATCAAGGTGAGGTATGTAGTAGTTATAAGTAGGTGTAGTTCATGGAACATGGAAGCGGAGGCATGCTGGGTGATAAGGTTGTCGGGCACCCAGCATGTCAGTAGAAGGTATTCCTGCTTGCTACTGATTTGAACCCCAGGGCTGGGCCAGAGATCTCATGTTGACAAGCAATGTTTGTGTTATTAGGTGAGGGTATGGTAACAGATGGAGGGGATAATTAAGGTGGCCTGTGTATGATATGGGGGGATGGGGTCTTGAGTATGTCTTATGTGTCTTGCTTGCATTTATTATAAGTCTATGGTCTATGCAGGGAGTGTCAGGTCATTTGTGCGGAGGGCATTGAGATTTCACCTAGCATGGGTCTCAGTCGACAGGTCTTATTAATATAGCAAACTAGGTATGGGATGGCTTCAGGAGCAGCCAGCAGATACAATAACGAGGTGCATTTTTGACCTAGTACCTGGGCTAGCATGTGGTGCTCTAGCTGAAATTGTGGACAGACAACTAGATAATGATGGATGGTTTCCTCAGTTTGCAGATAGTGGGGACAGTCAGGGGAGGTGACTTTAGTGAGACAGAACAGGTGTTGCTTTAAGTTGGAGATAGTGAGTGTGTAGTTTGATGATTAGGTCGGTGAGGCACTTTAAGAAGGTGGTGGTAAGCTTCATGAATGAATGGTCAAGAACAAGAGGTCTATGTGCTGGAGGTGTTGGTATTGGGGGGAGGTGGACCACAGGGTGATCCATCTGGCACAGGTACATTCTCTGTGAGCTTGCTTAATCACTGAAATACTAAGCAGTGAATTGTCACGGAGATATCAGGGGAGGTGTGCACGGGGGCTACTTCGATGCCTTCCTTCCACTGCTACTTTCACTGCTTTGTCTGCTCCCTCATTCCCATGAACTCCCTCACGGCCTGGGACTCATCTTACCATGGCGTTGAATCCTGGGTTGGCATGCTTAATCTTTCACATCATTCTCTGAAACTTGGTCGCTAGATAGGATCCTGGATTGGAGTAGAAGCTCTCACCAGGTAGGACAGCAGCTTGGTTATTGACTGAGATGGATAGTGGGAAGGTGAGATCCTGTTCAGTGGCTATTAACTTGGCTGCTAAGGTGAGTCTGACCATTTCTGCTTCAAAGACGGTGTGTTTCTCATCCGTACCCAAGTAGTAGTGGAGGGAAGCCAAAAACTTGCCTAGCTCCACATCATATTCTTAAATAGATGAGTGCTTCAAAGCGCAGTAACTCCTAGCTTCAGAGCTGAGATAATTGTAGGTATGTTCTCTATAGCCTACTCTGATTTTGGTGGTGGTTATAAGTGTTCTAACCTTGCAGACATATCTTTTTTTGAATGATGGTATATGAAGTTCTTTAATTTAGGATTTTCCAGTGGTTCATTAACTCTTAGAGAGAGATCAAATCCTTTATTAAGCTGGACCTCAAGTTCTTGCAATCAACCAGACAGCAGGAGCCTGAGCCATGGAAAACCTCTTACCCTCACAATGCATATGCTAAAATTGCTAAGATATTTCAACATATATTCAGTTGCAAAACTTTTCTATAGAGCAGAGATATCACCATAAGCTTTAAATTTCACCAGAGTGTTGAGGCTCTCCTATCCTCAGTTCACACATCCACCACCTACTTTATTCAGGAGGCATTAGTTTTGAGATCTCTAAGCTATCTCCTTTTAAATGACTGGAGATAAAGAGTTAGTATATAATGCACAGCTATTTACACTTGTTCTCTTATTGATCCTATTCTATAGATTGATGCTTCAGAGCCTCCTATCTTGGATAGTCTGGGCATTGTCATTCAGTCTATAATCTAAGTTAATATATTCTGTTATACAATATTCTATACTATCTGCTATAAGAGCTGTCTGAATGAACAGAGTGAGCTATGTACAGAAACACAATCAAATTAATGTAATGCATAATAAACTTTTAAGCATGCTCTGCTATTATCTGCTATCCTTGACTACTGATATGCCCATTATAAACATACACATTTGTGGAGCTTTCACCATCACTAAAAGTGTAGTTAGTAGTTAGATAAGGTCCTAAAAGGATTCCAACACATTAATAGCAGACTTGGATGATAGCATGGGAACCAAAATCAATGCCATCCATATGATGCAGACCTGGAGACAAATTCATCAAAGCATTATATAAGTAAATGTTAAAGTGTGTCTCAATAGAAGAAAAAACATATTATTGGCAAGTTTTGAACCATGTAGTTCAATTGCAAGAGTTATCACTCTACAGTATTACCACACCCAATAAATGAATTAATGCTAGGGCAAGGACTAGGACTCAAAAACGAAGGATATTATAATAAAACGGAGCAAGAACATCTTGGATTGCTAGCAGTGAGCTAATACACACACTGCAGGCATATTCCCAATTTTCTCCAACAAACATCCAAAAAACATTAATTGAGAAGATAGAAATTTCCTATCATGTTTCCTGTCAAACATTGAAAAAAATTAATTCATGTGTTAAATATTTTTTGTGCATGGGACATGATGCAAACATTGGACATGTTCCTTCAAGGATAATACTGGATTTTCTACCTATTGTATTTTAAATAGCAGCTTACAATAATGTTGATTTTTTTGTCCAAATATACTATGTTTTTCAAAAGTTTTGTATATATTTGAAAACACAGAAGAGACATTTGACCTTATTGTAAGCTGCTGTCCACAAGAAAATAGATAGAAAATCCAGTATTATCCTTGAAGGATTATGTCCAATGTTTGCATCATGTCCCATGCACAAAAAATATTTAACACATGAATTAATTTTCAATGTTTTGACAGGAAACATGATAGGAAATTTCTATCTTCTCAATTAATGTTTTTGGCTGTTTGTTGGAGAAAATAGGAATATGCCTGCAGTAAACAATTAATAATAAAAAGAACTGTACAATGTTTACATAATAAAATCTTCTGGAAACAAGTCATGTGATGTTATCTAATCTAATCTTCACAATCATAGTACATCTTCTTCTGTTATCTGAGTAGTGGGTGCTAATGGTATGAAGAAAATCAGAACCGAGTTTGTAGGGTTAGGGTTTGTAGGCACTGGGACTGGCACTTATCTGTACTTAGAAATGAATAGTGACATGTGTTAGGGACTTTTGAGAGTACTCATGACAAGTATGTCCAGCACCCATAGGACTCATGCTCAACTTAAAATCTTAAACATTTCTTGAGTGCTCAACACTCTGAAGGATTTGCCGATAGTAAGTTATATTTACCTTCTTCCTACTATTATACCTGTAGAGCCTGACACAAGCTGCCAGTCAACTAAATCATTTCTGCAAGTGCCTGATCATGTTTCAGCTCCAATGCCAACAGTGTATCACCATCAATTTGGCACGCTAAATATTTGATATCACTGACTCTCAGCAGTACTTTAGTTCAAATATTATCTTAGTTCCTGCTCATTCCTATGTCTCCGAACTTGAGTCTTGTCTCTTGTCAACCTCTGAGTCTTTAGATTGATTCCTTTGACTATCTCTAGAACTACCTTAGGGTAGTCTGCCTCTGTTAGTTTCTAGTCTAGACTTTATCTAGAAGAGCCTTGTTTACTTCTCCAACCAATGTCCAGAAGTCAACCAGATTTATATCATGTTCCATATCTGGACCTCTGGACTTGTCCTGCATCCTACTCCAGAAACTCCAGACAACATCTCTAGCCCTCAGAAATCAAAGGCACATACTCAGTGGAGCAGGGCCAGCAGCCTAAGCCTAGAGGCAGACAAGCTGTGATAATGATGGATGCTAGCTATAACCATGGTGAAACATAATCTATATGCTGACTAAGCTGTGGAAAGGGCTAATAGATCCTTTGAAGCATAACTTCTGCCCTTGGGACCCTTGGTCCATCAGGTAAGGGGCACAGTGCACAAGCTGTGACCAAGTCCTTCAGATTTGTCTTCCCATGAGTATGGCTTTAACACTATCAAGGATTATATTTGTGAGACATGATATATTCCTACTACAATTGTGGATTTGTTGCAATATCTTATTTTTCTTTTTGATTTCAATTTCTGTCCTTTGCAGAGGAGTACCCTATGTAGGACAATGTGGTCTAGTCTATGGGACCCCCAGTGTCCCAGTTGCATCTCCAAACACATGAATGCCCTGATGTGAAGCTTGCCCCCATCAGGACATTTAGATGTGCTGTTCAATGAATGAGATGACTTTTAAAAGCTATGTGTGTGGTATGTGAGCTATTGTAATACTGTAGTATTTCATTCAATTTGACATGCCCTTGTGACTGTGACATCTTTGCTGCTTTCAACATTTCGACAGATCCACCTGTGACCTGTGATATCCAAATTTTTTGACAATCTTGACCAGGATTCATTGGTTTTGGCACCACAATGACGACAACTGTTGATGCAGATGCTTGCATTAGGAGGACGTACTTAATTATATTCAGGAGCTACGGGGACATGCACCTAGCACTCAAAATTACTTCCACTGTCACTCTGGATGGATTTGACAAATGCACTTGTGACCTGTGACAGGTACTAAATTTTGTTTTCAACAAGGGGGTATGTGACACATGACTGACAAATTGAACAAAATATTACAGTATGGGCTTGACACATACTCTGCTGCTAATAGCAGGCTGGTACAGAATTCCATAGTGTAAACATGTAGTAATGGGTAGTCCTTGAGGACAGAAGGAGTGTCCAGGTACTTGTTTGATAAGATAGGCCTCAGTCAAACACCACCAACATCACGTGATGTGACAACGGTGTGACTCTGACTCAAACTTTGCGGTGCGTAAAAGCTGAGCGCTGAGCCTGAGGGGAGAGGGTACAGATAATAGAAAGGTGTATATAGTAGACTAGTAGTTGTATAAAGATATATACATAGGTGCTTTAATTGAGCTTGGCGAGATCATCGAAAACAGACAGTGGGAGAGTGTGGTGACCACGATACTTTTTCGTCGCAAATGCAGCTTGCTTGCCGTTCAAACCCTTGCGGTATGCGTCCATAAAACATAGTGATTGTGTAGCAAACCTGTACAACACAATGTCATTAAGAAAGTAATATAAAGATGAGTGTTACTCACTTTCGTATTGATACAAGTGGAACAGCTTCAAGAGAATCAATAACGTTCTGCATGAGCACTGCCTCAGATGAGCTTGGCGGCAATTGTCGATAATGGCGCTTGGCAAATCCCCAGCACTGCTCAATGAAGTTGAGTTCACAATGAAATTTTGGCAAGAACAGGACCTTGTAACCGCGTTTTTCACAAGCAAGTTTGATGTTAGATTTAACATTTAAAAAGTCGGGCTGATTATATAGCAAACGTCGACAGCAACAACAATTGATGTTTGGGTTGCACCGGAAGTTTGGGCACTCCGCACAAAGTTTTTCGCAGCCTTCAAAACCACGCTCCTTGAGAATTTTGGCCATGCCTTTGAATCCGCCAGCACGTGCATGACCTTCTGGAAAGTAAAAACACTGTGCACTCCCATCAGGCAACACACCATCTGCCATGCGAACTTTTTCGTTGAGTGCCTTGCCATCAGCGCCATGAACTGGCTTGCCGTCGCTGCCTATCATGGTTCTCTCGACTCCAAATGGGACGTTCCCAGGCTTCGTGGGGAATGTCGGCATGCGACGAGCAGAAAGTGCATCGTCGGCCCGTTTTGTGTGGGTACTTGCATTGTCGAAGACGAGTACATGTCGGTCATGTGGGTAGTGTCAATCAAGGATGTCCATGGCCAATTCAGCATGTCGGAGGATTGATGCATTGGTGAAGTAGCCATCCTGGGATTTTCCCACATGGAAAAGTATTCTGGCAGCTTCTTCACCACAACTTGAGCGCAGCCACCCGTAATCGGCTGAAACGAAGTCTGCAACCATCAATGAGGCCCCTTCCCCTTTGGGATGAGGCTTTGCAGTTTCGTTTCCGTGCACCCAGTAAACTTTGCGACGGTCATTGGCATAGAACGTGGACTCGTCATGGAACCACAAGACAACACACTGGGTGTGTGGGTGAGGCTCATCACTAGCTTCTTCAAGACCATCCTTCCACGTACGCATGTGTATGAAGAGTTCGGCAATCGACGGTAGGAATTTTTTTTGACGGTATGTAACGACGTCATCACGTTTGTGACCGTCGACATATTGACCTGACAGAGACCTCATCCAGCAAAAATCCATCATGTGCATCCACCGTTGAGCAGTTGCAAGGGAAATTGTCTTCTTCAAGCCGTGTTTCTGCTGTACATTGGGTTGTGCAAGGTAATCAACAATGTCCTGTGCTCTGACATATTTTCAGATGCTTTGCAGGTGCCTGTGAATAACTTCGGCAAGGTCCCCTTTATCAAGCAGAGACACATTCCAACTTCCGTAAAGGTTCATTGGGAGGTTGCCATGGTGTTTGACAAATGAACGTGCCCATTTACGAAGGAGTTGAGCTGTATGGGCAGCTTTTTGGTGAGCCTGTGCTGTGTCACGAGAGGCTTTGGTCCATGTTCGAGGGTTCCGTTGATCAACATACATCCACAGGAACATTTGCATCATTTTGAGATGCTTTCGAAGGATATCATCCCCAGAAAATGCTAAGTGGCCAGTTCCATTTTTGTGGAGGGGATTCAAGATTTTGATGAGATCTAAGAGGGCTGATTGACATGCAGGAATGGTGGGTGAAACACGTCTATGGCCTTCTCGCAGCTCATTATCTTGCACGGAGCCTTGTATCTCTTCTCCCGCATCATCCGAGGCATCGAAACCCTCATCCTCTGAGTTTTCAGTCTCCGTGTGTAGTAGCTCTGAATCAGACATCACCTCTTCTTCAGCTGACAGGAAATATTGCTCAACCACTGGCATGTCTAAGTGGAGAGACTGCTGCTCAGATTGGTTGGCCAACACTTCCCGCACATCACAAAAAGCCCCAATGGATGTGGCTGGCATGTCTGACACGTTCAATGCGTGAAGCAGCGTGTTTGACGCGTCGGACACATTAGGCGTCGAAATTTGCACTGGAATATTAATCTGCGGAAACATCGCATCAGAAATTTAATTTCGGCTGTAATGAATGTGAGTACTTACATTCTCTTTGTTCTCGTTATTGATTTTCTTCTTCTTGACGAGTGCCTTTGCAAGATTGGCATTCCTTGCTGAGTCTGTGCGAGTCCGTTTGCCCATTGCTGGTGAGGCAAGAGGAGTAGGTGTCTGACTTAGTCAGCAAGACTGACCACAAATTGTGTTATTACATTGCTTTACAGGCAATAATGGGAATTCTGTTTCCTGCGAATGGCAGGGGGGTTATATAGGCTGTAGCGCCTGAAAGCCGTTTACTATTTAATTGAGTGTAGCCTCTGAAATAAGCAATTGTCATGCTTTCCTCCCTCAAAATTGCAGCAGTGTGACTAAATACATCACGTGATGTTGGTGGTGTTTGACTGAGGCCTATCTTATGCACCAATGCAGGCATAGTGAATCCATGTAGGCGAGTGGAGGTGGTGTATGGGGGGTGAGACAGGAGTGTTACAAGAGTGTTGATACAGGAGGTGGGATGAGGCTTTGACTTTGTGTGAGTTATACGATCAATTTTATCTACCAATTTACAAATTTTATCAGTCTGGAGGTTTGTGAGGCATGAGTACAGTGATCCCACGGTCCTTTGTACACAACCACTCCACTGTACAATTTTATTTCCTCAACGAGTTCTTCATCAATTCCTTGCAAATCCTATATCATAATGTTCAGAATAGGTTCTGCTATGTAATGGTACCAAAAAATATAGTCCTTAAATTTAGAAAATCATCAGAATCTGCAAAGCATCACTCCAGAGCAATATGTTGGAATTTCACGAGCATTGAAAACTCACCATTGCACCCAGTTTCACCCCTTCCACTTCCTCTGCAAACATTAAAAATGTATTGGAAGTAGTGGAGATGATTTTAGTCAAAGTTTCATTGGTGCTACTACATGTTGTGATCCACGAGTGATGGTATGAGTTTGTTACCCAGACTAAGCTTGGACACGAGGTATGCCTTTTTGACTCAGTCTTGCTCAACATCCCTCGTTCACTGCCAGTATTCAACATATACCTTCGAACTACCCATATAGTCTTTCAACATGGTTAGGAGGCCAAAATCATTGACAAAGAAGGCACAGGTCTCACATGAGGAGAAAGAGAAAGTAATGGCTTGTGCTGTGGCTAAGTAGCAAGCTGAACTTGCAAAAATGAGCTCGGAGAAGAAACAAGGCCTTCGTAAAGTGTGTATGGATGTTCAGAAGGCATACCAAGGGAGGGGTTCGGCTT
Source organism: Suillus americanus (assembly GCA_016695465.1). NCBI lineage: Eukaryota > Fungi > Basidiomycota > Agaricomycetes > Boletales > Suillaceae > Suillus > Suillus americanus. The sequence continues at coordinate 33,445 of MU177935.1, read as the reverse complement.
AGTGAATTCAATAGCTCCACAAAAAGCTGGCTCACACCCACAGAAACAGACAAAGTTGTTGAATACATCGTTGAAATGGCTAGACGTGGCTTTCCACTTAGCCACAAGTGCCTCAAGGAACATGTTGATGAAATCTGTCGAACTCGACTTGGAGATGCCTTCCCAGAGTCTGGAGTGGGAAAAAACTGGACTCAGTGTTTCATTGAGAAGCACTCCGACCATCTATGAGCTTACTGAGCACATTCACTTGATGGTGCTTGTGGCCATGCCGTGAACCCAACAACTAACAGTGCATGGTTCAAAATGTTAAAGGATGTCCTGGAGAGTGGTGACAATGGCAAACCCATGGCACCAGAGTGTATTTGGGGTGTTGATGAGACTGGAATTCAACCAGGAGGAGGAAGCTCGCAAGAACGAGCTCTCGGTGGAGCTGGAAAACAAGTCCAGTATCAGCAATGAAATGGCAATTGTGAAAATATTACCATTTTGGTCACAATCTGCACAGATGGGAGTACAATCACACCCGCAGTGATCTTCAAGGGGAAGGTATATCAATCAAAGTGGAATGAAAAAAATCCACTCAAGGCATTGTGAGTCATGTGTTATCTTATGCCATAATCACACCTATAACATTGTTCCTCATAGTATTGGTTATTCAAAGAAGGGTTGGACTGACGGCGAGATTGATGCACTCTGGATCAAGCAATTCGATGAGCAAACACATGAAAAAGTGAATGGTCGTGCTCGCCTACTTCTCGTCGATGGGCATAATTCTCACTACACTTGTGCATTCCTGGGGTATGCTCGACAGCACCAAATTCATGTCCTTTGCTATCCTGCACACAGTACCCACATCTATCAGGGCCTAGATGTTGCAGTGTTTGGTGTCCTTAAACAGTGTTGGTCAGAAGAACAAGACAAATGGGAGCGCGAGAAAGGAGAGAAAGTTACAAAGAGCAACTTCCTTGCTATCTATGGTGCTGCCCATGTTCATGCACTCACACCAGAGACCATTAAATCCATGTTTCGAAAAACCGGTGTATGGCCTTTCAATCCAAAAGTTGTCACAGATGAGATGTTGGCTCCAGCTCATGAATCATCTAAGCAGGGACACCTCCTGATCACTCCCAAATCACCTGTTCGAGCCATTTTAGGCTGTTTAAAGAGCTGCAACCCAGGGCAGAAACTCGTAATTGTGGTATACAACTTGCTACAATTGCCAAAGAAGATGGTAGTAGTAATGACGAGACAACTCCAGGTAATTCTCACTGTTTGCATTCTGAAGATTGGATCAATAATTTATCAATCAGCAGATGAGAACACTTACAAGAACAATAATCCTTTTCAGATTGGTGGTAGAACCATTCATGATGTCTTTGCACACCTTGAAGAAACATCTGCTTGATTTCTTATATCATCATCTCCTATCAAATCAAGTTCAAAGTTGCCTACCATGCCACTAGCAATAATCTCGCCCATTAAACACACACCAAAATCAAGGTTGCACTGCAACATGTCCTCAAAGTCAACGAGAGAGAAAAGGCTTGAGGAGTTAGTCAAAAATCTCACCAAGCAGGTCACAATGCTCAAAGAGCATGTAAGTGCCCTTCAAGCAACTGTAATTCTCCAGGGATGCTACTGCGATCGAGTTTGCCATCATCTCGAGATGCAAGAGAAGAAAGGCTGTCAGGACAGTGACAATATCAAGTTGAATGGAGATGGTATGCCAAGGCTACTTACCAGTGATGAGGTCTTCGAGAAAGTCCTGCAATACCAGGAGCATCAACAGGCAAAAGCAGCCGAGAAGGAAACAAGGAAAGCAGCATGGGAGGCACGAACACAAGAGATGACAGTGTGGATTCAAGAGGATGAGGCAAGAAAAAATCGAAACAAAGCCAAGACTGAGCAGTGGAAGGTAGCTGTTAAAGAGTGGAAGGCTGAGCAAGTGCTGGCGAAGCAAGAAAAGCAAAAACCACAATGGAAGAAGCCTGTCTGTGGACCACTTGAGAAGCCTTGTCCTAAGCCGAAGAATCCAAGGAAAAATGGTCAAACTATTGATGAGGAGGATGGGCAAGATCAAGGAGAGTTCATTGACATTCATGAAGGGTCGATTGGTGATGACAGTGAGTATGAGGATGATGACGAGTAGGATGAACAGTGAAATGTGACATGTGTGACATGTTGTAACAGGGTTGTCACACCAACTGTACAAACGAATTGGGAAGGTGAGAAAATGACTTGCTCAACTGCGTGAAGTGCTGCAAACTATGCAGGAGTCAGGATATTTTAAAAACTTGGTAGAAAGTAGATAAAACCCTGCTCTGTCAGACGCACCAGACCATTTTTTTTATATTGAAGATTTCATACTATTACACTCATTTCTTCATTTCACCATCCAAAGGAGCGGTTGATCACTGTACTTCACCAAATGTCTTGCTCAAGCAATTTGTGGAGTTGACGAAGTGAATGAGGTGCAGTGTTGTGGAGGGGTCAGAGAGGAGATATGACAGCAATGCAGTGTTGCGACCCAATGCTAGAAGCAGCACATAATATCTTATCCTTCAATGCCAATCTGCACATACTTATGTATCACTTTGTCTAGCTTCACTTTTGCATACAGTTCAGTGTATTTTCAATATGATCTTCCCAAATAAATCTAGGAAAGACATTGTTTTGCTGATTTCATGATGTGCTCATGAAGATCACTGATAGATTGAATGACTTTCCATAGGCTCAAAAATTCTGATTAGAATATTATATCATAAATTTGACCACATTAGGCAGGTGTGCTGCAATGCCACTGTTCATTTTCACTCAATTTGCAAATATATGTCGCCTACCCCCCTCTGATAAACCTTAATCTATTGAGGGGTACTCCCCTCAATAGACTTTGCAGAGGACTTTCTTCTGTTTCAGGCCACTAACACCAGCAATATACACTGACATAATCAGCCTTGCTCAAGACGCTTGACATGCAATTTAGCACCTTGTGCAGTAATATTGAGGTACATTTCAATCTTTCACTAAAAATGCTAATGCCTCTTTCTCCTGCCACTATCTAGATGACATCCAGTGCCATGTGGAACATGATTGGTTGTCTGTGCCTGGTAATTTACTACCTGACCACAGTGACCAGTCTGCCTCCAGTCCCTCCAATCTTACCTAATGCAACCTAGCATCAATCTCCCACCAATCCTATCCCTCTGTCAATGAAATTTTCTTTAATATTCCCCAATGTAAAGCCAGCATGCTTGTAGCTGCTCCATTTTGGCTTTGTGTGCTTGCATTGCACTGTTACTGTTAAGATCAGGTTGCTCAAGGGGGACTGATTCTGAAGGGCTTGGCCTCAGCTCATATGCTGTGCCCCTTACCTGAGTACATGCCCTTAATTTTGGATAAAGTCCAAAGCAGGATAGGATAGGATGAGTGGTCTGAAGGACAGGAGGACAGAAGGACAGGAGGACAGAAGGACAGGAGGACAGAAGGACAGGAGGACAGAAGGACAGAAGGACAAGAGGACAGGACATCTGAAGGTCCGAAGGTTAGGACGTATGTCCAGACCAGAATCCAGGACAGGAGAGTAATGGCTACCATGGACAAGGTCTGGAGTAGAAACAAATGGAGGTAGACTACACTTAAGTAGAGGGTGGAGTTGACAGGAAGTGGATGGAAGTCTCAGAAAGAGAGGAAGTGCTGAAAAGGCAAAACTCTGGCTTAGGGAATCAATCCCTAAGTCTAGATGGAGATGGATAGCACAAATATGAAGGAACAGAAACCCAACCTAGGGAATCCTTCCCTAGGCCTGACACAGAGATAGACAAGGGCTCAGCCCAAGTCTGAGAAGAAGGAGCAAAGTCTAAGATGGACTGAAGTCCAGAAACAGGAGAGAGCAAATCTAAGATGATATTCAAACTAAGGAAACTCTACAGGAGTTTGTACAGAGGTTTATATACTGGAGGATATCCGAGAGGATCAGTAAGCAAAGGACTAAGGCTATGTACGAGCATGTGGAAACATGTTAGTTAGTAAGTAAGATGGAACATAAGTAAATGAACTTGGAGATGAAACAGAGTACAAGGATCAATAAGCAGAAGCGTAACAGAGATAACCAAAGTCCAGAGTCAAGTGAATTACCATAAGGGGATAGATGCTGATTTAAGGTTTGGCTTCGGATATGAAGTATAGGACAGATCCGAAGGTCTGGAGAAGTGTGAATATTGGATCGGGCATCTGGCTATCGGATCCAAGGATTGGATGGAGTGTACTCAGAGTGGATAGGATAAAGGATGGATGATGTGGGCTTGCTACAGAGGTCTAGAGGTCTGGAGTACGAAGGTGCAGAGGTCTGGATATGGATGTGTGGAGGTACGAGGATTCTGAATATGTGGATATGCGAAGGTGCAAGGATCTGAATATGCAAGGATCTGGATAGATAGATGTCTGGGAACATGGATAGGGGATCCAAAGGTCTGGACGAGGCGTGGGAATGTTATTGGATGTAGGTCCGAAAGTTCAGATGAGGTGTGGGAATATTATTGGATGTAGGTCTGGAGCACAGTATATGACAAAATTCAGCACAGGGTCCTTTACTTTTTTTACTATGAATTTCCTCACCCCTGCATCTGATTTTTGGATCATATAAAGTTCGTGTACTGGTAGTTTTGGAAGTAGTTGGGGTCGGCAAAGATATAGACAATGAGGGTGCTGAATGCGGTCTTGTTGTGATATCTTGCTCCCATGTATGGGGGATTATTCTAGTATAGGTTAACACAATTCAACATATGGATTCTTGATGAAGGGGGTAACTGGTACAAAAAGCTCCAGAACACCTAGAATATGTATTGTTGAATTGTTCAAGGTGTCCATCCAAGCTGTGACACACTTTGCTATGAGGTATGGCACAGTGAAGTACTAGGTCCACTAGAAATATGGAGTTTGGTTGCATACAAAGCACATCTCCACACAATTACTTGGATGCCTGCCATTTTAATTACTAGTATCGAGCTAGAACCACATCTAATTGCCACGCTGTCCAACACTAAGCGGCCAGAACCGAGACTACAAGCAATACAACATTATGGATACTCTGCAGAGCGCCAGGAATATATACAATTCACTATGGTATCATAGGTAAATGTGGGGAATCAATAAGTGAGCGACCTATGCAAACAAACACTGTCGAAAGCGATTTTGCGGCGATAATAACAAGATAAGGGTTATCATAAAATGGAAGGGAGCTAACTTAGTCGGTACAGTTCGGCACAACGGCGCGCCTAGGAAGTTTTCGGGAGGGATATGGATGCAGTCTGCATGCCTGAAGAACCATTCGTGCGGGATTGAGTTTGGCGCTTGACTTGTGCTTCCATTTTAATACGTTGCTTTCGGACATCGTCATCTTTCAGCTTCATCATTAGAGCTTGATTAAGGAATGCGTCTGCTGTCGAGGGTAGGCATGCGAGTGGTGGATGAACAAGGTATTCCATAGCAGCTTCTTCCGATGTCGCTTGCAAGAGCAGATGTCGCATGCATTGGACTAGCGCAAGCCCAACACGAAACAAAAGAGTGACGCCTAATAAAGTATAAATGGGACAAACGATGCAAAGATATGCCACGTACCTTCATACAAGAAAACGTCCCAGATACGGTGGAGATAATCAACAGGCAACGTTCCGACAAATAGGGTAGAAAACCTGTGCAAGATCAGAAAACATGGAACCCAAGAGGTGCGTATTGATACGCACCAAGCCTTCGCTATCGCGCTAGGAGGGATACTGAACGTGACATAGAGCTTTTTGCACACAGAAGGATCGTTAGCTTCAATGGCTCTGCTGAGCAATGCAGCATCGACTTCCAACTGAATGGTATTGACCGAGAAGTACGGACGGAGATGGGCATCCATCAACGAAGCGAATATCCAAAAAGCATCTTCTTCGGGCGATAGCAACAACAGATGACCAGCTATGGAAGTTAGTCCTGACAACCCCACATCATATCAATCAGCAACGATACGGCGCTCGGACACGATGAAGATGTACCTGAGCTATATTGGATATCTGGCACCATATTGAGATAGGCTTGCAGAAGTGATACTAAAGGGCCATCGAAGGGATGCAGTTGCGTCTGATCAGGGAAATACGCTTTTGCATCCTTCTCGATATCTGAAAAAGCAGGGACTCTTGGCCTCTTGCCCAGCTGCACATATACGCCGGGAATCGCGCGAGCTTTACTGTCGCTGAGATGACACCACACCAAGTATCGTACCGACGAAGGCACTCCGTCCAACAAGAGACGCTTGACCTTCTTGTTCCTGCGTGCTTGAGATGGCGGGACCATAGGAAGGAGGGTCATCCACTTGACCTCACGCTGGCGGTGAGCATCTATTGAAATAGGTGACTCCACTGGCGGAGTACCCGGCGAGATCGCATCAGAAAACAGGGGGGACCGTGGAGCGCTCGAATGCATCGACGCAGCATCACCTTGCATGATACCAGGGGAATCGAGGTACACTGCATCAGCATCACGTCCGGCATACGAGGATTCTTGACTGGAGCGACCCAATGACGCTTGCGGTAAAGTTGGTTTCACAAGTTCAAAGTCCATGTCTTGTACTTGCACAGTTTCGCTCTCCTGGTTATCCAACGAAGACGTCACGCTCACAGCATCGTCAAGCTTCGATTTGATGCTCATCTTACCACGAAGTGCGGGGAGACTGAGCTTTCCCCGAAGTTGGACTTCGTGTGTAAGGGGCGATGACCGCGCTGATTGTGAGTGCAATTCCGCAATGGGAGGTGGAGATGCCATTTGAGAACGTGAATCGGTAGAATCAGAACTCTGTCGAGGAGGCGCGCTATCGATGGAGTTCTTCCTCGGTGTGTCCGATGACCCGTGACGAACATTGGTCACCCATGGATGCGGCGAAGTAACGTTGTTAGTTGACACTGATGTGCGTCCTGTCATCGCAGATGCCGGCGATGCATCCTTGTCACGATCGCTGAAGTTACTCGGACTAAAGCTAGGCACAGGGCTAGCCGAAGAGCTTCCTGTAGAGGGAGGCTGCAGCCCGAACTTCGTGACACTTGGAATAGGGGATGGCTGCTGGAAACCGGGGGTCACTGGTGACCTGAGCTGGCCTGCATTGGGCGATGGAGTATCGGTAGAAGAAACGACAGTATTGGGACTTCGTTCACGATTCAAGTTGCCATTCTGTAGGGAAAGAGGTGAGGGAATGTGACGTGCCCTCAAAGAAGCTGGGAGACCATTTGGCGTGGGTGCAGGTTGTGAAGAAGGGGAAGGTGTGGCAACAGAAACGGCAGCCACAGATACACTTTGCGCCTTGGACACTGGTTCTTCACGGCTACGTTGTTCATCAGTTTCCACTCTTCATCGCTGTTCAAGATAAACTCACCTTCGCTCAGGCAAAGCACCAACATTTCCAGTTTCCCCAAAGCCCGAAAATGACCTTGACCTCGGTCGTGCAGCGCCCACCTGCGGGACAAAATTCGGGCGCGAAATTGGAGCCACGGGCGCACTATTACTCGTAGTTGGCTCCTGCACACCTGCAAGCGCCGTCACTGACCGCCGAGGCAGTCTGAGTGGTGAAGTGCTAGTCGAATCAGCGCTTGGATTTGGACTGGTATCTTTCGCACTGCTAGGTGGTGGTGGTGCCCCGCGAAGAGGTGCAACAGCTGTATGCGCAGCTGAGCTCCTTCGTATCGGAACGGAGACTGTTGCAGCACGAACGGGCGGTACAGGGGCCATAGACGGAGGAGCTGTTACGCCAGTATGAGCCTTGCGAGACTGTAATGGTGGAAGTGGGTCCATCGAGAACATGATAGGTACAGGGCCGGTACTGGAATTCAAATCAGGCTCACAGCGAGCATATAGCGTCATCGGCGGCCTGCGCACGCCAGCGCCAATACCAGGACCAAGGGAGATACTCCTGAGGTGGCGGAGAACTTGAACGGAGAACGCTGTGGTATTGGGCGGTAGCTGCACGGGGGGTATTGACCCAGGGCTTGCAGTGGAATGCTGGGGTCGTGCATACATGGGACCCAGCCCCTGGCTGCCTGGAGCTATCTTGGGAGCATTAGGATGAGGGAGGAATATCGATGTACGTGAGAAGGGATGAGGTGCCTGGTTGGGCTGACGAGGACGCAGAGTCAAAGGTGGTGGCGCGTCTTGGCCTGAAGGCGAGTTCCCTACCGATGGTGCGCCCGGACTCAGCGCTGACGAAGTGACAGGGGTAAGAGAAACACCAGATGTTGGGGTAGATGGTGATCCTGGCGCAAGTGCTGCAGGTGTCCGAGGCATAAGCGCCGACGGCACACCCGTCGGCGATGGCAAGAGCGATGCTGGAGTAACAGTATGTCCTGTAGAAGCAGTCCCAGTCTCACTCGATACAAACGATGTATCCCCTTCAACGCCCACATCCTCATCTACCACAGGATGATCTTCATCGTCATCATCTACCACAAGGCGCATTCCCAGACCAATGCGCTGCTCGGACCCGCTTTCCGTACGTGTGCGCAGCGCAGATATGGCACTGGACCTATCTGTAGGCGACACAGGCGAACGCACACTCCCTGCATCTGACCGCAACCCTCGCGACTTACGAGACGCGTGTCCATCATCCGACTCCGAATACCCAGATGACTGCATTTCTGTCTCCTCCGTGTAGCCCGAATGTCGTTCGTTGGCACCAAACGACGCATAGAGCAAGGGCGACACCGGATTAATCGCATGCGGAAGCGCCTTCTCCCCTCCCAAGCCCATGCCTTCACCCTCGCTCTCGTCTTCCATATCCGTGCTCGTCACTCGCAGCCTGCTAGGCACCCCAGTCGGCACCTGGGGGAACTGCGCGCTGAGAGGGGACAACGCCTGCACCGAATAGGTTGAGAGCGTGCGCATGGACTCTTGGCCTGCAGAGAACTGGCGTGCAACAGGCGGGCGCAGACGCACCTCTGGGCCGTCGACAGGGCCATGAGAGGTATGCCCTAGGGAGACAGACGAGCCAGGATCTACAGAAGATGTTGATTCGAGGGATGACCGTGAGTAGACGGAGGCGGTCGGATGGGTATACATAGATAAGGTGTTGGCCCGGTCCAGCTGGCTTGGGCTCGAAGTACTTGAAACACTGGGCCGTCCGCTTGAAACGCTGGGCCGTCCGCCCGAAACGCTAGGCCGTCCACTCGAGACGCTAGGGCGTGATAATGCGTCAAAGCTGAGCCTGTCTGGTGAGAAGCTCGGTACGGGAGGGACCTTGCCACCACCCGAGAGAATGGACATGTGTGCTTTCGACTTTACGGAGATTGTGGACATGCGCTTGGATGAGAAGCTGTGGCGGGAGTAGCGATAGTCGTCGTATATGTCGGATGCACGGGCCCAGTAGCCCTCTTCATCATCGTCATCATCATTTTCTTTTTCCTCTTCTTCTTCATCTCTATCTTTACCAATCTCACCTTTCCTGTCTAGGTGCTGTCCTGGCTCATCGACCTGCGTCCCGGTGTCGTCTTGTTTAGTCTCGGTTTCGAATGATGCATGCGGCGCATTACTGTTTACCTCATGCTCGACTGCCGGGGACGCAGAAAGAGAGGGCGTATACTTGGTCCATGGAATGGGTGTACTTGCATCTGTCGCAGTACTCTCCTCCGCTATATCACCCAAATCATGTCCTCCTCCCACCTCCAGCCATGGTCGATCACCATACCCATTTGCACTTTCATCTTCGTCATCTTCGTCATCTATCGCAAGTGCTCCAAGTAAGCTCAGCCCGATGCCCGTCTCCCCATCTTCCTCTTCCTCCGCACCCTCCAGATGGTGGTGCAGCGTAGAAAATTGCGTGCTCTCGTGTTCATTATCATGGTCATCATTGAGATATAGCGAAGAATCGTCTGCGTCTGAGTTCGACTCTGGTGCTGACGACGCAGTGGACGGTGGGGATGGCGGAGATTGTGGTATTTCTCCTGGCGGTGGCGGGAGAGGCGAGCGTGGTGGACTGCTCTTTGCGGGGAGCGTGAAAGATCCCAGGAGTGGCGAGCGGGATGGGAGAGGTGAGTAAGAGCGCGAAGTTGTTCCTGATCCAGGTGATGGAAGCAAAGGCGACATCGGCGAGAGCATCGGGGTCGCTGAGAGTCGTGGCGACTTACTGAGGCGCAGCGGAGCCACGGTCAACCCTTTCGTTGCAATAGTCGCGAAATTGGTAGAAGACGACGACGAATTTGAAGTGGGAGCTGAGGTCAAGGAGCCATATGTCGAGCTTGAATTCAGAAAGGTTCCTGACATGGACTCAGAAATAGATGTAGAAACGGAGCCTGAGGTGGACTGAGACATCGAGGGCGAATGATTCGACAGAGATTGAAGGAGCTTCTCCACAGATCCTGCGGAGGAAGGGTGCGTCGAGCCTAAAGAAGGAATGGATTGCGCACTCGAGGTAGCTGGCGTGGAGTTTGATGAAGCTGTTGGTATTGAATCCATCGATGAAAATGAGGTAGGCACCGAATTTGTGCTCGACGAAGCCTGAACTGAACCAGACGAAGACGACTGCACCACTCCTCTCGACAAAAACGAATCCTCGCTATTACGCCACCCATCGCCATCGGAGAACGTGGTCGAGGCGGCGCTTGACGTTGATACAGTTGAGTATACAGACGACCCAGATACAGACGCTGTCAACTCCTGCACACGGCCCCTCGTTCGCTCGTATTCCCTCAAGCGCTCAGGGGAGGACGAGTATAGATACATGTCAGGTGAAAGCGGCTTCCGTCTGACTGGCGAGCCCCCGGAACGTGAGCCTGAAGCACTGTCGGCTCTCGCCAATGAACTTCCAGGACGATTCGCATTAGAGCTGCCTGCCCTTGCGCCGCTGGAGTTCTCCGGCCACGACGGTGATGTTCGCTCAAGTGACATGGGACGTGTATCGGCAACACCGAGGGATCCTCGTTTTGCCATGACAGGGCGCTTGAGTTTTCCGTGAAAATTCACGTCTGTGCCAGAGAAGCGTCCCACGACACCTTCGCAGAAGCCCTGGTAGTGAATCGATGTTAGTGGTGTGTCGACCCAAAAGACAGAATAAAATAAATGAATATGGAAAGATTCAAAAGTATTAAAAACATGGTAAACGTGTAGAGAATATGGTAAAAATCCAAGGGGAGACGTAAACTGGAACAACACGCACCAAGTAATACCCAGTTTCAGGAAGCTGCATCAACACTGTGATTTCATCATCCTGGGGGCGAGATGTATTAGTATTTTGAAAAAAAAAAGGATTCCGCGGAGACGATGATTCCAAGACTTAGAGGGGTGTTCCCTCACGGTCCCACTCTCGAGCAATACGAGATTGTATGTCTTGGTCAAAATTATCTCGGCTCTTGGCTGAAACTGGACCTAACTGCATCCTCAACCAAACAGCCAAAACACTACAAGAAAACGAACCGCTGTACTCAAACTGATGCTCACCTTGAGAAACATGAGATCACCAATTTCCCTTGCGACACAATCTACGGTCGCTGTACAACGCCCAACGCCTCCTTTGGCGGCAAAGCGTGTCCAGCGGGCAAGTTCCTGGGCAGCCATACGCTGCCAGTTGGTGCTTCCGGTGATGGGTGTAGCGAATATGAGAGCACCTTTGGAGCGACACAGACGTATTGGTTGATGTACGGAGCCAGTGTCACGTTCTCGGATATGTAACTGAGTTTAGTGGTTATATAGGAATACCACGGATAACAGTCAAACGAAATTGCAGTCGTAGATGATCGTAAACTGTGAAAAGGAAGAAAAAGGAGTGAGTATATATTTCTATCAATGTTCGGCCTGACAAGAGTCTAGATCGGAAGACAGGGCAGGCACAGATCTGTGGAACATCACAAATCATCCCGCAACAAACGCGGGAGTACACGTGGCAGGACTCACGCTCGCGGGACTCACCTGTGAATTAACTGTGCTCAACGTCGCCAGAGCTCTCCTCGCTGTGCACAACCGTGACCGTACTGACTTGGAAAAAGAGTTTGAATACTTAAATGAGATTATATAAGCCATGTGCCCTTCCGTAAATGTACAATCAAAATACGTACGAAACTTACTTGGCATACGTTCTCATTGTCCCGTGCAGTGAAGCAACAGCGTCGTACCAGTGCCGAGTTGCGTCTGTAGCTGGTGCCACGACTGTTCGATGACTTTCTGTAACTAGTGATTGTTGTAGTCTTTGTTTAGTAGCCGAATAATAGCCGACAATGCGGTACCGTATATAGCAATACGTCGTTTTAACTCAGTTCCATATGAAGGGGTATCAACTCCATCAGTAAACCAATGAGTCCTGGTACAGATATGCACTAAAGCCTTGATTTGCTGCCCCTGGCCCCTTTTCCTAATTTTATTACTCCTTGCTTTTAGCTGCTTTAATGACGTTTGGCAAGGTTCGAATTTTGTGTGCATTTTCCTTATAATTACGTAATAAATAGCAGTGAACTCCTACCTCAATATTATCCGGCGTCTACTCATGTCTAGTAGAGTCTTACATTGATACTAATGCAATTGATCACAAGTATAAGCGTGCATTCTCTCTCGATTTCTAGTTCACCTCTGAGCACCTAGGACCGACGTGATTCTGTCTGGCTGTGCAGTAGTGACCCCACAGCAGCCTCGTGTGCTCCTGCAAGCGCTGAACGGCAAGCGTCTACTCGTCCCCCAACTGCATTCTACAACCATCCAGCGAGCTTTCCATAACAGAATTTCTTGAAACATTCATCTGTCCATCCCATCTTCATCACGCTTCGTACTCTCCATCAAGTCGTCCCTTCAGACGACTATCGCCAAGATTCTTGTTTCTAACGGAATCTAACCACACCTCGAACCCAGTTAGTACTTTCACTTGGTTTACTGCATATCGCATATCGCAACCTTTGTCAATGGGTGACGATCGAGGTCAGTGCTTCCGTCTCTTATCCCTCGCAAGCTCTCTGACCTCTTTGACAGTTCTTGAAGGAATTTGGGCGAGGCTGTCCGAGATCGCTGTAAAGGGTGCCCAACACAACTCCCGTGAACGTCAGCCCCACCCGAAATGTTTGCAAGGGACCCGTGTTGATCTCCTCAAATACATCCACGAATTACTGGACGACCCAGATAAGAACCAACTCATTTGGTTGCATGGCACGGCTGGTGTCGGAAAGTCTGCCGTTGCGTTTACAGTAGCTGACAAGATGAAAAATCTAAAAGTGATCAAAGACACGAATGTCGAAATGCGGCTAGCGGGAACATTCTTTTTCTCGCGCAAGCATACCAAACGCTCCACGGCTGAATATTTCTTTGCGACGCTTGTCTACCAGCTTGTCACTAATTTTCCAAGCATCCGGAAGGATGTGTGCAGAATTATCCACGAAAATCCTGCTCTACTAGATCCAGATGCGCCTCTCTGCGACCAAATGAAGGCTTTCTTTCTTCGACCTCTCCAGAAACTCCAATCCAGATTGCGCGGGTGTCCGCCCTTGTCGTTTGTCATCGATGCCCTTGATGAATCCACCTCGGAACCCGAAGTTAAAGATCTCATCCTTTCCCTTGCACGGGCTCTTCGTGAGCCTGATCTGCCAGTGACCCACATTCTACTCACAAGTCGCTCGGAAACTTATATTAGCAAAGTTTTTCAGGACGATGAGGTGCGCCCATTGGTGCGCGAGATACCCGTGAGAACTTCTGGGAAGGGTGGCATCATTTCGTTGGACGGCGCAGACGTTGACAACGATATCTGTATTTTCTTGCGGCATTCCTTCGAAGAGCTGGGATGTCGCCATCCAGATTTCCCGCAGCCATCGGAGGTTGACCTTGCGAAGCTGGCGAGCCGAGCGGGCAGACGTTTCATTGTGGCGTCTACGATGATGAAGTTTATTATTGATGATGACGATGAAGACAAAGATCCCCGCGATCGGTTGCAGCTCATGCTCGAGCTCACGAGCAAGCTGCTGCCAGGAACAGAGGTATACAAGTTATACGATTGTATACTCTCCACGTGTGCCGACCCCAAGCGGGCTTACATGCACTTGTCCATTGTCGCCGCTCTCGTAGATCCTCTTTCCATCTCGCAAATATCGACACTTCTTGGCCCTGGTTTGGGAAGGGATGTACAGACAACGCTGATACAGCTACGGTCTGTCATGGATATCCCTACAGACAGCACTCTCCCCGTGAATATCTATCACTCGTCCATTCGCGACTACGTCTCCGACCCCTCAAACTGCAGCCTCCCTCAAGTACGCGATATCGCATCACCTCACACCCTACTCGCACGTTCCTCTCTCCGCTTGATGAAGGAGATTCCAGCGAGCACGGCTCTCTTAGATGCACTCTCGGAGCTACATGCGCAAAGCAAAGCTATGCAGCCCGAGGATCCCCATAAGTTAAAAGACTCATTAGCGTTCCTTGTTCGGTCACCAGAACCACTGTCAGCTGTCATCTGTATGCTGTGGCTTCGAGGAGATCGCGCTTTAGATTTGCAATCTTGGCTGGGGACTGTGGACGGGCGTGCCTGGCTGCAGATCGAGGGAGGACGGAAATGGCTGCAGGACCAAAGAGGGCGAGAATGGCTGCAGGACCAGGGAGGAGGAGACTGGCTGCTGACCCCGGGAAGACGAGAGTGGCTGGAGTCCCAGGGAGGACGAGAGTGGCTGAAGTCCCGGGGAGGACGACACTGGCTGGAGTCCGAGGGAGGACGAGACTGGCTGCGGACCCTCGGAGGACGGAACTGGGTGCGGACCCAGGAAGGGCAAGACTGGCTGAATACCCAGGCAGGACAAGACTGGCTGCAGACGCTCGGAGGACGGGACTGGCTTGAAAGGGAAAGCTGGCTGCAGACCCAGAGAGAGAAGGACCGGCTGCAGACCCAGAGAGAGAAGGACTGGCTGCAGACCGAGGAAGGACGACGCTTGCTGCACGCCTGGATGGGACCGTGGTGGCTGCAGACCCAGGCAGGATGGAAGTGGCTGCAGACCCATGGAGGACAAACCTGGCTGCAGACAGAGGGAGGACAAACCTGGCTGCAGACAGAGGGAGTACAAACCTGGCTGCAGAGAGAGGGAGTACAAACCTGGCTGCAGACAGAGGGAGGACAAACCTGGCTGCAGACAGAGGGAGTACAATACTGGCTGCGGACCCAGGGAGGGGAGGACTGGCTGCAGACAGAGGGAGGACAAACCTGGCTGCAGACAGAGGGAGTACGACACTGGCTGCGGACCCAGGGAGGGGAGGACTGGCTGCAGACCGAGGGAGGACAAACCTGGCTGCAGACTGAGGGAGGACAAACCTGGCTGCAGACAGAGGGAGCACGACGCTGGCTACAGACCCAGGCATGGCGAGAGTGGTTGCAGACCCAGGCAGGACGAGAGTGGCTGCAGACTCCCTATGGTCAAGCATGGCAGTCCACTCCTGCGGCCTCTGTCTGGGTGATAATGGAAGAATTCTCGAGGACATTGGAAGCAATCAGTGATCATATTGCCACCAGCAATTCGCCTTTACTGCCAGCTTTCCAAGTAATCCAACAGTTCAAGACCTTGCCAGATTTCTTGATATTTCCGGCTTTCCTGGCATTAGGGCACCACCATCATTCCACCTCCGCATTACGAGAAGGTCTTCTACCAGACAGGGAGATAATTCGTTCTATGAATGCCTTTGAGAGGTTCGCAAATGAAGCACGGGAACGAAGTCGATCAGCTTCCGATGCTCTCAAGTACGCCTGTCACAACTGGGCCATACATCTCTCGCGTGCTCCCCATCCATGGGATGACACGCTGAACCACATATTCCAGGCTTTTTGGAATAATCATATCATCCCCTGGTTGGAGATGGAGTGGTGTTCGAAGGGTCTGCGGTCCTGCCTTGTCGTCTTATCTGAAGGGCAGAAATTTGTGAAGGTGTGTGTTTCGACCATTTAAGGTAGCCACGCCTGATGTTGCTGTATGTTCCATGATATTTAGTGAATTATCTCTTATCTTTAGTCCGGACTCTTGAGTTGTTGATTCGCGGACCGGCATTAGCAGTCGAATTTGCCATCCCTACCTCTCGAATTCTCTCGAGCTCTTGAGCAGTGGCGCGTTCAAAACCCTGGTTGTACCATCAGAGGTCGCCCATGACTGTAGTTTGATGGCGAGACTGTATATTATATCTGCTGTTTGGATCAATTCTGATTTTCCCATCTTATATGGTATTTGGTAGCCTGGTAAAACCACTACGTCACTAGTACTTGCTGTATTGAAGCGGAGAAACCGTGACTGGAAGCCGCATCTAACTACAATCGCCGATAGCCATGAGCAAGTGAATCCAAGGCAGCGCCTGATGCATTCTGAAGCACCTTCCCATATTTCCTTCTTAGTAAAGAGGACAGAGGGGACTTATGGCCTGTTCAGGGTGGACCACAAACGAGCATCAATGTGCTTTGTTCTATAAAAAGTTCGCATCAACCAGTCTTTCCCAACACGTTCCTCAATCAATGATAGTCACTAGTACTTACGCTTCTTGTCGGCGTTCACAGGACCACCGAGCGGACTAGATATTCCTGGATGCTGTACCCAAAACTACAGTGCATCCTAGGATCACATGTAAAAGGGTATAAATTAGGTAGAATCAGAAAGTACAAGTCCTCGATGTTGTTTACTTCAATGTGTACTCAGCCTATCGGTAGGCATTGTCCAGCCTTGTCTCAGCCTTGCTCCGCAAGGTGATAGGTTGTCTCCCAGGATACCTATGTCAGTCGGACGGATTAGTCCCTCCTCACTTTGCTATTAGTGCCAAGGCTACTAGCGGAGCGTGCCGTGCCGTCTATACCCATTTCTCGCTCCGCCCGCTCGGCTGGACATTGTCTGTCAGCCCAGAAGCGGGAAGCTGTTGGAGGGCTAGTGAAATCAAAGTGGAATATTACCTTGTTAAATCAAGACTTGCTGAAAATGCAACCTCAAAAAAGTGAGAAACGAGTAGAGGGATCTGCTGGACTTGCGAGTAAAGATCGAATACTTCACTTAATTTACCCAAAAAAGTGAGATAAGTGAGACAACAGTGAACTCGACATTTACTGATGATAAAATTGTCATGATGCCACCCACATCTTCCACCCATAGTTTGAACCAAAAAATAGCACAGCAGACTCCAAGTAAGGTTCCTGCCGCAATCTGCGGCCATGTGTGGTGGCCCAACCGCACCCTTGACATAGCTACCATGCATGTCCATGGTAAGACAACCATTGGAGCGAACACAGCGAAACGAGGGAAGGCAGGGTGGATAGGTAGCTCAAGGCAAGCAAGGGTAATATATACAGCAAAGAAGGTGCACGTGGATGCATGCGAGCTAGGCATCCTGTGTTGACGATGTAATCAGAAGTCTGGAAGTGGATCGAGTTTCCGCACCCGTAAGACACTTTACGCCCGGAGCACTGTAATGGGCGTTCTTGTCGTATTGCTTTCTTGATGGCCTTAGCAAGTTTTGAACATGACAATGCGCCAGTCACAAAAAAAGCGACTCCTGCAGAGCGGGTATAGAGAAGAGCTACTGCAGTCAACACAGTCACGACTTTGGATGTCTGCAGAATGAACTCAGCACTTGCTCTCGGTTCCGAAAGCAGGTGCATACTTCATCTAGGAACCTGAGCCATAGTGGTAGCGCTGCTCCCATAGTCAGTATGTCGTCTGAACGCAAAAACGGAGTAAACAGCGAGCGCTCCATTTAGAAAATTATCAGCCCTCTTATTCATTTCATGATATAGGAGTCGCTGCGTGCGTGATGGTCATTCGTATTCAACCATCAAGTGACTTAGCTCAAAACAGCGAGAACAGACGTCACTATGATGACAGGAAGCTTCGAGTAAATTTGTTTCTGGTAAATATTGTCAGCGAAAATCTGAAAACGGTACTCTACCTTTCCACATAACACCACTGTTCGAATCACTTCACTCGTGGTGTGCTATTATTGGGACGGGATGTGCAAGATTTTGACAAAAGGCCACGTAGTCACTCTCTGCAGCCGCGGCAGCGATATAAGACCCATGAGGAATGGAACAGCGCCCACTACCTTTTTGTGCATTTGCGAATATTGCTGGTGGGCTCTGATTGGTGTGGCATGTTTTTCCGGGTGTCTCTGATGATAGTTGAACGTTGAACATTGAGGGGTAGGCTAAGTTATGATGTCACCCTGAAGGTCCGTTCTGTAGACCGGTCCGCGGGCTAGCTGGAACCAGGAAGATGGCATATCGAGGAATGCTGGCAGCTGCAGTCCATATCACCATCTGTAGCATCAAACAAGGCATTCATGTTTTCTTGACTATATAATACATACTATCTTGATACCACGGATTACTCTCCACTAAAAATTTGATGAGTTGTTTACCCTGCATTAACACTTGCCAGTGCTTAGTATAACCGGCAAAAATGACGCACATGGTCACGCAATTCAACAGGACTAGGCGGCAATAATGGTCGCAATTCGGTAGAATCCTGCACTCTCACCGCACCATTCCCTGTGTTATATTGCTAAGAAGGCTTTTCTGCAGTCCACTTCTGTCCAAACGTGCTCTGAATCGAGAAATCGTAAACCGAGGCTTCCAAAACTTATGCTGCATGGATTGACCGTGTAAGCCTCTCGTGCTTGAGATATTGAAAATTGGTCAGAGCATTGATAGGTTGTCACAGCGACTTAGTGTAGAGCTGGGTGGTTTATTGATTGTGTGATGGCAGGCGAACTTCGAGAACGTTCAGAGGAAGTCGAGTACAACGAAAGAGCTGACAAATCAAAAACAAACATGTACAATTCGGACTCGGAGTTATGAACTTGGTCAGGTGTGATCGATTGATCATTGATGTTAGACCTCTCCTATAGGGTCCGGGAACTCTTGCTGGAACTTCGTCACTTGCTCATGGCGAACGGTATCTGTTATCACCATTTCGCCCGCAGTGGCCCCTTCCTTTCATTCTCATGTGCAGACTCCTCGCTTTGTCTGAGTTGAACCGTTTGTCCGACGCGCTGCGTTTGCGTCCTAGGTTCAAGCCTCACGCGTTATGACCTGATTGGTGCACGCCCGCTCATCACATGCAACTCACCATGCAACCATAGGTCCAGATACTATAGCCACCTTGTTTCCAGACACTTCTGGATGTTACTCGTCCCCCCATCCATTCATTGGCTACAAAAAGCATGGATAAACGATGTTGCTTTACTTTTCTGTGACGGACTGCCTCATTTTGAAGCGGAGTAAAGTGAGTCCAGTTCACAAGCGATACCACTGGCAATGAATGTGTTGGCACACTCGTAACGTGTTCTCCAAAGTGTCGTCACGATTATGATTGTTCCACTTGCGCGCCAGTATTCATTGATACTGCCGACGTGGCCACGCTCGTGGCTTGTGCCCAACGTTTCTAGCTTTCCCTTGGTGCGCTGATTCCTTTTATAGACGATCAACTCATTGACAAAAAAAAGGTGCACTCGTGCATCAGCGTCTCGCCATTCACCTGAGTCGGTGATGAGGAGCATTCCGCATTGGAAGCAAGCGACCACATCGACGCCTCAGACACTCAAGTGAAATTTTCTACCAGAATGAGATATCCTTGAAGGTTACTCGAAGATGGTTGCAAGACCAATAAACCAGAAATATGATGCAAATTTCGAATTCCTATACTGACGCACGTGTGCGGATCCGGAATCACTCGATTTTGGATGTTCAGCTGTGACAAGTAGTCCATTCAAAGCTCGCTGTGGTAACCTTGAACCTTCCTGAACTGACAGAATGAACTGGTAGATCCGTCCACATCATAGTGTGGGGTGTGAACGTGGAGGGGCCAAATTTTTTTGGCCACTGCACAATTTGAAGTTGGTGACGCGGCCAAGTGATAGTGTAAGTTGAATATTTACCACTCAAAGCGTTGTGATGCTGAACTCACGCCAGGACGAGAGAACCCAATGCTCCATGATGCCAAATGAAGAAGTATATAAAGTCGGACGTTCGTACTCAACATACTACTACACGGTTTTTGCAGTTGATCATTCTGATACCTCACAATGGCACAACCCGATGTCAACACGATTCATGACATCATCACTCAAGCTGTCAACCGCTATCCATCACGCCAGCTTTCTTTCATAACCTCCTCCGCACATGACTCCTCCATCCAGACAAAGACTTTCAGCGCATTTAACCAATATATTCGTAACCTTGCACGCGCAATGCTCGAGTGGGGCAAGCCCACCGGTTCAATTATTGTCGTGTACCTTTCCGAACACGAAGACAATATGGCCACCATCTGGGCTTGTCTCATGGCTGGTTATGTCCCCTGCTTGCAGCCCGCACTCAGCGCACAACAGGCGCATAAGGAGGCACATGTTGCTCACATCAAGAATTTGTTTGAATCTGCAATTTGGCTCACCAACGAGCTCGGTGCTGAGCAAATCAGCTCCATTGACGGCCTGGAAGTTCACTTGTTCTCTGACCTGAAAGCCTCCGCAGAGACGTTCACTGTCCCAGCTGACTGGGTTGCGTCTGATCCTAAGCCCGATGACCACGCAATGCTCTTTCTGACTTCAGGCTCGACCGGGTTCTCAAAGGCTGTCGTGCACACGCATCGTAGCATTCTTGCTGCTTGCCGTGCCAAGAATCAACGCTTCGGCCCGTTTTCCGAGTTTCGGGTCTTGAACTGTAAGACAAATAATCGTTGGAGCTTTCTTCTAGAATTAACTATGACCGTCAGGGGTAGGATTTGATCACGTCGCAGGGGCTTTGGAAATGCACGTCACACCTCTCCTATATGGTGCTTCGCAAGTTCATGTGCATGCATCTGTTATTCTGTCCGATTCCGTTCGCGCGCTTCGTCTGATCGACGAAAATGTATGTCACAATCCAGTCGTGGCTTCCACTTGTCAATTCATCATGCTATTTCTTAGGCCATTAGTCTAGTTTTCGCACCAAACTTTCTGCTGGCCAAGCTCACTCGCGATCTTGAAAAGCGTACTGACCTTTTTGGATCGTTCGATCTATCCTCCATCAAGCGGGTCATCAGCGGAGGTGAAGCAGTGGTTTCGAAGACTGCAAAAACCTTTGCTGCTACCATGAAAAAACTTAGCAAGAATCCCTCAGCAGTGTCTTTCATAGTCTCTGCTGGATTTGGAATGACAGAAACTGGGTAGGAATATTTACACAACAGCGATACACATGACGTGACTAGTCTTGCAGCGGTGGATGCATTCATGATCCGGTCGATATTTTCACAACCGAACCTGCTCGCGAGTTCCTTGATCTCGGACGTCCCATTACAGGTTGCGAGATGCGCATCGTTGACCCTATCGATGGCACCACTCCGCGCCCAGATGGCGAGAGCGGCGAGCTTCAGGTTCGCGGACCGATGCTTTTTGCAGGCTACTACAAAAATCCCGAGGCTACGTCCTCCAGCTTTGTTGAGGGTGGCTGGTACCGCACTGGTGATGTAGGCCTCGTTGAAAGTGGCGTTATGCGCCTTATCGGGCGGATCAAGGACACCGTCATCATTCATGGTGTCACATATGGTATCCCCGAGCTTGAAACCCATTTGCAGACTTTGGAAGGCGTCACGCACTCCTTCCTCGCTGCTGCTCCCTACCGTGTTCCTGGCCAGGAAACCGAAGGGTTCGTAATTTTCTACTCGCCATCTTTCGACCTCGACGAAGCAGACGCGCCCATGAAGCTCTTTGCCACGAATCGTGCTTTACGTGACATCTCTGTCAAGATGATCACCCAGCCGCCTCAACTGATCATTCCAATCCCTGTGAAGCAGATGGAGAAGACAACTCTGGGAAAACTCTCCCGGGCGCGCCTCCTCACGCTCCTTCAGAAAGGGGGGCTGGCGAAGCATATCGCTCGCGCTGACGAGCTTCTCAGCGAGGCACGCGGTGCTTCCTTCGTAGCCCCCTGCACTAAAACGGAAAAGGCTCTTGCCAAGATGTATGCAGGTATCTTGAACCTCGCAGACAATGAGGTGTCGGCGAACGATAACTTCTTTGAATTCGGTGGTACATCCATCGGTGTTCTCAGGTAAATACATGGCTTACCACTGTAAAATGACCTTCACTCACGCATACAATCTGCAGACTCAAACGTGAGGGAGAGGCATACTTTGGCCTGCCTGAAATCCCCGCCATACAAATCCTGAAGCACCCCGATGTCTCAAGCCTGGCCAACTATGTCGACTCCTTGCTTTTCAAAGACAGTAATGCTGAGGAATACGACCCCGCTGTTCCCCTCCAAGTTACTGGAGACAAAACGCCTATTTTCTTCGTGCACCCTGGAGTTGGAGAGGTTCTTGTTTTCCTCAATCTGGCCAAGTACTTCCAGAATGAGCGTCCCTTCTACGGACTCCGTGCTCGTGGCTTCGAGCCTGGTCAGCCCTTCTTCACGTCCATGGACGAGATGGTTTCCTCTTATACTGCAAGTATCAGGAGGATTCAGCCGGCGGGACCATATGCCATCGCTGGCTACTGCTACGGTGGTTTGATGGCCTTCGAGATGGTTAAGCGTCTGGAAGCCATGGGTGAAGAAGTCAGGTTTTTTGGTCTTGTCAACGTCCCTCCTTATATCGCCCAACACATGGACAATATCGATCTCATGTGCACGCTTCACGTGTCGTTCTTCCTCGGTCTTTTGTCGAAGCAGGATTCTGAAGGTATGGCGCCTGCTTTTAAACCTCTCGCGCAGAAGGAGAGGCTTGAGATCGTGTGGAAGATGGCGCCTCCTGAACGTCTTGCCGAGCTCCAGTTGACACCTGAAATTCTCGGACATTGGATAGAAGTATCTGCGTCTCTCATGCGCTGTGGAAAGGGATACACCCCGTCGGGTACAGCTCGTAAGTCATTCATTTCCTGACTTCAACACTACTTGCTCACATTGCCCTGTCTCTCTTTCAGCGGCCATCGATATTTTCTATGCCGTCCCGCCTCGCGGCCCGGATGACAAGGTTGGTTGGCTCAATGAGCTCAAACCATGGGCTGGCTTCAGCCGCAGCGACACAACATTTATTGACGTGCCCGGGGAGCATAACACGCTCATGGACATTGATCACGCCTCGCAGTTCCAAAAGCTCTTCCGCAGTCGTCTCGAAGCTCGTGGAGTGTAATGTTTGTTGTGATTTTTGGTGACATGTCTGATAAACATATGTAAAAATATTGTTTGTACCCATACCAGCGCTGCGGCCTTTATCCGAACGGTTATTGGGTTTCAAAATTCGCTGATCAACATTGTACACATCATACCTATTTCGAGAGACACGCGTATATGGGCAGTCTGCGACTCCTTAGTTGTAATGTTTCACCACTATGCCCTCAATGACCTCTTCTTCGACATTGTGCTCTATTCCTTTCTTGAGATCAGACCTACCATACGTCGTTGTCCTTCCCTTCCTCCACACCTCGCACAGTGGGGCGTCCTCGTCAGGGCACCGGCGCTGGATGCCGAAGCGGTGGAGCACGGGGCTCTCAACGCACGGCAGTAAGCGAACATTGTCATCTGGCATCGAGAAAAAGAATGCGCCCAGACGGTCATAGTTGCGCTGATCCTCAGGAGGCTGGACGACGCGATGGATCGTGGGTTTATAGTAACCACCACTGAAGAAATCCATCATATCGCCTGTGTTGATGACCTGAGGACGGAACGTTGAATTTGCGATTGTTACAGTGGTTCACTCATTTGCGCACCAAAGCGTTCTCGATGTGGCGGACCCATTTCCATCTGCCATCGGGAGCCTGAATTTGCAGGCCTCCGACAGGTTGGCTCCACAGAACGGTAATACTGCCAACGTCTGCATGGTTGAGGGGCATATGAAGACAAAATAGTAAAATAAACCATACCTGTGTGTCCTTTCAACCAGACATTGTTGGATTTCTCCTCCTCTTCCTTCGTGCGCCTATAACTTTAGACATATTGATCAGCTTAACAAGCGGCTACGATTAAGGGTCACTTACTATTTCATAAATCTGACTGCACAGTTGCCCGTTAGTGCAGAATTTGATATAGTGGAACAAGACCAACCACATGATTCTCCCGTGCCGGTAAAGTTGTGTTTTTCTACTAGAGTCTCCTCGGGCAACTCGAGGCTCAAAGCGACCAAGCTGCATGAGACCGCTTGTGAGATGAAGCATCAAGAAGGGGCTCGCGAAGCAACTAACCGAAGGATAGGATGGATAACATTGAAGTGATTGTGTCGGGCGAAAGCATCGATTTCTGGAAGGAACGGACGCAAGGCCTGAGGGTGTGGACGCCTTGTGACGTCCTTGTTAACTGTCGAAAGTGTAGGAGACACCTATCACACAGAAAGCCGTAGCACCTACTTCCATAGTGCTCAATCTGATCGAGAACATTATTCTCCGTGTCGACTTTCTGATCATTGAGCGATAAGGGCCAGTTTCATATACATTCCTTGCTGGAATATAACACACCCAGAATTGACGACCTTTAAAACCTGCATAGTACCCGACTTTCTCGATGTTTGCGGTGTATGTCTTCATTTCATCCGGAGGGACAACAGCGAAAGGGACATTAGCTATGTCAAAGATCCTATCGCGCTACAACAGTACTTCAGAACCCTTAGTATGAGCTACGGGAACGGACTCGCCTGAACCTGGTTATAACCATGATTTATGGCATAAACAAAGCCGTAGGTGCGCAGAGCATCTCGAAGTTCTGGATAGAGCTCTGCCCGTCCTTCCGGTGTATGGGCCTTGGAAAGATCGATGATAGCCAGGTCCGCAAACTCTACTACACGCTGAGTCGTTAGCTACTAGACATACTATATTAATTAGATACTTCCTCACAGTCCTCATTTGTGGCCGGAGGCGGGATATAGCGTCCACACTCGGGCAATGTTAGGCTGGGCATTTCCACTCGTTATATGGTTATGAAAGAAAGGAGGACCGTCCGGGACTGAAAGAGTACGGGGCCCATTACCATTTCTCAAAGACAGGATATAATCGATCCACGTTGAGATAAGGGATCAGAAATAGATATATGGTACCGTGACTGACCAGGAATGTTGTAGCCGAAAGTGGCACGGTGTACAGGACTAGTACTCCCCCATATAGGAAGTACCTCGTGAGCTCATTGAGCAGATAAAACCTATCATAAGCGTAGAATCAAGAGGATGGAGATGTTGTCCCATGTGGCAAGGGTAAATCACAAGAGCGCTCAAGGCTTTTCCGAGTCCGATCGTTGGATTGATGTTACGCCTGTAACTTGCCTAAACTTGGGCTGCCAAACGAATGCTCGCAATTATGCCACTTGTGTGCAATTTTAGTTTTCACTACCTGCAAGCTGAGACTTCGCTCGGCTGATCGAAGGTACATTTCCAAGGTGATAGAGATGCATGCATAAGTTAGCCAGATAGAAAGGTTATCGACAAACAGACGCCGTGCGGAGCGTAGATACAATTCCATTGTAACAGTTGTTTTTGGTTCATGAAGAAGCGAATCGATTCGACGAACAACTTATTCGGACTCTGGCAGCTTGCTGATTACATAACGACGTTAGGGCCATCAGCCAATGAAAATCGTTCATCGTTCTTCGTCACCACTACCTCGGTCGTACTACACTGTATGTATGTAAGTCTAGTACAGCCCTTCCATGGGACCCAGATGCTCAATCACCTTGTCACTTCCATCATCCGAATCGACGAAGATCTCTAGTAAATATCAATATCCGTGCTCCTGCGAAATTCTTACATGATTTGCCAAAAACATCTCCAACTCGGAACCCTGGAATACGACCCGTATCTTTACTCATAGTAGCTATGGCATCAGCATCGCATATGGCTTCGTCTTGCCCGTCATAACCTTTTCTGGGGCAGTATGAAATAACGGGAGATTTGTGGACGGCCAATCAATGTTGTGTAGCTGCTGGAGATCGAACATGGTATAATTTCTATATGAATCGGTTTATACCCCCTTCCTGATGAAATTCGCTTACCAGTATGGTGCTCCAGTGTTCCATTGAGTGTAGATGCCATCTTCAGCTTTGCTTCCGTGGTTACGCCAAGAGCAGTCGGAGTGGATCCCACGGAGAAATCGAATGGCTAATTGTTGATCTCTCTGTTATCCGACTCTGGATCTTCCATGGCCGCTGCGTTATTGATAAGACGGGCTTCCCCTGTTAAATACGAGATAGCTTCCTCCACTCCATGTGAGTATCCGATATAGGTGTAAAATCCGAACAACGGAATTGCTGAAGATGCAAACACCCTCCTCATGAATACTTTGAAAGAGGCTCTGGAAGTATTCCGGTTCGCCCATGTTTGCGAGTGATCTATCATGGTGGTATTCAGAGAACATACTATTCATTTTGATAAACGCAGACCCTTTCTTAGGGTGTTCTTGTGCCCTCTCGTATTCCTCCGGAAATTTCACTTGATCTAAATGATCTAAGAATACGAACAGTTCCTCCATATCTTGTCGTCTCGGCATGCAGGGCAGACAGATTTTCCAACTTGTTCAATCCAACTGGAAGACCGTACAGCATCTGAATATAGGTAAGAGTCGGACTGACATCTTTGACTGTACCGTCGGCCACGAGACCACCTTGCACGACTCCCCAAGCTTCCACGAGTGTCGATACAATGACCGCAGAACTTCTGCCGATATTTGAAACTAACTGCAGTTTCGTTCCATCGACTGTCTGATAGAAGTCATCACAGTCAATTTCGTTTGTGCTTACCTCTCCTACCTTGTGTCTCCAAGTGTCCTCTCGCATTCTCGTGCATCTCGTGCAGTTCTCTGCGAACACTGTACGGTCCATAACGAAGGCAGGCATTCTCAGAGCGTCAGTCGTTTGCCCACAAATCAGCAACCAATGCATCTTTATTGGGGTTAAGAAAGTGCATTGGCGTTTTAGTCTGCAGTGTGGATGTCATGGTCTTTGCGGTGGAAGTTGAGGGAGGTTGGCTGTCAATGTCGCGCCGATAGCATTTGCCTATAACTCTACAATGTCAATGTAAGCTACTTCTCCCCAAAATCTACATAGTGTCCACCCTGTCGTGAGATCGCTGCAACTTGCAGCTGCCTTTTATCTATTATGTGGTGTTTCTTGTGCACACTTTGTGGCAAGCTTTTCATCCGCCTTTAATCGAGGCTTTGCAAGTTTCATGGTATCCACAATTATCGGATGCTATTAACAGTTCTTCGTTTCTATGGAGTTCCGTCGTATGTCTGGTCAGTCTAACCCTACGATATCGGTCCGCTCTGACCAGGGTGAATCGTCCAATCTCTACATAGAGAATATGATCTGGAAGATACCCGCTTATCGCTTTGAATGGAGCCTGCTCCGAATCCATTATTTCAGCTGAAATGATACTCCGCAAGCCATTTACCCGGATATCCTTCCACGTCTCGATCTCCATATAGTATGAAGCTTTGAAGTTTTGTCCACCTCTATGTCCGAGATATGGGGTGAAAGTCTTTTCCCTCATCCTCTGCTCCTATCCTCCGCTTGCCAATATCGTCAAATGAGTCAGTGGATCTAGTGGCATCATTAAGAAAGGCTGGTTTCTTATGCATCTCCAAGGTCTCCAAGGTCTCCAAAGTCTCCAACTCTATGGCTGCCAAGTCGTCTGCAGCTGTCGCGTGATCAGCACCCGTCTCAGCGTCTCCTAGCTTCTCGCCGCTGCGGATGATCGTACGCTTGAGCGTGTAGGCACGAATAAAGAGAACTAGCAAGAAACCGAATGCGCATAGCGGCGTGCTGACCAACCAAATCGTGCTGATAGACCGTGTGTAAGCGTGCATGACCTCGTTACGTACTGTTGGGTTCTGGTGGGACTGATCGTCAAGCCAGGACCCGAGGCCATGGAAGTGCGCTTACAGAAATGGAAGAAATCCACTTGATGCTACCATTCAAAGCCGCGGAAGATGTGTCGATTGTGAGGCCTTTGATGCCCTTCAGCTTCTGCGGGAGAACACTGGAAATGATAGTTTCTCCCATCGTCATGCCCAGCGTACTCCCAAGAGTTCTCAAGACCGATAAGTGCCTATGAAAAACAAATCATAAAGTCACACTCACCGGAGGAGCATAAAAGCGCCTGTACTTGTGGCCATATCCTTAATAGGCATGGCTGCCTGTATGGCAATAAGCGGGGTCTATCGCAGAGGCGATGATGAGCATGCATCGGTATGGCGTGGTAAACTCACCTGGAACAAGAAACCGACACCGAGGGAACCGATAAGGGGGTAGACTTCCTGTGCTACACTGAATATAAAAGCTATAACGACCGCGTGACCTCGACACTGACTGAATACGTACATTGTGGTCGTATTATCCAGCATGATCATGAGGCCCCAACCAAGCGTCATGAGAATCCATCCGAACCACATCATAGGGCGGTAGGACCCTGTGCGAACAACAATGATTCCACCAACCGCTGTCGTGACCGAAGAGCATAACGAGAAAGGAAGCATTCTGCCAATATCAGCGACAGAGAAGAACAACAATACGTGTATTCAATACTTACCTGACGCCAGAACTCGTTGCTGATGCGCCAAGAACTTGTGTCGAGGTCAGGAAAATGCAGACCCGAAGGCTTTAAGACAGGCCTACCTTGGTAGTACATTGGAAGGTAGCTAGAAAACCCATGATGATGTCAAGTATAAGGTCTGTCTACAAAGTACTCACAATGAAGCTGGAGTAGTGATATAAATGACTGCTACTCCCGAGATAGATTTGTGCACACGACACACCTGCAAAGAATATCATAGCATGCAAGAAGACAGAAACTAATGTCAAGCCCGTCGTACGCGTCTGGAAAACCATAAGAGACGATATAAACATGGGCAGCTTTTTCAACGACTCGCCTTGAAAAGACGAGGAGGGATAACGGGGGACTGCTTCGTAAAAATCTCATTAATCCCACCGATGATGATCAATGTGCCTCCCACAGCGAGGAGTGCAATGGTTTCGGGGGTTTTCCCTAAAAGGAAGTAACAATAAGTTCGGTTCTGTAGAGCAGGAGGATGAAATTACACGTCGTTTCGCCCGAGTTGAGACCAATAAGGAGACAGACAACACCTGTAATGATCAAAACAAGCCCAACAAAATCAAATTCCCGGATATGGTCGCGGAACGGCCGTCCTTGGTGCGGATTTAAATTTAGGAAAAAGAATAGAAGTACTCCAGCCAAGCCGCCAGTCGGTCTGTCAATAAGTTATAAGCTTCTGATCTCGGTGTAAACATTAGAAACATCAAGCGCACAAATTAATCCAGAAGCACCTAATAAGCGTCGATCGTGAACCTTCGGTCAACACATAGCATATGCAAACTCACCACCTCCAAGATATATGATCAGTCAAAATCTGTAGCGCAAAATATCAATTCTCAGATCTCTTCAGAAGATGGGAGACCTCACGCCGCCGATTAACGGTCCGATAACACTAAGAAATAGATAAGTTTCAAGTTTTGGAGGCTTAGCGGGCGTGTTTTATTTAGCCTTACCTTGCTATCCCCCAAGTGGCACCAACGAAACCACCATACTTGCCTCGCCTGGAAAAATAATTATGATCAATAATGACCCAGTGTTGGTAACACATATTCACTCTTGCAATGGAACGATGTCGGATATAGTGATCTGTACGAGTTGAAAGATGCCACCGCCAAGTCCCTGTAGGGCACGGGAGACAATCAACCATGTCATAGTCTGAGCTGCACCACACAGCGCTGAACCAATCTAGTCTAAGGTCAAAGCCAGATCGGACGCGCGCGCTAGTAATAACGTACCAAAAACATGATGATGCATCCATATAGCACGGGTTTGCGGCCTGCAGATCCCAGTCATAAGTTGATTCCCAAGTAACGCTCCATGGCACTCAAAGAGCACTCGCCTAAAATGTCGGATAGCTTGCCATATAGCGGGCTCAACGAGGCGCACACCAACATGTAAGCACTGTATGGAAAATAGTACCACGTAGTAACACCATATGTAACATATACGTGCCTTCCCACCCAACTATAGTTCTTACCTCCTCCAAGTTCAGCTACAATTGTGGGCAAGGCGGTGGCAACGATAGTCTCGTGATATGTGAGTCAGATATTCACGAATAAAACAACACGAGTGCGTACTTGATCCAAAGCTACCAAGAAAATGGTACACATCAAGCCAAAGAACACAATGCCCATGCGATTTTTTGGGATGACTTGCTCCTCGGCTTTGTTCCACGATACACTTGGCTTCTTGTTGGCCTCCTGGACTGCAAGAGATGGTGGCTCTGCCATTTTTGTCATCTTGCGAGAGTCTCGTTTACGGCGGCAGCGAGTGTACTTGAAGAACGGACAGCGTTAAAAGAGAATGGACAAAGATGGGTTCCTAACTTCATATCACATTTGTATGTAATAAAGGTATAGATGAGTTGTCGAATTCCGCCGAGGTTCGAGGTTCGCAAAGCCTGAGGCGGCTTCGAATCTTCGGACCGACACATGCAAAAGAATCGAGCGGGATTCGGAATATTGTTGAGGCTCCATTGAATTACGGTCGCCATCGGTGACCTGTGGACGACTGTCATAATTTCAATGGAACCTCGACGATATTCGGCTCGATTCATTTGTATGTGTCAGTTCAGTAGCCCAAGGTTGAACGACACGAGTATCGCGACCTTGAACGAGGTACAACTTGCGGCTGGAAACAAGAAAAAGAAGTATCACTGGACCACGTTATCCGATATCAGACTGGAGCAATTTTGACGCGACCTAGTAGTCACACGCTGCGTCGGCGATTTGTGCCAGCGCCATGGCACCTGGACTACATTTGACTAATACAGACATCTGTAGTTCCCACGTACCTAAATCGTAGCGCCTCCTCCAACTTTTCCACGCATTTTATTGAGCCAGTTTCCATCGGCATTAGCCCTGCATCCATATCTAGTCTCCTTCCCGACGCTTTGCCAGCAGCGTCTATTCGTATAGCTACCCAGACCAATATAATTTCCAGTCTACTTGATCCTGTATCCTATGTTTGCGTTGTGAGATGATGTATCACCAACCATCCTTTCTCCCACCTTGTGCCATCATTGGTCCCCTCTGTCCGAATTTCATGGGGGTGCTGCTAGCACTCTTATGACTGTGATTTTGGCTCTGAATGTGTTCATTCTTTCGCCCCTGGTGTCTTAGTGTGAAGTACACTTGCACTAGAGTGCCTTTGATGTGTCGACTGTATCGTCCTGGTCCGATTATTGTGCCGTCAAAAGCAAAGCCCGCCAGTGATGCATCCCTGACAACTCGTCCAACACTTCTCATGCCTCTAGTGTGTGTTGGCCACTTTCTTGGTGATGTTACTATCTTCTGTCACCTTCTGTCACAGATTGGCCAGGCTCCCTGACACCAATGACCTCCCCAGGAGCAGCAATAACCTCTGCACATCTGTCTTCTTTATGGAGCCCCTTCAGTGACAAATCCC